>OZ014506.1:85669493-86191993 GCA_963966075.1 Aphodius sticticus | reverse complement strand
TTTTTGGTACAATCAATAGTTTAGTTACATGAGCAAATTCTATTTCTACGAGATCGGTCGTACTGCATGAAAACTAGTAGCCAGGATTTGTGAGATTTTTTGATTCTAATGACAGTAGGTAGTCTTGGTGTCAAACGCTAATGTTTTGGCAATAGCTCCTGTCAATATAAGCTGCGTTCGCATATTGCATTACACTTTTTACACCCAATAACACGTAAGTGTCATTTGGACAGTGTACCCGATGTCAACGGAGTACGATATCCGAACGCAGCTTTAATCGACATATCTGTCTAGTGCTAGTAGTTTTATTTTAATGCAAGCATGGCCGATCACGATCAAATAGAGTCTCATGTAGCTAAACTATTAATTTTGGCCTGGCCACATCAGATTTTTTTTTAATGATTTTTAGTATTACCATGTCCTTTCAGTCGATTTAGACTTCAGCTTCTAAAGTATTAGGAACAAGGTAAATCCTAGGGGATGAAAAAGGGAGAAAATCTGTTTCTTGCGGTTATCTCGAAAGCTGTTCGATTTTCGGAAAAGTGGTTAGTATTAAAATTGTTGCTTATAAATTTTTCCATAGAAGAATATGTTTTTCTGCTACTACGATTATCTTAACTTTACTTGTTTGTTTGTTACGTGGACATATTATGTTATTATGTTATTATGTGGACATATTTCAGGTGACAATTCATGAATAAAAAAAATAGAATTTTTCGATTTTTTTCTTATATTTGGAAAATTTGTCGATTTGATATCTAGTTGAAATTTTGCATGCGGTCAACCTCTATATCTTTTTCTGGTGTGGAATTGATATGGGCGATTGAGATATTGTGTGAAACATGAACATAAATAAAAAGAAGTTTTGATATGTTTAATTTAGTAACTTGTTAAAGATACTATTACGTTTTGCGCATTTTTTACAGAATCAAAAACATAAAAAGTTGTTGCAAAGTTAATAACTTACATCAAAATAACATTAATTATTTAATTAAATAATTAACTACTTAATTCAAGTTGTTTCTTACGCTAGGCCATTATGATGAGCCATTATCACGTAAGAAGTTGGAATTCTTATCCACACCCAGCTTAAGAAATCTTAAATTCATTCACTGCCTACAGTGAATTTAGATTTTGTTTTATTTCTGGTAAACAATCAGAATTTGATAATAATTAATTATCATTTATTATTATATTACGTTTATTTTTCATATTTCCCTTATGTTACAATTTATGTTCAAATTTGTATTTTTATGTCAAATGAGCATTAAATATGAGCATTAGAAATGAAAAACAAAGAAGTATTATCCATATTTAACACGTAATTATATACAATAGAACGTTTAACAGTACTTACCAACTTAGATTAGGTCAATTCGAACGAAATATATTTTTGGCCAGCTTTTTACCCGAAATACCCCTACGTGTCACGTGTGTATTATTATAATTACAGATTATGCTATTTGGGAAATGTGATTCTACTCATAAAATACCTAGAATGAATAGTAATTAAACCTGCAATTTAAGTATCTTACATCCAGTGTAGTAAATAGACTATGCTATTTAAGAGATTTCCTATGTAATAAAACATTTAATGCAGATTCACGAGACAGTGATTTAGTGCCGTTATAAACAAGCGAACGAAGAGGAGCCAGCGCGATCATAAATTTATGGACTTATGGGGCGCGTAATTTTTACACCGGCCTTATTAATATTATTTCCACGGGTATGATAGCAATTTGCGTCACTTGACCGGGATCCTCTGCGTCCTGGCATGGGGCTAGAATTAAATTTCTAATGAGAATTTTCGAATTTTCGCCCACCCGTTCGATTTATTACGGCGCGGCGTGAAACATCCGGGCCCGGATTCTCATCCAATTTATATGACGTCAGGATGATTTTTACCGTAATATATTTTCACCTTTAAATTTGCACGAGTAGGCTGCGGCTATAAAATGTCTCTTTGTTCAATTGACAGATCGTTTGGATGGAATAAGAGTACTCAGTGTCATCCGATGGAAATGTTTTCGTTTAAGAATTTAAGGTTTCACTTTCCTATAAAGGTATATGTAATATTCTCGAAAATTTCCGTTGGACGCATTTTTTTTGGCATTGTAATTACGCATAAGGACTCGACATTAAAGACAACAATAACCGATAGATACAATTTATTGCTCCACATTAGCTTATAAGGAGATATGAAGTACGTCTTCGTGATCGAATAGATTGATCAGGTCGATCAGATCGAAAAGATCGATCAGATCGAAAAGATCGATCAGATCGAAAAGTTTGATCATGATTGATCGATCTTTTAGTTGTTCCCTATATCTACGATACGTGTCCGGCGACGTACTTATCAACAAAAGATAGATCTTTTCGATCTGCTCGATCTGATCGATCTTAGCTTATCAGCCCAGGTGATGATAAAATTCGTTTCCAAAATATTGAAAACTTCAGTGTCTGTGTGCATAAATACAAGCCTAACACGGCATATTAACAAATCTAAAGCCGTTATGAAAAAAAAATGTCTATTTTTGTTTGTTTGTTGGTTCCTTTTGTTTTTTTGTAACAGTTGTGCATTATTTGTGTATCTACATTTATGACCTGAGGAACATTAAAACTCCGTTTGAACTAGGTTGCATATTCCTTATTCAAAAAGAGTTCAATAAATCCTTAAAGCCTAGTTTACTCCGGGGCAACAGACGGCGACAGCAAAAGCAAGTATGATGAGCGTATCAGGGCATGAATCAGGGGCAGATTAAGGGGCGGTTCTCATGTAGAGACCTAAAAAGTAGCTCTTTGGGACAGTTTTTCAAACAAATTGTAAGAGATATCAATATTTTTTCTATTCCTAAATATTTATTATTCTTTAGTGTATAAAAGGAAATTATGCCATAACAAACTATATACAAGAAGTGGATACTGTTGTAGGAAATATGAGGTCCTGCGCGTCGTGCTTGTCTCAACGACGTGCACGATAGCTCCTATGAAAATAAACAGAAATGGAAATTTCCAAGGCGTTGTGAAACTAGATGAAATTAATTGGAGGCTAAACCAACATTTAGTTAAAAAACGTTGAAAAATGTCAAAATGGCTGCTGTTTGAATTTTAAGTTTGATTTTTCACAGCTTTTTTTCGTTTTCAAATCATTATAAATAATATAATTAATTAAAAGATTCACTTCTTATGAGGTTCAGCCTCCAATAAAAAGTATTTTGTCTAAGGGAAAAAAAGAATAACTCGATCCGTTTAACGATTCAAAAGTAATCGCGCAAGTTAGTTTGAAAGATCGTGTTTCTAGAAAAACGCGTCCGTTTATCGGTGTAATAAACTCTACAAGAGAAGGTAGAAACATTTTACTTTTTAAAACTCCTTTTCTATACGAATTCATCGAAATATAATGATTTACTCAACATAAGCACCTAGATCTATACGTTCTCTTTACTGTATCCAAATTTCACATTCTTACTTTAAAGCGTTACCGAAAATTATCATTTGATAAACACATCTCTTTGCGGCGCCTTAATGCAAGGAATTTCGACCAATATTTAAACTAATATGAAAGAAAAGTAATACTTTCTTTTAAGAATATAAATCTATTATTTCGTCTTCACAAATAGAATTTAAAATGTCAAGAGCAACGTTGATCAGTGCCAGGTGTTTAATCTTTAATTCTTCTTAATTTGTTTCTTTTTTAATGTCGACAAAGACTTTTCTTCCTTGGTCGATGGAAGGCAGAGATAAATTCTCAGTAGTATATCAATAATTACAAACGTCGAGATCAGGTTTTCAGATTTTAAACTTTGTAGAAGTTCTCTCAAAATTAGGGTACCATTATGACCAAGAATAATGGGAAGAATAAAAAAATATTTATATGAACACACTACTTAGGAAAGTAATCGTCCAGAACATTTTTATTCATGTTTGTAAGGTTCTGTACATTTGTTCTTATGTAGTCGTTAGATGATAATATTGTTTCTTTCTCTTAATAACCAAAAAGAACCTAAATTCTTTCATATGCTGTTTTTCGTTTCGTTATCACAGTAACAAGTGTGTCTATCATTGCAATTCCAATAAACACATTTAGTCGCATATCCTCGCTTCCGTCAAATTGGCCCTTTTGTTATCGATTTGATAATCCTGACAATTAATAATTTTTTCCCATATTTTCAAAATCATTGAAATTATCTTAAGACTTTTGATTTATTGTTACACGTTTCCAAAGCATATTTGAATGCTTCATAACCTTAATACATTGCCTTTACTGCATCCGCTCTAGCTGATCATAATTATCGTTAAAAAAATTTAAAGCAGTCATGAAACTGTATTTTTGAAGCAGAGAAAATGTATAATACTCCTTGACAAACATGAAAAATTTGCCTGATCGGGAAAACGGCGAAATTCGGTAGTTGTTTTCTCCCTATAGCATGCAATGGAACTCAGGAAGTAGGGTTGCCAGGCCAGATAATTATTTCTAATTATCTGTTAAATTTACATTGGATGCTATTCGTTTAATTGTAACCTTTTTTTTATTTTCTTTTGTCTTTTCGCCCCTGGTGATCGCCCAATTTCGATATATGGTTAATCCGTCCCTGGCATGGGTAAGTATTAAAATTTTTTGTGGGTATCAAGCAAATCTTTGTTGGTTTTTGGCAGTAGTGATACTGCGCAGTTTTCCGAGTACAAACATTTGAATATTGAGGCAAATGAAAGAAAATGTGAGAATAGTTGAGGATTTGTGCTTAACAACCTGACGAAGGTTTTTTTCATAGCTACACATGTTGTTTCACCTTAGTCTCTTGTAAAAGCGCCTGTAACATTTCTTTAAAAGTGAAATGGTGTGTGATAATCTTGACGACATTCTTTACAATGCCGTAAAAAATAATTAAAATGCATATTAAATGTTCTAACCTAGTAGACACCTTTTTTTAGACGTATATCGCAAAAATTAAAAAATATACGTTAAATTTATGATTTGATAATTTGTCTACACAAAAATGCTTTGCCAAACATTCTATATTTCTGTAGATCTATATCGCATGTTACTCTTAAATTTTAATCACACTGCATCCCTTACCCACAAACTGCCGACCTAAAACTCGTCGACTAAAACTACGTAGAATACACAAGCATGATCAAAACATAATATTAAAAATAAGAAATAAGAATATGAAATAAGTACGGCTTAAGGATCTCAACTCAAACTAGCTTGAGAAAATTCCTCAAAAATATAATCAAAAATCTTTCACGAACGCGTATTGTCGATGATCTTAGATTATCATATACAAAGGAAGTCCTTCCTATCAATGCAATATACCTTTCTATTTCGACACCAGAATTAAATACAAACAAATTAAGTACATTTAATTTGAAAAAGAAAACAAAATTAACATTTATGATACAAACAAAAAGAAAATTAGATGATTTGGGTCATCTGTATTATAACATCTGGTCAAAAAGAAGTGTGTAGAAAGAGAAAGTTGTCCTATCGAAACTCCTGGCGTTCCGAAAGTTCACGTCTGGTAAATAAAAAACGCCTATTTTTTTTTCTAAACGTTTTTCTCTTATTGCAATAATGTTAAAATCACGTCAAAATATATTGTTTGATAAAGTTCGAAATTGTAGTCTTTGGTAGTCATTTTGACACGTTTTACTCTTCAATGCGATAATTACACTTACACAACGTTGAGAAAAAAAAAGTTTTAGCAATCTAGGTTTCCTGGCATGCATACTTATTCCAGTTTTGCAATCGTAAGTAGTTTCACTGGTAGTAATTCCATACATGTTGATTTTAAATCTGGATAATAAGTTTGCATATTTTGTTTCTTTTATGTGTTATAGATATGCGATTAGATTCTCTGAGAATTCGTCTGTTCTTATTTTAAAATAAACGGTACAATAACAAAGTCTCTCCCAAACATCTTTAGTAAACGATTATAATTTGTCTAAGGTATATACTATTACATGCCATAGTTATTTACTTTATTACTCGGTATGGTGGTTTATAGCATACCGGTTCACTTGATGCATGTTTCCTTAATTACATTAGACTATGTTTATAACAAAACCCGGGCACACATTGTACCTTGTTTTTGCTAGGGCAAAGTTTCGGACATAAATTTAATCAAAACTTAGAGGGAGCGTGGGGAAAGTCGGTAGCAGTTTTTGCGTCCGTCCTCTGGGGTGTAATGCGTTCAGACGTGACAGCAACTACTATATTCCGCCACAGTCACTTGTTGGATGCATTCAAATTAAACAGAATCGAAACTGTGCTCGCTGCAGTAACGTGGATTAATGTCAGCTTGCTCGAAATGATTGATACGTGGTTTGAGAATGAATTAACAAGGGTATACTTTATTTTTATTTATGCGTTCGCGCTATTGCAGGAAACCGAAAAGCTCCTTGGGGCGATATTTCAGCGCATTACTCAACCCTGATGTATTGCCCAGTCTTGCACATTGTACATAAAAAGTTTTACCAAACAGTTGGCAGTTTAATGAGACTTTGTTGGGAATTTTTAATTCTGTTTAGTTTCTTCCATAGTGTTTAGTAATTACACCTTCTACGTCAGCGTTTCTCAACCTTTTTACGCTTGCGAAACCCTTGATATAGGGTTGGAACCCGGTAGAACACCAATAAAAAAATATTACACAGTGTCGTTCACTGCTCCCCAATATCATTCCGAGGAAAAAATACACGGAGAAAAATGTGAAGCAATTTTGCTGTATCAAATAGTTGAATGGTTGAATGAATCAATGGTTGAAAATTACTTCCACAGTGAAATTGCGCACTTCCAGTGAAATTTCATAAATATTCTGTAAAGTTACGGTGGCAATGCTGTATTTTCACAGGAATATGTATGTGGAATATGTGAGTTCTGTAAAATAATACAGCATTATAGCTGGTATCAAATAACCTGTTAATTTTTGTTTTACAGCATTTTTTTGTAGTTTATTACATTTAAGTAAGTACGTAGGCTTTCAAGGCGAGAATCATTTCGAAAATAAAGTGCTTCCGGGTTATGCCGTGTGTCAAGATTTGTTAATGCTGACGTTTCGCGAACCATGTTGCTCACTTCTTCAGAGCTAACTGAATACTATGCAGTAGTATTCAGTGGTATTCAGTTAGCTCTGAAGAAGCGAGCAACATGGTTCGCGAAACGTCAGCATTAACAAATCTTGACACACGGCATAACCCGGAAGCACTTTATTTTTTAGTACATTTATTTTCTATAACTTTGCAGATATTTGTGTATCAACTTATTTATTATTTTTATTTCCTTTAAAAGTTACAGCCCTGTCAAGTATTACCAAAGAAACATTTATTCTGAGTAAAAAGTTTCTTATGGACCTATTGATAAGAAGATAATATTAGAAATTTCTAAACGGCTTTTAAGGAACTAATAAAATCCGATTTTTTTAATATTCCAAACGAATAAAAATAAAAAATAATAATTGAATGAACTAGTTATTTATGTACCAAGGGCATTGGATGTTTATGCCCGGAGGGTGACAGTTCTCTCGGCCCTATCGGCCCCTCGCGCTTTTTAAGTCGCCCGAGGGTATAAACATAAAGTAATGCCCGATGTACATTTTATGTCCTACATTTTATGCCAAAAGCCTCCGCTACAGCTTTGAAACTAGCGGAGTTATGAATTTTTGAAAAATGCACGGATTTTCCCGGTTTTTTCGAGTTTCCTCCGTTGATATTCATCCGAACAAGTCCATGTAGGGTTCATGTTTTTCGTCTTTTCATTCTCTACAATTCGTCTGTTCAAAGCATCAAGGTTGCTCCATCGGTTCAGTTTTTAGAAGCGAAAATTGAAAAACATAAAAATTTGTTGAGGTTTTTTGTTTATAACAAATTAAGAAATGATATTTGCGAGTAGGAAACACATCACAATACATCTACGGACTGTTTCACGTGACCTGGGACCGTCGGCTTCCTGCTAGTATTTTTGTCACGAACTCAGTCATTTTCTGCTCTATTGCCTGGTCTATTAATAAATATTTTCACGTTATCAAGTGACATGCGTATAGTTGAATCAATTTAACTTTGCGTGTTGTCAAAAGTGACAGTCGTCTGGTGCAATCGACTGTTGTCATTGGGCCAGTGGCGTAGTCAAATAAATTTTGCCAAAGGAAAAGCATAAGTCTGCATACAGGGTCATCATAGAGAGCCACAACTAAAGTTCAAAAGCGACTTTTAACGCAGCTCTTCCTTTAAGGATGTAATGGTAACATGCTTTCGTAGAATTAAATGTTGTCTACAGGAAGAATATGGTAATGCAATAGCGTATTTGCAGCGTAAGTTTTTAGTTTCGTCCGAGTTCGAGATTTTCTTCTGGTTCAAAATGACTCGTTTGCCTCCCTGGCATTTTTAATATTCTATACTGTCCTTAGACTTATTTTTAATGCATCCGCAACTTTCTAAGAAATAATGTAACAATTTCGCAATAGGACGAATGGACAATAATTAATACCTGCTGAATTGTATTAAGGGAATTTAGTGGATCCATATTTTCCTTTTCCTCTGTAAAATAGTCTATAAGATTGGCCACAAACTGTTTCGTTTGAGGAACAGCACAACCGACAGTTACCCTGAATCTCCTGTCAGCGACGCCGCTGGAGATCCGAACTACTCAATGACCGACGTACTGTAGTTCTGTCTTTCTTCTGCGCACTATTATACATATTAGCATCCGAGATCGTGTGTCTTAGCCAGCCGAGACATACGTCCAACATTAGTGTCAATAGTTTAGCATGCCGTAGAAAGAGTGGGAATGCATTTAATCATATCGTAACTACCGCATGTCACTTTTGACAACACGCAAAGTTAAATTGATTCAACTATATCTACGGAGTTGAATAACAATATAAACAATTCGGAGTGAGTGACAATACAGAATTAATTGTCAAACGTATAACCTTAATCACCAATAATTGACATTGACGATTTAAAATTTACAATTTGAATGATATATTTGACATATAACCATGGCAATCCTTTATGCCCTAAGGCGCAATAAGAATCTTTATTGCCCTAGGGCGCAAAAACAAGCTGTTTTCGTCCCGGTATTTAAGATGTAAAATGTAACTTGATGATCATTTAGGACACAAAACATTTTACAATGTAAATATGTGTACACGCTGATTTAATCTATAACAGACGATTTCTATAGAATAGAATATACTAGATACAACTCTATCAAAATTACACACTACGTCATTGTTATTTTCTCTTAAAATTTGTTCAATATGAAAAAGCTTGCTCCTATATACCCAATGTTGAAAACTGCAATAATACAAGGTAGTTATAGTACGAGGTGAAAATTTTATGTTAAAACACCAAATTTGAAACGGCATTATTCTTGCTCAATAATTATTGAGCAAAAAAAATTAACTTCAAATTGTCATAAATTTTAAATTTTACGTCGGCTGTAGATATGTAGCTCCTAAAATATTGTTTTGTAAACTAATTTGATCATATCTAGCTTCTTTAGCTCACATTCTATAGACTGCAATAATACAAGGTAGTTATAGTACGAGGTGAAAATTTTATGTTAAAACACCAAATTTGAAACGGCATTATTCTTGCTCAATAATTATTGAGCAAAAAAAATTAACTTCAAATTGTCATAAATTTTAAATTTTACGTCGGCTGTAGATATGTAGCTCCTAAAATATTGTTTTGTAAACTAATTTGATCATATTTAGCTTCTTTAGCTCACATTCTATAGACGAGAACAATTTGTTTATAACCACTGAATGAAGATCTTCAACAAATTGCTTGCGGCAAGTTGGTCAGCAGTATGCTTGCCTTTTCCACCTACTGAACTACTAATTTTGGGAACAAGCTTATTAGGAAAAGTTATTGCCCGATGGAATTCTAATATTTATATGTAAGGCAACAGTATAACATCTAAATGACGGTGGAGGAAACAAATGAATGTGATTTGACTTTTTTTGTAGAGAATTTTCTTATCTACACTTTGTTTATTATTTTATAATAAACATTTTAACGTCCGACCGATGACGCCAAGCGAGGTATGAGAGGAAGCCGATATTAGTGGTTTACTATAACTTATTAAGCTCATATGCAATCGTTGAGAACGTTTCATACCTCATTTATAAAGATTAAATAAATGTGCTTTTGTAGCGTACATGTTGCCATACTGCTACAAAATACGACGCCACGAAAATTAAGGTGGAACTTAGCAAGCATTATCTGTCTGCCAATATCTGGAGAATGTAATAAAACAAAATATAAATTAAACAATAACTCAAAAACTATTCTGATAAGCATAGTGCTATCTTAGTACCTACTTTATGGAGTAAAATTAATTATTTCATGAGAAGTAGGTACTTTTCAGAAGTACTTTTCAAGAAAAGCAGAAGTGATGATTTTAAGACTGCAGTGTATAGAGTATACATATTTTTTTTATTTGGCACTACATCCTGAATTTTGTATTTTTATATATTTAGTACTCCATACTATAAAAGCGTCACGAACTTGTGCCACTCCTATCGGACTCACGAACCTCCCCTACCTTATATTGCAGCATCATCTGGAGAGCTTTTTTCGAATGGCCGACAGCTTTGAAGTCATCGGTACAGTCAGTGCCAGCAAGTTGCAGGAGTATTTCACTGCCACCTGGATGAGTCTTTAAGAATTTGGTGACATCGTAGACACCAAATTCGATCACAATCCATACGGAATTCTGAGTGTTATGGGATTTTATATCGTTTAAAGAGTATTTTGTTGTCATGCTATTCAGTTACCTTCTTCGTCCATTTTTAGGACCGTCCAAACGTTAAGAAATGACACTCATTTCTATACTAAAGCTGTCATGTTTGACATAAATCATTTATACGCGCGTTTCTGTTCATTAGGCTCTCGAACGTATTGGGCATAATAGGCACTATCCTATTATATAATATAATGAATGTCAATTTTGGATGAAAGCCTCTCCAAGTCTTTACCACTCACTGCGTGATTATTCTGCCCAGTTGCAACCTGCGACCTTCCTCACTTCATGCAATCTACAACTCGGTTTCATCAGTCCAACAACTAATCACCGATAAAGGGTCACTATCAACGGAAAAAGACGTCAATTGGAAGTACGTCGAAAAGCGGCAAAAATGTAACCCTTGTCAAAATGCACATCAAAATTATATCAGCCAAGTGTCACTGTGAGATGTAAACTAGCTGTTACATCACTAATGGCTAGAATCCGATACATTCCCACTTTTGGACCCAAGTATTCATTTGTTTTAACAAATTTTATAACGTTTGTGTTTTGTTGACATTTAATGAAAACTGACTGTTGTTTACTTACCAAACAGTTTTGCTGTAGATATGGTATATTGTATGGTATATTGTGTACCAGGCCAAAAATTGACCAGAGAAGACAGACGAGAGAAGAGATGCACAGTCGAGCCACAGGCGGGATTGGGCACTATTCGATGTTTGGTTGTGTGATTATTATATTTTACTAATTTGGTTCGAGTTTTTACAATTTCAGAATCACAAGCACAGGTTCAAATTGTGAAGGAGATTTTTGTAATGTGCTATAAGAACGTTGACTGGTCTGTAATACTGTTAAGCTATCAAGGTTGTGGTACTAGGTGTGTCCTCGTCAAATATCGACACAAAGATTTTATGGAAACTTCATGAACATTGCGACAAGTTGCATCAAACTTTTCACAAGGACTTGTCACACAAACTTGTTAAAATTTTGACAGTGTAATTCAAGCATTAGCAATACAATTACGCATAAATGTTCTAATGTTCTAATAAATGTTCTAAGTCCCCCTTAGATTTAAATGACTTTAGACCAATCAGTATTTTACCTACGATATCTAAAATTTTCGAGAAAATACTATTTAATCAAGTTGATAACTATGTGACGCAGCACAATATATTACCTGACATACAGTCAGGCTTCAGGAAAGAGTATAGTTGCGTAACTACCCCTTTGTAACATGACAGATGATATAATAGACCAAACAGATAAGGGGAAACTCACTTGCCTTATCTTATTAGACTTCACCAAAGCTTTCAATACAATTAATCATTATCTTTTACTAGCGATACTAACTTCGATAGGATTTTCTCAAAGTGCTACGACCTTAATCCAAAATTTCCTTTTAAATAAAGGAAACAGGTTGTCCGGTATAATGAAGCGGTCTCTGGAGTAGGAATATTAAATAAAGGGGTCCCACAAGGGGCAAATTTAAGCCCTTTGTTCTTTTCTATATATACTAGCAAACTGGCAAGGTTAGGTCTAAATTCAAATCTATATCTTTACGCGGATGATACTCAACTGTATCAGTCATGCAAAATAGAGGATATCCGTGCCACATCCAATATCATAAATACAGACTTGGAACTTTTAAGTCAGTTTGCTAAGAAACACTCGCTGCAATTGAACCCTAATAAGTCCTGTGCAATCATATTTGGGTCAGAAAAGAATGTTTTCAAATACCAAAACGATTTCGTTTTTAACATCGATAGTGTCGCCATTCCAATTTGCTGTGAAGTAAAAAAAATCCAAAACTCGTGTCTTCGTTTCATTTACGGTATTAGAAATTTTGACAGAATTTCTCACAAAGTTAAAGATGCGAACTGACTATCCATGGAGAATAGAAGTACAGAAGTACAGCGAAGAGTTTTAAAATGTCTGGAGCAGAACGGGCAGCATTTCGAACAACATAATTAAGTTTTAATTTAAGTTAGGTATCCCACATATAATATACTGACTCGCATAAGCAGAACGTTGAAAACATGGGTTATGCATCTCTTTCTCTCGCTCACATTTTAGGAAATAAACGATACCTGCGAAGTACACGTATAAAACCACTACGGCGGAGTGCGAGCAGACTAGTTTCGAGTTTTTCCGAAAAAAATCAACCAATCGCAAGAAGTTTCCTTGTGCGTTTCGGTCACGCGCTGCAGTTGTTGCTACGTTTTCGATCCGAGTCGTGCAATATTTTGGCACTTAATTTGGTAATGTAATAATTAATAAGTAATCAAATTTATTTTCGTTGTAATAATTATCGGCATTTATTGAACTGTCTATTGAACTATTGTGTCGTGAACGGTTAAGCATTTTCGAGTGCATTATTTGAACATGGAGGCCGAAATGCTTATTCTCAAGCTTAATAACTGTGGTATTTTTACTGAACTGTGAAAATGTTAGGTTATGTTACGTTTCAACGCTATGAATATATTGGAAGAACCATTCACAGAGATGATGGCAGAATATGAAGGTAGGTAATTCAGTTATTTCCATATGTATTGTGATATGATAATTCAATTGCTTATTATTAAAGGGAACTAAGTGATATTATGGCATCTTAAGATAATAAACAAAGCTATTTAATTTGTAAATAAGCTCGTTTTAGTACCGTTTGTGTTTATGATGTGTTGTAGCAAGAAAAAAATACAATTTTGTAAATACTTAAGTACATTTTGTTGCTTGTTTTAGTCAATGCCGGTTAGTACCTTCTAATAATAAGCCAGGGAATTATGTATGATTATTGGTTATAGATTTTTGAGTTCTATGACATATGTGATACATTGTTAATTTCTATGCATTGTCATAGTAATGCTAACTAAAAATACATTTTGTGTGTAGACACATTAATGAAATTGAAATACAGTTATTAATTATTAATTTAACTGCAAACAACAGCCAGAAAACATACATTATTAGGTGGTTTACATACACTATCGACATTTTGGGGTTGTTTATTAATTGTCAAAATGATATCAAGTTATGATTAAATAAAATCGAATAGTTTAGAACTTGTGTTTTCGAATCATATACTTACTCATACATAGCTCATTAGTTCATTATCCTATATATTGAAATAATCATACCCATAGTGTGTCCAGGAAAGTCCGCATCATATGGATTTTTTTTATTATCTATTTGTCAGAAGATTTTATTCTTTATAAAAGTTAGCGGCTTGTATGAAACCAAAATGGCAATAGTTAAATATGTAAATTTCGGTGCCATACACCGAGCGATTCAGAATACATACATGAATTCGTGATAAGAGTAAAGTACCTTTATTTTCATTATTATCGATAAACTTTATTTTGGAATGCTGTTTAGAAGTAAAAATTATATTCAAATATAAAGTCACAGCCACCTATCTTGTAATTTTTCTTTTTTGTTTTTGTTTTTAAATTTTTGCTTTTTTGACAAATATCAGTCAATGCCAGTGATCCTAAAAGGTCCATTTTAATCTATTTTTTAGAAATTTGAATACATTTTTTACATTTTTTATTAATTTGGTATCATAACTAATGTTTGTTTAGAACTAGCGCAAAATTACTGCATTAATATAAAACTAATCAGCCAGGATTCGACTGATATTTTCATTGTAATAACAGTAGGTATCGTCAAACGTTGATGTTTTGACAATACCTACTGTCAACAGAATCAAAATATCTGTCCAATACTGGCTAACTAGTAGTATTTTAATGCAGACACGACCGATAACGATCAAATAGAATCTCATCGTTGATTGGGGCCTTGACATCCAGAGAGCAGGGTGTTGAGCAAGATTCATTCACAAATTATAGAGTTTTCGACTTATATATTTATTATATATTTATGCTCGGACTCAGCTAGTTCGCACCGTGTGCGTGCTTCAAAGTGTAAGTCGAAAACGCTATAATTTGTGAATGAATCTTGCTGAAATCCCTGCCCTCTGGATGTCAAGGCCCCAACTAACTCATGGCTGACTATCTATATCCATTGACAATCAACGATCTCCTGCATAAAGTCACGTGCCTAACCACATCAGATTTTTTTTAAAGTTTCAAATATGGTTTGACATTAGTGTTCTACCGCAGAAAACCAATATCGTTTAATCTTCTTCAGCTTTTTTTAATTACACTTCTGTTTCCTACATCCATAGTCACGTGCCTTTACTTAGTTGCATATTACAGTTTACCACCTAATATTTGAAAATCTTATATTTTCGATATTTTTGAATCGTTAAAATCAGCGAGAAACTACATAATAAGGTATGTTGGTTTATATCGCCTTCTTCCTTCAATGAGGTTTGGATTTTCTGGCAAAAAAAACATGTAAATTTTCGTAAATACAAATCATTCACAAAGTTTCATGTGAGTTTAACGAATGAAATGCTGAATCTGATTTCATCTTCACAAATCTGTTTAAATTAAATTAAAATTTACCTTGTGCCGGCTACAGAAAATCAATTCGACAACACAAAGTTCATTATAGCTGCCGGCTGCAATCAGCACGCTCTCGCAAAAAGGACAAACTGTGTTCGCGCTTTTGGGTTCGTTAGTTTACGGCGGGCACTATTGATTGTAATAAAAGTGTGAGCGCGTAGGCCGTGTATACAGGTGGAGTACATGGCCTACATTGATATGCCATCGGCCATCGGAGGCTCACTACCCCCCGCCCCCTCAAAAAAAAAACTAACACGGGCGCTGGATCCGCAAAGGTCCACAACGGTTGGATGCTGGCACCCTGACCTAATAAATCCAACGAAAGCCGAAAAATTTTAAAGCCACCAGGTCAAATTAAATCCAGAGTGACCGAGGAGAGCTTTAGTGAATATGACGGGGTTTATGGCTTTATAAGTAGTACGTAGGATAGGGAGCGCGCAGAATCGTATTTACCGAGTTTTATATACACTGCCGGAATAGAGAATAGCTTTCCTGGTACTCCTGGAGTTTTAAGCTGACATCTAAAAAACTACTTGAACGGTTCTGATCGGACTTTCATATATGTATGCAGATTAGACCGACCAACTTTTTAAGACTCTGACGCTATGATCTGTGGGGAGTTACATGAATAAATATTTTTAATAAACTGATTCAACTTTCTAACTGAAGTCAACCTAGAGAACTAAAAGGGCACACTTGAGTTGAGATGTATAACATACAAAACTATGTGTTCTTTGTTTCTTTTATTTGTCTATGTTCTTCTAAGTGATATTTAAAAAAAAAATAAGTAGTTTGAGGAACACAGTTTCTCGTACGAGCTATAGCTCTCTGGTTAGAGTTATATGTTAGGTAACGCAATATGTTTGTTTCTGCAAGCATTTAACAAGCTGCTGTTAGGTAACCACCCGATGTCTACAGTTTACCTATTGGTTATCCAACTTCACCCCATTTTTAGGGGGTGAAGTTGTAGTATTAGGTGGTATTTTTTCACCCCAAGTTTAGTCACAGAATACATTGTATACAATATGTTATCATACTCTACAATAAAGCGCTAACGTGGTATGTCTGCCTGTCTGTTCAGATTCCATAGGGAAAAGGGTTGACCGCAGTCCCGGGACTACTAATCCGACTCGCCATCGTATGCGGATTCAGCTTCAAATTGTGGATACAGTTGCGCTTTTTCACGACAATAAATCAATAAATGCACAGCAAACTATGTGATTTATTTTCATGTATTGCAAATGATATGTTGGAAATAAGTGTAAATGTTTTTTTTTACTGAAAATTGGTTTTTCTTATAAAAATGTCTTCCGAGGATTGAACATAAGAAATTAATTATTCTAACTATGAGATCAGTTTGAATTACTTGTGGTTTTTAGGTGATTTCTAAGGAATCTCAAGGGGGTACAAGGTAATCCAAATAAATAATTAAACGATTACAAAATGTTTACATTATTTTAACTAATAATGGACTGGATAATTTCCAAAATTAGTTGTATTTAAAGACGCTACGGAGATGTCTTGCTGAAGATGCATCTTATTCAGTGGATGAGTATATGTTATATTACACACAGAAAAGTGATCTCTCGAACGAAGAGAGAATTACTTGGCTGAAGTAGTTGGGAGGTTCGTATATACGCGAGAGATTATTGACGTCAACCAAGAAATTTTATTTCTTGGAATAATTACTAGATTTAAGAAAGTGTTACTCTGGTGAAGTAAGTAAACAGTCTTCAATTTTTATTCCCGGCAAATATTTTTAGCTACTTAAAGAATTTTAAAGATTTGGCACAAATACGTTTTCTATTGCTAATTAACAAGATAGGTATGTTATATTTCCTTAGTCGTTCTAAACTGTTGCGTGCGTTACATCAAACTATTCCGTGTTGAAACGTTTATTGTACACTATAAATCACAATACACATCCCCAATAAATCACAAGGCACATCCCCTACGGGTACTTCGCTGTTGGTTTCGTACTAGGCTCCTTTACGGCGCCAGCACCACGCGTGGGCGCGCGAGCCTTGACAAAATCACGGTGCGAATATTTATTCTAGAGAAAGGGATTACTTGAAAGAAGTGAGAATCACTTCAGTTAAATAATTGGTGGGTTTTTATTCAGTAAACAATACTTACTTATATTAAATGTCTTATATTTTCTTGGATCAACTAACTACGCACTTGGATGGATTTACTATTACTTCGTTGGAGAAATTAACATTTGTGGGACGAACAATTCAATTACTTCTTTCAATACAATATTTGTTCTTATAAAGAAAGAATTTATTTGTTGACAGCATTTATCTGAGAAATTATTTTACTTATATTGAGTATGTGGCATTTCTTGTATATACCTAACTTTCTACATCCAAGTAAATATGCATTTGAATTTAGTAAGAAATTATGTTTTCTCGTTCCAAAGAATCACTTTTCTGTGTGTATGTATTATAATGACTGGCTGTCACAGAAATGAACAATCAAAATTGTCTAAAAGGATGATTTAAGCTACAGCGGAACGGCGACAACAGGGGGCGGGTGCGGGTAACGGGAAAAGATCTTCATATATTATGCATTTTATATGTAACAATTCCTGCTACGCCGGCACGGCTGCGACACGGGACGTGCCGGTCACGGGCCCTGTCGGCGGAATGTCGGAGAACATGGCTTTGCCGGAACCTCGCCGTGTCGTCGCAAAATGTTTGCTGAATGTTTGATGACATTATTTTGAAAATAATTAAAAACTATAAGCGACACTTATGTTTGCATCAATATCTCCTAAAGTCTTAAGCAGATATTAAGCTGATGCAAACATAGGTGGGCAACATTTAATGACAAATTGGCAGAAGTTAAAAAAACGTAAATTAATTATTTTATGTCCAATTTACTATTACAATACACGTTCAGTTGGCAACACAAAATATTTTTTAAAGATTTCCCTAACTGCTTGCTCATTTTGTGTTGTAGCGTTTTGAGTAGGTATCAGGCGGCCACAAATGAACGGATTTTTAGAGAATTCGATCCGGCTGACCAAGTTGGATCAAAAATCCGTTCATGTGTGTACGTATTGTCGTTTCGTTCGCGTAGAAAATTATGCAGAATACATGTCTTGGTGCCTTTGTCCAAGGCATGGACTGGCTAACGAGACCAGAGTGAGCAGGGGAGGTCTGCACAAAGGGCCTACTGAGGCATAGGTACAATGCCTCTTACTGACTGCTTCACTCGTATATCGCTTATAACAAGCTTATCCTTTTGGTTGTGCTTTTGTATTTTTAACGCACGACATAATGTCATCACAATGCACATGTAGATCCATATTTTCCTATTTGATTATAATCTGCCTTTTGTCACAACAGTTCAAATGCAGTTGAAATAGATGTCGCGCAAATAACTAGCAATAGATAATAGTATATTATTATACAAGTTTTATAAGACGTCAAATTGGCGCACGAGTTGTTTTGGGCACGACGAGCGTAGCGAGGAGTGCCCAAATGGAACGAGTGCGCCAATACGTCTTATAAAACGAGTGTAATATACTATTTTTTCTACTTTGCGTCATTAATTTTATATAAATTTAGAAATTGTGGTTACTATATTGCGCTAAATTAGAATCTAGGGTATTTCGCGAGTACCACGTGGCAGCACTGTAGTAACTGTCAACTTCGTTAAGGATGAGATCTATGAGATAACATCTTGACAAAATCTAATTGTGAATAAAATTACTCTACTTTAGCCTACAAGTTTGAATAAATATTCAGCGAGGTCTCAACGATGATCATAATGGAGCTTGGGGCAACACTTTTAACCCTACTGTGATAAATATATGAAACTTAACCAAAAAATGAAACAACTTTAATAGTGGTTTCATAAGTATAATAATCAGAATCTTATTGTTTGGAAGTGTTAGAAGTGTTTGGCGGTGACTGATTAGTTACTTCGAAGTACAAGAACTTACTAAAGAATTATTATAACGCTTAACGTTTAATAGCAGTGTCAACCTAATTCCGCTAGGTAGCCGTTGAGGCTTATACATTTCCACGCACTTATAATTGAAACCAAATTCTAATTTCGGTGAAGTAGTTTATTAGAATAAATTATGCTAAGTTTTAACGCCTAACGTTTAATAGCGGTGTCTACCTAATTCCGCTACGTAGCCGTTGCGGCTTATATATTTACAAGCACTTATAATTAAAACCCAATTTTAATTTCGGCAAAGTAGTTTATTAGAATAAATTATACTTAGTAAAATTACATGTGATGGAGGTAATACAAATATGTTGCACACAACCAGAACTAAGACGAAGTCGAAATCGACGGACAAAAATGAATACGAATTGAGCCGAACAGAATTCGGTCCAAAATGTTACCGAAAACTTATACGTTACATAAACTAAGAAATCCTCTACACTTTAAATGTACTATAGCTTCATAAGTGTATGCTGATAAACCATTGATTGCGCATATACAATCTCGTAGCAGTAATTAAAATCATTCATATCTGCGATGTAGGTTTGATCTTCGCATAATACCTTATTAAAGTAAATGTGGTCCTTGAATTACATCTGAAAAAGGGATTTGATGTTTAGTTGAAAAGAATGATAACGATCACTTACCAGAGTCGTAAAACATCACCGAAAACGTTATGCTGGCGTATTTTGATGAACACAGCAAAACTAAGAAAGCCACAACCTTTGGCCATACTATAGCAGGCTACACGCATGTTTAAATATGTATAGAATATTGATATTTCGCAGTTTATGCGATTGCAAGCGATTAAAAAGGGGCAGTGTGTGGTTATGTATTGTACGTTTGACATTTGGCATTTGATATCATTGTGTACCAATCCTGGCAATCTTAGACAAAAATGTTACTGTTTTCGGTGTTACAATGTGTTAATTGTAACACCGAAAACAGTGTTACAATGTGTGCATTGTGAATGCAAAGTAGAAAAAATACATTTTATGTCTTACATGATCATAAAGTGACATTTTACATCTTAGATACCGGGGCAAAAACAGCTACTCTATGCCCGCGAGGGCATAAAGGAATTGTTAATGCCCGCGCGGGCATGAAGCATTGCCATGGTTTATGTCAGACACATCAAATATTTGACATTCAAATTGTACTGTTTGACAATTAATTGTCTGCATTGTCACTCAACTCCGAATTGTTTGTATAGTAACTACGTAGATACGCATGTCAGTTGATTACGTCAAACTATTTATTCATTCAAATGGAGAAAATTTTGGATGTACCACGGGCATTACTTGATGTTTATACTCTCGGGCGACTTAAAAAGCTCGAGGGCCGATAAGCCCGAGAACGGTAACCCTCGGGGCAGAAACATCCGTTTATTTATTGAACTGTCAAATTTACTAACCTAACCTAAATACTAACCTAGCCTAATACATCTACTTCTGTCGCAATATTTCTCCTTTATTTAAAGTAAGTGATTGGATCTGTAATTGTCGGTCGTAGGTAAAATTATGTTACAGCTCGAAACGCTTATTACGTGCTCGTGAAAAATAACAACGCCATACAGAACTGTCAGTGTCAAATTACATAAATTGCCATATAACCTCAAATGACATCGTCGAAAAACTATAGTTGCCGCCGCCAGAAGAAGGCAATCGACAAAAAAAAATGGTTACCGACTCGGACATTTGCCGGCGCTCGCGCTCGTGCGTTAGCAACTGTCTACTATTAATCGCTCTTTTTAATATAGTTGTTGGTTAGATAACTATAACCCGTTTCATAAATCTCACACATATTAATTAAAACTCATAAATAACAAAACAAAAACACCTCAAAAGACCTCAATTGTCGTGATGAGTACACATTCTGTCGTGTGCTCTTGTCGTTACGAATACCTAATTTTTTGAAGGTATCTAAAAATGTTGTAAGGTCTGCCTCAATGCCATTATATGCGCGATACTAGACCAGAAGACGGTTTAAGAGTTTAATAATATCTATAAATTGTAACCAGTGGCTTATTTTTACTCGACTTCAACAATACAAAACGAATTTAAAATCATCTAGGAAGCTTAAATTCAACGCGAGGCCTCTTCTCTTGCCAAATAACACAACTTTCCATAACTAATCGCTCTCGCCCACAAAGCAGCGTCTCACCAGGAATTCCCAAAGTTCGCGTTCCGATTTATTATCTTAAGGACACGGATGAACGTCAAAATACAAAGTCTGTCGTGCTGCCGACCTCAATTGTCGTGATGAGTACACATTCTGTCGTGTGCTCTTGTCGTCACGAATACCTAATTTTTTGAAAGGTATCTAAAAATGTTGTATTGTCTGCCTCAATGCCATTATATGCGCGTTACTAGACCAGAAGACGGTTTAAGAGTTTAATAATATCGATAAATTGTAACCAGTGGCTTATTTTTACTCGACTTCAACAATACAAAACGAATTTAAAATCATCTAGGAAGCTTAAATTCAACGCGAGGCCTCTTCTCTTGCCAAATAACACAACTTTCCATAACTAATCGCTCTCGCCCACAAAGCAGCGTCTCACCAGGAATTCCCAAAGTTCGCGTTCCGATTTATTATCTTAAGGACACGGATGAACGTCAAAATACAAAGTCTGTCGTGCTGCCGACCTCAATTGTCGTGATGAGTACACATTCTGTCGTGTGCTCTTGTCGTCACGAATACCTAATTTTTTGAAAGGTATCTAAAAATGTTGTATTGTCTGCCTCAATGCCATTATATGCGCGTTACTAGACCAGAAGACGGTTTAAGAGTTTAATAATATCGATAAATTGTAACCAGTGGCTTATTTTTACTCGACTTCAACAATACAAAACGAATTTAAAATCATCTAGGAAGCTTAAATTCAACGCGAGGCCTCTTCTCTTGCCAAATAACACAACTTTCCATAACTAATCGCTCTCGCCCACAAAGCAGCATCTCACCAGGAATTCCCAAAGTTCGCGTTCCGATTTATTATCTTAAGGACACGGATGAACGTCAAAATACAAAGTCTGTCGTGCTGCCGACCTCAATTGTCGTGATGAGTACACATTCTGTCGTGTGCTCTTGTCGTCACGAATACCTAATTTTTTGAAAGGTATCTAAAAATGTTGTATTGTCTGCCTCAATGCCATTATATGCGCGTTACTAGACCAGAAGACGGTTTAAGAGTTTAATAATATCGATAAATTGTAACCAGTGGCTTATTTTTACTCGACTTCAACAATACAAAGCGAATTTAAAATCATCTAGAAAGATTAAATTCAACGCGCGCCTCTTCTCTTGCCAAATAACACAACTTTCCATAACTAATCGGTCTCGCCCACAAAGCATTACACCAGGAATTCCCAAAGTTCGCGTTCCGATTTATTATCATAAGGACACGGATGAACTTCGTTCATCTTTCGCAGAGAATGATTCCGACATGGGAAAAGTTTCCGAATACCGCGTGTCGTCCTCCTCTCGTCCTTCCAACAACGGACGCCGACCGTCGACGGCCGCACGAAAGAGAAGGCGCGATCCGAAAGTTCTAGGCGCGCACATAATCAAAACGCCGTTCCCGGTTTTAGTGCTAACAGGGACGCCGCCCCCGAATCGGGTTCGCGGACAGTGGGGCGCAAGCTCGACGCGTCGGGACGCTCACTAGTGCTGCGGTGGCAGTGACGGTGAACGGGCGCTCGAATACGGTAACGATGGCGACCGGAGACGACGCTCTACCAGGTGCCGCTCTTCAGGTCAACCAGAAGTAAACAATCCGACGGCAACTGAACTGTCAGCAGGGGTCGCATCCGGCTCGCAGGACCAAGATCGTCGCTTGACCGCTACGCCGATTCATACCGGCGATATTAATTCACGCGATGCCCGCCGTTTTGTAAATAAATAGCCGATCTATTTGGTAGTTTGTTGAAAGTTGCAGATTTTATGAACTGATTAAAAATGTTGGTGTTTTATCTCGCCCTGGGTGCTCTAACAGGTACGTGAGATTTATAATAATAAATTTCAATGCGCAACTTATTAATTTTGCACATTTACTTTTAATCTTTTGCATTAAACATAATATGAATTCGGAAATAAAGACACGAAACTTCATATGGTTTTATTCAGAATAAAATAACAAATTATATGTTAAAACGGAGTTAAAGAAGATGTGTACGGGAATGGAATAGGTTTCAGAGCATGAATGTAG
Source organism: Aphodius sticticus (assembly GCA_963966075.1). Classification (NCBI taxonomy): domain Eukaryota; kingdom Metazoa; phylum Arthropoda; class Insecta; order Coleoptera; family Scarabaeidae; genus Aphodius; species Aphodius sticticus. The sequence goes on along the minus strand of OZ014506.1, from coordinate 86,168,607 downwards.
AATTAATAACAAGTTGTGCGCTGATATTTCGCGGGCAAGAGCTTGGAACTCGGGGGAACTTTTGAAAGTTGTAAGTTTAGCGCGATTACAGCGCTTGTTGCGGTGCGAAGTGAAACTATCGTCCTTTTATCAGATGCAAGCGTTTAAAATGTTAGAAATGTTTCATAGTTACATAGTTCAGAAGTGCATTTGTTTCTTTTAATTAATTACTAACCATATTTTATTCTCAAATGATAATCCCATTTATTACTCGATTAAAACATAGTGATGCATAAAAGATTTCAGCTTTTCTAGTCGTACACTTACCTGGTATTGAAAAATATCTGCATTGTAGATTTCTTTGCATACTAGAATTCAAATATTTTGCTCTGGGAAGTATTTTTTGTTCTTTATTTTGTATATATAACACACAACATGTCCATTGTTAATTACATATAGGGTGGGGCAATAAGTATTTATTATTCCAGTATAAGTACAACTTATAACCATAAATGTCCCAATTTCAAGATAAACATGTTTTAAAGATTGGTCGGATGGGTATTTTGATTTTGGAATTAATTATAAATACCTCCAGAACAATTTAAAGATAAAAAACAACATGTGTGATTTCAGCATTTGATTCAATACGAGTGGTATCAATCTAGAATTGTAAAATACTTTTTACCACATTTTTATATTACACGGAATAATGAATAATTGGTGTCAAAACGTAAAATATAACTCAAGTGCACATTGAAAATACCAATAAAAAATATAACGGTCTCTAAACATGTGAAAAGTGGGCAAATTGCTTCTATTTCTTGATAAATGACCATATCTTACGACTCTCAAGTTGTAGGATTGATATTCATCACATAAACTGCTTTTTTAGAACGCGCTAGAAATTCAAAGGTCTCTGGTTCAACTCCAGGTTGTGGGTGTAATTTTTAATTTATTTAAAATTTACATCATTTTTGTATTTCACCATATTGTATACAATTGAAAAATGAATTTATTTGTTTAATTAATAAAAAACAGGATGTGTTTAGATGTATGTACAAAGTTTTTAACATATTGATCAAATAAACGCGTCTTTGGAAATGATTGGAACTAAAACTACTCATTGAAAGTGAAGTAATAACTAGTGATCGTTTTAATTTAGAAATTTATGTTGGTTTATCAACAGTAAGTGACATTTCTAATGCCAGGGAAAGACAATATCAGTACTTAATATCAGAAATATTTATAGAATCTTTAAACTTCGTTATAAAGGCATGAATAACTGCTAACATACAGTGCCATAACAGAAAATATATAAAATGCACAAGTAAGTTTAATTTGCGACTAGCTTAGAGTGTAGCAATCAGTGACGTTTCGTTTAAAACATTCATTATTAAATTCATTATTTTCTTTATTTTGGTTTTTGTGTTCACTTTTACTTTAATTTGTTACTTTTAACAATTTTCGTCTACTTCCTCAGATTAAAAAAATATAAATTATGTGATAATGATAAGAATTGTTTTTTTTTTCATTCCAATTTGTCAATGTGTCCGATTTTTACACAAAAATTGATAATTGAATTAACAGTATGTAGTTATAAAATATAATAATAAAATATAATAATAAAAAATAATAATAAAATATAATATAAAATTTATGCAATTTTGAAAATTAAAAATTCAATAATAAATAATATTTTTCATCTGTGCAAGTCCGTGTTCTTTTATAAGTAATAGTAGTATCTGTTTGTATAGCAGGGTGGGCTGAAAAAAATTTATTTTTTTTACGCCCTACCGAAAAAAACTTGTCTCTAGTTTAGGCAATTAAAATTCAACAAAGAAAAAAATTTTGTACCTAACCCCCAGCTAGCGCATTACATTTCAAATTTTGAAAGATTACGAAAATCACAAGATTTTATAATTCTTATTACCTAAACAGCTGCATTATTGGGCTGCTATAGTGAAAATCCTTTATAGTAGAGTTATTTGTTAGTAGAGTTAGTTGTTAGTAGAGTTAAAAACACACTAAATTATTGAAAAGGTAGTATTTTTTACATCTTTTTTGAGTGCCCGCCGGCTGTGGCTCGGTGCGGCATGTAGCTTGTTTAAGCCCACTGAGTTTTTAGCTTTAAAATTTTGATACAACAAATACCTAAAGGAATAATATAAATAAATAGATAATATATAAATTTATCCATAAGAGTTTATTAATTACAAAATTCATTGTGAAATACAAATTTCCAATTCTCACACTTCAACATTATTTTTGTAAGCTTCTTAAATCATAGTCCTTTACATAGCTGGAACATTGAAATTACATTTGTTCTTAGCGGCGACGAGTTTTGAGGAGGCTTCAGTTACCAATTTCACACAGCGCTCCACCGCTTGCGTGTGACACGGGAATTTGTGGAAGTTCAATTTTTTTGCTGTTTTGGCAGTTAAAACCTTAGCCCAAATATCTTCGTCAGATACTCTTCGCAACAAAGGTGGTGGAGAAAGAGCAGTAGTAGTCCAATCAGAAATTTCGTACTATTCTTTTGCCTGGAAGTTGATTTTTGGCGATTTGAAACTTCGGATTAGCTTTTTTTTGGAAGCTATGGCCCTTGCTTTTATAATTCTTCTAAACCCCAACTCTCTGATATAGGGTCTTTCATCGACTATCATGCTAGCTCAAACAAGCTACATACCGCACCGAGCTACAGCCGGAGGGCACTCAAAAAGTGATAAATTAACGATATTGAAGCGCTCTGCGCTACGTCAGATGTAAAAAATACTACGTTTTCAATAATTTAGTGTGTTTTTATAACTCTATTATAAAGGATTTTCACTATAGCAGCCCTGTTTGCAGCTGTTTAGGAACTTCCAAAAAAACAATTTTTTTTGTTGCATTTTAATTGCCTAAACTAAAGACAAGTTTTCTTCGGTATAGCGTAAAGAAAAAAAAATTTTCGCCCCACCCTATTGTATAGGTACCATAGTGACCAATTTACCGTAGAACATGTTAGTTGCTATGGATTGTTGCTTTAAAAATTATAAAATAGTGATAAATAAGACCTATAAATTTAATAAATATTTCTTAACTCTTATTTTCATAAATTGACATGGATAACAGTTCGGTATTTTATTATGGCCGTTCCATGTTTTATGATCATAAACTAACAAACTGTCACCACAAAACACCGAACTGTCGTCATAATAGCTGGTGTATACTAGCAATGGATTATGTCTGAATAGTCACAATATTCCTGAGAAGATGTAAACTACAGATAGTTATTGAAGTTCCTTTAATCCTTGAAGGTGTTTAAGTATCTATATCCGTTAGGCTAGGGAGGAAACTTAAATTTGCATTGTTTTAAACTAGCATTATTCTTGCTTTGTTTAGGCGGGACTAAGTGGCACAAAAAGGAGCAACTAAAAAAAAACTCATGAAATTATTTATGCAACACAATGTTTAAAACACAGTCGTCGTTGTAAAGTTTACTCAACCAAAGTGCCTGAAACCCATTGCATCCGCACATAATCTCCAAAGTTTCAAGTTGCCTCCTCAGCTTCTGTGTGTGTTAAATCGTCCACCTACATTACGAACTTCTGGGCACTGAGAGAATGCCTGTTAGCGGATAATTGAATACAGCGGTATGCTTTTAGTTTAATGTAAATGAATTTTTCCTTGACGCCGCTGTCTTTCACATCAAATTAGTTTATAAAAGTTTCTTGGTGCCGGGGGAATGGAAAACTGGCAGTAAAAAAAAACACGAAAGTAGCTTTTATAGCACAGTTTGTTGGGCCTTTGTCTCTGTATAATACATATTGTATAACCTTAATGTACCGATCTCAGAGCCAAAAGATGTTTGGATCGGTTTCCATTAAGATTTCTTTAATAAATAATTTTTTTTGTTCACTCTATTTTTAGAACAAAAGTTTTCTATTCATGCTCACCGTCTTAGAATCCTTTTCCAGGTAACAAATAAATAAATATGAAGAATCCAGAAAACAAAAATTAGTAGACAAGCATTTAGAAAAAAATTGCGTTCTACTGTGCGTCACAATGCATAATTGCTGACGTTTTATGAACCATGTTGTTCTCGTCTTGCAGTGTGATAACTGAGAAAGTGAAATATCTCATAAACAACGGCCGATCGAAAAAGAAGAAGTTTCGAACTTTTATTTAGAATTTAATTCTAAATCAACTTTTGTTCGATTCGAGTTATATAGTAAACACTTGTATAAGATTAACTATAGTCCGATAATTATAGTTAGTAAACAGATAATGGTATGCCAATGGTAAGCAAATAGCTAGATATACAGACTTAGTATCTTCGATTTGAGTAACAAGGTAACCATTTAATATTTATATAACCTTTCACGCAGGTTATTTTCAGGAAATATAGGTAAAACAGTCAAATAGGTACATGTCACAGAATTATAATGCATGAATTATATTTCCTTTCCATCCGTTCATATGATTAATAATCTGTAGTCTCTTTATTTCCACATAAGCCACGTGTCTTCAAAGCCATGGTATCAAAAAGAAAGTGTCCAGTATGACAGGTATGGGCAAGCTGGCCCTGGTATATATCTGACATTCTTTTTTTTTCACGTGATAAGTCAAGTCCGATTTTTATCAGCTCTCTTCCAGAGCTTAAAATTTCAGCCATGGGAGCATCCTGGGACCAATTAGGCCTGCTGATTGTCATGCTAGGATGTTTTGGAAGATGGAACATTAAAATTATGTTCACATACCGGAGAGCGGAGCCGCAACAAGACGAACATACATAAAGACGTCATGAATCAAGTCCAGACAAGACCCACATCAACTGGAACAACTCCAACAGCGAGATCTTCAATGTCTGCTTGCGATTGCCCTAATGTTTGGTTACCTTCGCTTGCCGTCCTGCTTCTTCAAAATCTTAACCTATACCAGTTGGCTATAGAGTTATTGATAGATCTATTTGATTGCCCTAATGTTACCAGTTGGCTTACATTTTTGGCTTGCCGTCGCTTACCATACAGAGAAGAACGAACAGCATGGCCCCTGGACTGTCACTGTCACTGTCACTAACAGTAATTTTTTGTCAAAATTGACAAGCGTTCAGGTACTGCCCCTGTTTAATGTTTACTAACATTTCCTTTAGCCCATCTAGAAGAAGGCAGTGGTCTTATGCAAGTGACAGGAAGCGGCTGCTACTCTTGGTGAACACCACTCCGTACTCTTCTAGAGTACCGACAGATACATCTGTCTGGCAGTAGCCACAACCAAGCCCCCCCCCCTTTTGCTGACTCAGAGATGTCAGTGCCTCCTCCCGACGTTGGCCAGGCTTCAGTTACACCCATGGAGGAGAGGGCCATATTGTTATGCGCAATAAGCTGCATTCTGACATCTGATCCATGTTGGGCAAGACGGTGAATACCAGAAGTCCGTGTTTCTATCATTCACCACTTCAAGATGATCACAAGTGACACAAAGCTACTCTTGGTGTACTCCGAGAGCACCCAGTAAACTTGAGTACCGCCGGATACATCTATCTGGCAATAGTCCCAACCAGTGTACCTTTTGCTGATACCCAGATGTCGGCGCCACCTTCCGATATTGGCCAAGCTGCAATTTCGGTAACACATTACACAATTCAATGTTGTATAAGCACTATAAAATTTCCCCAGACTGGGTCCAGAAATTAGATCACTTCTTACGGATTCAGCAGAGTTTCGAGATTCAACACATTTGAATACTGAAAGAATAATAGTCTTCAGTTATTGGGGGAGGAGTAGGTGCATTAAAATATTATGGTGTATTTTGCAAAGTTTGAAAGTTACTGGATCAAACCGAAGTTCCTCAGTTTATTACTCTTTCTCAATAATTATGGCGACTTACCGTAAGGTTAGACAAACCTCCAATTAGGTCATCAACAACACCCCAATCAATTAGTTATTGATTGTTGAAGCTTTCTAATTGTGAATATCGAAATATTCACAATTTGCAGAGACCAGAGGTCAACTATTTCATCTTGTGAATTCTGGCACATTGTCCTGGGACCCTGATGACTGGTCTAAAGTACCCTTTCAAGGCAGACATCTTTATATTTTTGGTACCAGTATACAATATCCCAACCGTCAGAACCAGAAAGCTTTCTCGTTGGATGCCAATCTTTAGACCATATTGAAATGCTTACATTTGGCAAAGAATCTGGGTGACCATATTAGGTCGATATTCAGGGGCGACTAAGATGTGTTGTATCAAGGTGGCCCAATTCTTCAGATCAGTTTCTGCCTCAAAATTTTCTTAAGAAAGAAGAACCGGGTGGCTCTAATTGTAAAAACAAGTTTTGTGGATATTGGGATTTCTCATCAACTTCCAAAATTGCAAAATTCTGTTCGTGAATTATAGCCAGGCCACTCTAGTAATTATTAAGATCTAACTATAAAATGTTTGAATTCGTTAATTCAGAGAGAATATTTCAAAATAAAACATATTGGCAAAATTTTTAATGTTGCCTTATAATTTGAGTTTATACAAGACTATTTTATAGAAAGTGTCTTGTCTTTTAAGCAACATTTCTTAGCTTCAATATTCTTACCTTAAGTGGTGACATTAAATGACTTTATAATATAAAGTGGTTCACTTTGTATAAAGACTGACAATTTTTCAGATGAAAACTTTTAGATATCCCTATCGCAATACCTTGTATCAATGAAATTGTTTCTGAGCATTTCCCAGATTAAACAAAGCATCCCAAGGATGTTTAGGACGTAAAATTTGATTTTGCATATTGTTTTCTAAAAATAAGTTAAAGCGGATTATGCTTCAAATTCATTAAAAATAGACTGATATCGGATAACTGAATTCACCTAATTCATTTCGCCGCTAAGAGAATTACTCAATGCTTGGATACGCCTTATATACTTTTATTTGCACAGAAAAGTATTTAATCGGGGCACGCTTCTATGCTCCTGGTTAAAGATCCTGGATTTCATAGCGCTGAAGTCGCCGTTTTTTGGAAAAAAATCATTATTTTTTCTTTTTTATTTGCAGCTCCAGAATACCTTTCTAGAAGTATCCTAGAACAAATTTCAGTTATGCCTTACTGGCCGTTACAACCGCAGTTGTCCTAGTGTAAAATAAACATTTCTCTGTTGACAGGATAGATGTCAACCAAGCATTAAAACGGCTAGGGATTAGGTCTGGAACTAATAGATGTTGCTCGTTCTGCTGGAAATTCTAAAATTCACAAATTAAAACGTCCTCTCAACTTCGTATGCGAGTGTGGCATATGTTTTATATGACTATTAATACCATGACTATTAACACCCTTTGGAGTCTGCCAATAATGGGTTTTTACAACTTTTCCCTGCGGAAAAGGTATTTTTTATCAAACACTGAGTTCCATGCGATACATGGATACAATACATGCCCTAATTCGTATTGGGTCCAGATATAGGATTTTACCCTTTTTAACCCTTTTTTCAGGTATTTTAAGCTGTTTGGGTAGTTACACAAGATTTAAATTCATTAGCGCCTAAATCAAAGATTTCTGACACTCCGGTATAGGCAGCTGTCTGTTTAATATAAGCCTTAAAAGATATTTTTATCTTCTTTTTACATTTGGTATATAACAATAACATACCTACATATTGGGTCCAGGATCTATCCCCAAAGTTACGCTGGCGTGAGCTTGGAGTAGCTAAATGGACCGCTTATATCAGCGGTCGGCAACCAGCTCTCGATGTACTTCTCCCGCTCGCGGGCAGTCTCATAAGTCTGCTCCGCTTCTGAGGGTCCGCGGACCCCTAGGTTGGCGTTAACATGTGTTCCTGTGAACCGTTACCAATAATTTGGCAATTTTTTCTGGACATTAATAAACCGCTCAACCGCTGCTAGTTTAGTTGTTTGAGTGACAGTTCGCCTCACTGAAGTCAAAACAGTCTAGTTTTGTCTTTAATGTCAATCAAATGTTAATTAGATGCTGAGCCATCTAAATCTGAATTCTAATGAATTCATTGGACATAATGTATACCTAGAAAGCAGAAACATTTATATCTTTCTTTGTTATTTTCTATTTTGTGTATACATATTTATTGTGGATTCCTTTAGACCGTCATCTTATCTGAAACTAACGGTATTTCAGGTCTGGTCCAACTAAGCTTATATTTTATACATAGTACTCAGCAATTCTATTCAATTATATTACTTTTCGAGGCAGCAAGGACCAATTTGCCTATCATGTTTTGGAAAAAACATATTAAACATGAAATTTTGGGAAAAACATTTATTAAACTTTTTGCGTTTGTCCGCTGGTCATCGAGCTCAAAGATTTTCCCAATGCAAATTCTTAAACGTCGAATTTAATTCATAACAATATGAAATTAATTCCAGACCTTATTTATACATGTACACCTAGTGTGTTATTCGTTGCTGTATTTACGATTCTTTATCTATAAAAATACTTTGACAATATGTCGTTAAACATTTTCAGTTCATCAATAATGTTAATATTTTTCGGGGAAGTTCATTTAGCGATTATTTACAAGGGTCTCCATCATGATATATACCTTCTTATTATTTAGATGCTTCGAAAAGCCACATACAAAGGTATATTGAGGTATTTGTACTGTATGGTTCATTGAGAATTGTTAAACGTTGATTCATACGTGCTCCTTGCACTTTTCACAAGTCATGCAGGCATCTAGTCGTGTTGGTAGATTGAATTGGTTAAATTGGTTAAAATACACACAATTTTACAATTGTTCTCCATTTTTACAACTGCATGAATAAAAAGAAGTTGATGTTGTTACAACATTATAACGATATATTGTTACAATAACATGTTAACAAAATGTTAACATGTTCTTGCTAGTGCATTTTGTTCTGCTTCTTATTAATAAACAGACGATAATGCTGATTTGGCTCTAAATTGCACTGTGCTTTAAACATCTACAGATTATTAATCATATGAACGGATGGAAAGGAAATATAATTATATGATTAAACGAACTTACCTTAGTGAAGTTCTATCATAATTATATATCCTCTTCCATCCGGAATATGATTTAACCCACCCTTCCTTTGTTTAGACTTTCCCCAACCCTGAGCAATTTAGAGACTGTGCTTTCAAGAGAATGTCAGATATATACCAGGGCCAGCTTGCCCATACCTGTCATACTGGACACTTTCTTTTTGATACCATGGCTTTGAAGACACGTGGCTTATGTGGAAATAAAGAGACTACAGATTATTAATCATATTCCGGATGGAAGAGGATATATAATTATGATAGAACTTCACTAAGGTAAGTTCGTTTAATCATATAATTATTATAGTGTTCTCTCACCGTAGGCGCTCAGTCTTTTTATCAAGATAATAAGAGTTTTATCACTCTTTTTACGGAGATAATAATTATTGCTACAGTAAAAGTATGCAGGGTGAGTTATTAGTATCCCGGCGGTCGATAGTTAATAAATCGTTTACGAAAGAAAAAATATTTTATACAAAAGTTGTTTGACTCGCCATTTTCTATAACGTCAAATTATTGTCATTTATACACGGTGTTGCATTTCGGTGTGACGGAAAGTATGTACATTTTTTTTTTAATGGGACGTCCTGTATATTTTATTATATTATGAATACTACTAAATTTGCTTATCCAACCGTGTATGTTGCTAAGTCGCAGCGTTAATAGTTCGAGAGATATTCAACTGCTTTTCCAGAATATGCCCGTTGCAGGATCTTTTTAAAAACATGTAAAAACGACAGTTTTGCCGATTTTGCCTTTAAACTATCTGAGACAATGTTCAAAGCCAGTAGGTAGATGATAGTATCCAAATATATTAGATACAGTATACGCCATGTTAATTGAACTTAGTAAATTTTGATATTTTTCAAATGGCCTTTTCTCGAGTTTTTTAAATGGAACACCCTGTATAATATGTGTTGGCTGTAATAACCCTTCATTTTGCTCCAATTTACATCTGGTATGTCATACACCAAATGTTATTATTTTTTGTGATATTTACTATTTAACGAAAATGTAATGCAATTGTAAATTTTAATATTGTTGTGAATACGGTATTCGGTAGTTTGATGTAAAGTCTTCAAGTTGCGATAGAGGAGATAATTTAGAAACGATTTAACCACCTTGATCCTTATACAAAGTAGTACCGTTATCAACATAACAATTTTATATAAAATTTTGTAAGTATATAAGTAAATCTATATAAGAAAGTATAACCGAGCACGCGATTTAAAAATTTCAAATTACTGCTAAAGTAAACCCTAAACCCTGTACTTTTAGGTTAACTATCGTAAAAATTTGTTGACTTCTGAGTGTTAAAAATCAGATTTTCTTTGATGTGATTTATGTGCTCACACAAAAACCAAATATGCAACAAAAATAAACTGATAGGCATCTTTAGATTCGGATTTTCATTCATAGCAAAAAAATCTATTAAAAACACTTGCAAATAACTCACTTTCCATTCACATTATCAATATTACTCATACTATCATTCATAGTATCTCAATTTTGAATTGTCTCTCCAGAAAAATAACCTATTTTAAACAAATTAACAATAGTAAGTAGATATTGTTGTTTGTTTTTTCTACTGAATACAAATCCGTTGCTAATCAAGACACGTACTATTACAATGAAACGTCTCCGCACAATTTTCACACAAGTGAACAATGTTTCACGATAGTCCTCCTAAAATTATAATGCTACTGGTTTACTTCGGACCCCAACTGATGTTACTAGGTTTTCAGGTTCGCTCGCTGTACGTTTGTAAGAATTGCAAAACATACTTATAAAATTTACTTATAAAATTGTGTAATACCTTGATAACTGTAATACTTTTTATATGAATAAATCTAGTTAAATAGGTTCTAAATTAATTCTTCTATAACCTTTTAAATATTTTATATCATGCTACCCAGCACACTGTATACAGAGCAATATTAAGGTACTAAATAGCATACTACTCCTTAAATTGCAAATATCACAAAAACTAGTAAAAATAGATATACGATATAGTGAATATAAATTACAAAGAACTTAAGAGACATTTCAATTAGAAAATAATATACAGGGTGTTCCATTTAAAAATCTCAAAAAAAGCCATTTAAAAATTTCAAAAACCAGTGCATGCTACGATCACCCTGTATAGCGCAGCTAATTTTTATAACATCAGCATCTAGCTATGGGTTTCGTTATTATGTGATAAAATATTTAAGGCACTATCTGCAAAAATGTAGTGTTAACGTAGTTTTTAAGAAATGCCTGCAATTGCCGATTTTTTGACAAACAATTGAACATCTCAAAAACTATTTACTTTACACAGGTACAACTTACACAGTTGGAAAGACAAGTTCCTTAGTATTCATAATATGGTATGATATACATACTTTGCGTAAATGCGTTCCATTTAGAAAAATGTACTGACTTTCCGTGTCGCCTAAATGCAACACCCTGTATAAATGAATATAATTTTACATTATAGAAAGTAATGAGTCAAACAACTCTTGTATAAAGCATTTTTTTTCTTTCTCAAACGATTTGATGACTATCGACCGCCGGGATACTAATAACTCACCCTGCTATAGCTTCAAATTACTTATATAATGTGATTGCAGTCTGCAGCATATACAGACTGCAAATATTTTCCAATGACGGGTAGGTATGTCTCTTTTTTGGCCAGTTTTAGAACCCAAAATCTGCAAAATGCGTTGACAGTTTCTAGTTCTAAATCAGTCTTTGCCACAAAACAAAAAAAAGGCAGAGTCAATCATGAATTATAATACAAACAATTACCACACTCAACTACTGACTTTTGGGAGTGACAATTTTGCTTAATAAATATTAAAGTAATATATTATAAACCATTCTCGTATAACGTTGTATTAATAACATTTGAATTTTAGACGTCTAGTTGCACTGCTTTTTTGCGTATCCATTCTCTGAAGATGACAATTGTTTTTCTCGAAACCGATGCCAACGTGTAGATAAACTATTTAAAAAAATCAGGAGGTTTTTAATTCCGTTGAGACTAGTTTTTAACCGATTTCTAAAAAAGGAGGATGTAGTTATACTTCTTAAAAGCACCTATTTAAAAAATATTTTTTTTACGATTTGTCTTCTAAACCGATTTGTTTATAATTTCAACAATAAATTAGGAAGTAATACATCATTTACATTGATGAGTTTATGAGATTTGAAAGAACTGGCTCTATAGCGTTAGCCAAAAGATGAAAGAAGTGAAATGAGTGAAATTATAATTGGCAATGTTTCGAAAAATACATTTCGTCTTCAGGCCAAGCTACAAAAGACAAAATTACTGTCTTATAATGAACATATTAAAATCAAACATTTTTTTTTATTTTTTTTTATTTTGTTCAAACACAGGGTGTTTGTGGCATAACACCTAGTTAATGACTAACAAGTTATTTTCACTTAACCTAAACTGATAAAATAATGAGTATTTCTACAATTTTGCACATTGGCCCAAGTTGTTTTAGTCTGACAGTTTTTACCACTCAAGTAGACGGCGGTTGTTTTCACCCACACTATCACTGTGAATACACTACGGATGCTCTGCTTTTAGTCAGTCCCGCACTAGTTCAAATGGTTTAGTTCTTTTCAGCCGACGCACTAGCGCACTGTTGTCTAGCAGCTGGATGGCTTCAATGTTGTCATGGTGGAGTAGACGATCCTCGTGCTTCTTAGCAAATTTTGAAATTTCGCTAGTTACCATCTCCATGCGAAGGTCTCGATGAAGACTGGTGTTTTTGATGTACCATGGTGCACCAACAATGGCCCTTAGAACTTTATTTTGGAACCTCTGAATGAGGTTGATATGGGACTGCTTAGTGCATCCCCATAACTGTATTCATCAAACATGCAAACAAAATATTTATTTAAAAATTGTTACCGTCGATGTGTTCGTACAATGTGCGCCATTTCAAATTTGTCTTAGTATATCTAAAAAAGCATCAACTAAGTAATTACATTCATGACTCGAGTGAACAATAAACAGTTCATCTTTAACAAGAATATGTTTGTAATCTTATCCTACCTAATTTATATCGCATGTATGTCTTATCAGGAGCAGGACATTAACCGCTCGCGGCGTCTGAGGTATATGGAACTCGGCGGGAGTTTTAAACAGTTTAGCAAACATGCGGTGTGGATTTCCATCCAGTAAATTCATTTTTCTGGACATTTTAATTTCATGAAGTAATTTGACATTGTCAGCATTAATCGTATGTTCGGATTCGTGAATATGTTTGTATACATTGGAATTTCTATCGGAATTGTGTTCTTTAAAGCGAGTTTTTAAGCTACGTCCGGATTTACCAATGTAGAATTGCTCACAATCTTTGCTTAAAGCTTATAGATTCCACTGTTTTACACATTTGACAATTTATCGTGCGTTTCCTTATTATTGACCAGAATGAAACCTAGATTTTCTTGACCGCTGAAAGCTGTACATATATTATGTTTTGCCTATATACTGCGTGCTGTTATCGAGTTAACTTTTTCATGGTAAGGTAGAAATATTTCGTTTTTTTTAAATTATCGTTTCATATTCAATCATTTTTGTACCCTTCCAATTCTTTAAGTCTGGTACGATTAATGACGAAAAAATTACTCCAAAAATTGAATTTCTAATGATCATCAACTCTCATCGCGTAATTGAAGAAGCTATTTCTAAATATTCTAGGTAGTGTTATTTTACGAAAAATTAAACTACATATTGTCGTGAGAGTATGTTGTATGCGCATAATTTGGATGATTCTTGCTCACATCTCAAATTCTAGATGTTATTAAAAGATATTCAAACATTCTAAACATTCTAAATTTATTTTTTAAACTTAAAGTGAATGATTTTTTTCTAGATTATCAAAGAGCATAACAATTTTCGACGGTTGGAAAACTTACTATATGACCATCAGCAACCGAGTAAAGTTAATGTCATTACATCCAATTAAATTAGAATTCACTAATGATCAAAATCTATCCCTAGTGCGCAGCTCCCTTTGAGATTTTTCTCTCTAGATTTTAGTTAAAAGAAAACATCTAATTTGGGTCAACGACCTTTGAATGACGGCCTAATTAACAAAGAATTTCCTGCGGGCTGAACAGGCAGCGCTAGTACAAATAAGCGCGGTTTAGATTCCGGATTTCTGCAGCGCTCGCGATGAATTTCGTTAAGGAACTCATTACAGACTTCAGGGGTAATTCGTGAAATTGGCCGCACATTGATTTGCAGCGAGGCTGCTTTCATCCTCCAGTTTCCAACTCATAGACATCCGCGAAACGTTGCGTTGTAGACCGTGGTTCAGAAGGATACCTCTTCTTAATAGAGTTCCTGTAAAACTTGGAGGAATAATAGAAATCAAATTGAGTGTTCATTACAGCGAATAGGTTTTCTTCGGTTACATAATTATGACTGTAACACATTCATTTTTAAGATGGTACCTATGCGTTTGAAAATAAACCAGTTCAAACAGTTATTATTACCTATATTCTCTGAGAATTTTTGTTTTTAATAATCCTCATCATGCAAAAAGTCAATAGTTTTCTTACAATTATGCTATAATTAAGTACAGCAGATTTTTTTTAAATGTTTCTTGCAGTTCACTTGTCAAAAGGTAACAAAATTGAAAGGACTTGGAATTTCTGAAGACTTATTCTTGTAGTAAGTATGAAAATAAACACAAACTATTGTAATCTCTTGCCGATTTTGGTGTTTCTTGCAACTTACACCGATAGAAACAAAGTATAGTTTAGTGGTCTATATGCGAGACACTTATTATGAATATATTATCAATAAAGTACGACTATAAAAGTTATAGACATTATAGATAATATAAAATTATGAAGTGATAATGAAACTTATCGTGACAAAATTATCAAAATCGATAAAAGTTTGGAGACTTTATTGACCACAAAGCTAACATTGCAGTCTTAGTTGTAAATGTGAATCTTTTGTGAACATTAATATATGGGAACATAAGGATCAGTCCTCAATATTCCCCAGGGCGTCTCGACCACCAAAACAGTGTATTGGTTCTTCCGGTATAATAAGTATAATAAGCCCTAACCATCTTTTTGTTTCTCTTGATGAATTTTTTTTACAATACAAAAAATTCGTAAAATGTTTCGAATATTATGGATCAATGTTTTGCATCATTTTGTGTCGGTCGTTTTCTTGCGGGTGAGTGTATAATTTGTGGAAGCAGTTCTGGCACCTCCGCCATATTGGCAAAACGATAAAATATCTAAAGTCAAGCATCATCAATAATAAAGTATTACTGCGATTTGAAGAGCAAATATACAGAATGATAATATAGATTATTATTAAGAGACAGTAACAATTTACCATTTTGTAACACAGTCGTCAGGATAATAAATAACGGTCTCCTAATTATTTTGCTTTACTTTGATATTCAATAAACCTTTTAAATTTTTGACTATTTTTTCATTACTTTCCATTGCAAATTTCGAAAGAACCTTTTTATACAGGAAGAATCAAAATAATATGGCAAAGTTCAAGAAAATGCGTTAAGTATTTAAGGTAGTTGTGTATGTAAGGCAGTACTACTTTTGTTTTGTTCATCCTAATATCCAATTTGTTGTAAAATGTACACAGTGGCATACAGAGCAGTATATGTGCTAACGGAATCTGTCCAGTCTGTGTTTTGCTTTGCCGGTTAAATATGCTGAACTCCTTGTTACCAAATTTAAAATTTATCAATTCGATGTCACGTAACTGCGATCTTTTGTTTCAACAAGAGATGGATATACCCGATAAGTTTGCTACATCTTAAGTTTTAATCATTAAATATTAACAGCAATCATTTTATTCGTTCATATCTGCTTATTATCTCGAAACCAATTCATTGCTGGCATAAAACATAGTTTGTTACTCTCATTAATTAATATTTACCGCCAGGCTTAACCGCATTTCTTCTTGTTAGGAGTCTGTTTTCCTGTAGTTTAAGTAAGACTATTCTTAGCGACAACTGAATGTACCACAGGATATGTCTGAATATTTCATAAGTCAGCTTGATAATATGCAATGCATATTGACATTGTATAGATTATAATATATAATCCACAGATTGAGAGTTATGTATATCGGATAATCTCATTGTTTCCAGTATCAGTTCGCAAACTTGCTGGATGATAAAGTATCAATCAAATATAGTTTTGGCCATAGCAAGTATTAGTTAGTGAGTATATCCAAACTCTATTGGTGCAGCTGGCATTCAGGAATAATTTAGTTCTACAAAGGATCATATTATTAAGTAGTCTTCGAAGTTACTCTGTATGTTGTACGTTATGGATTAATCAAAGTTTCCCGGACTAGTAGTATAAGCGTAAGCTGCATCTGTACAGTTAGTTATATTAGTTTCTGGCAGACGTTCACCTTACAAAGATGCATGGCTCTAGATTTCCACTCGAAGACATTATATTATGAACAAAGTTAAAAGAACAAGTTCACCGAGGTGATCACCTTGAGTGCCAAGATTGAAAAGCAATGTAATTATATCTATGTTCATATTTAATTTTCATGTGTATAATTATGTAAAATATTGATACAATTCCTTTGAATAACGAAAAAAATAAAAATAAAATAAAAAATAATTAATATCCAAAAGTTACATATAAGAGACTTCAAAAAATAAGTGTCTGTTGTCGTTTTAAGCACGTAATACAAATAATCTTTTTCTAAAAACTTTCAGATTATGTATACAACTGCAAAAATTTGCCATGAATTCAACTTTACAATTAGCAAACTTGCGGAGAGCTTTCACGTTACAGCAACAATTAAACTTCAGCGGGATAGTTTCTTAGAGCACGTCTGAAAGCAACTGAAAGCTATTACGTCCCTTGGCACGCTTAAGTACTATGCGAAGGGCTGGTCCCTGTTAAAATGTACAAGGGAGAACGACCTACTCTGACCAACCCATTTAAATTGGGGCCCGTAACATTATTCCAATTTCTGCAGTGAAATGGCTACGATAAGCGTACGTACCCATCAAACCCTTCTGGTGCCACAACGGCGTAGAGATAATTACACCGTAGGACGGACCGCTCTAATAGTACCTTAGTTCTAGGCCACTTGCTTCTAGGATAAGTGAACCAGCACTAACTTAATGCTTTGAAAACATTAAACTCGTTTAAGTCGATCTACAGGTAAATGGAAAGACGCAGATGGTCTTTTGTTTTGCATGATAGTTCTACTTTCTATTCAAGTGTCCAGTAAAAAAGAATGTTTGCGATGATCTACATCTTGAATAAATATAATAATAATAATAATAAAGGTAAAGCAGCTATAAAAAAAGAATATGAGCCAGTTCTACGCCATTACGATCTTTTCCGAACGCTGTAAAATCTCCAGCACATATTGGCACTAAAGGTACCAAAATAAGGTGCTAAAGTTCCAAGGAAATCAGCAATATGTTGTGCCTTTATACCTAAATCGCTGGTCAAAATATGGTCTGTTGGGCGAATAATTGTAGTTTGAGCGACAAAGAATTGTAAATAATAAGCTACTTGCCCCACCACTTGCACTCAAGTGACGTTTTTACTTTTTTTATACATTAACGCCTTCATTTTAATCGACACTCACGTGACGTCATGCGCGATGAGAACGAGTTTAAGAATTTTGTCCAACATACCGTGTCTCGGTTTACAGTGGTTCATCGTACAAAAGTGTCACTTACATCCTGAAGACGTACTTGCTTGTCAGAGTGCCGAATCTTGGAAGAATCTTGCAAGAATCTTGTGTACAGAGTGTGTCGCGGAATATGATGTACAAGGGGGGAGGGGGAATTCAGTAACCGTTTAAATCGAATGAAAGCGGGTGAAATATAAGCTTTTAAAGCTTTGTTCGCTGAGTGCGTTCGGAACGTGTTCGGGACGTAATTTAATTTGGACCAGATGTGTTGTGTGATAATGGTATAGGGAAATCATAGCGAGACATCGGATTGGTCCAATATAAAAGAGGACCTGAACTAGTTCGGGATTCGCTCAGCGAACAAAGCTATAAACCGTCCTCTGAACAGGATTTAAATATATTAATAATATAATTAAATTTAATAATATATTATATACACTATGGGATAAAGAAAACGGTACAAATTTTTAATCATTCGTATTGTCAATAATAAAAACCCAACCCAACCCAACCCATATAGTCAATTCAAATATTTCTTTAAAAAATGAATTGGTTGTAGTGTGAAGATTGCAACCATACCATAATCGCAATAACAGAACATTTCAATCCAAAGTTATATTGCTTTATGTTTGGCTATGCAACATTTCTGATAATGTTGGTAAAGGTCCATAATGCAAAAAAAATTGATAAACGAAAGGAGTTAATTAAAACCCAAAGTAAATTAGCTATTTGTGCAAAATTAAGAGGTTTTAATTAACTCCTTTCCTTTATTTCTGATAATATCGGGTCAATTTAATGTGAAATGAAAGGCAATGAAAGGTGTATTTAAATCAATGGGTAATGACATTTGTCATGTTTTGGTAAAAAAGGGCACTAGGGATCTTATAGCATATATATATATACAGGCTGGTTTTTTTCTTATACAGGATGAAATATTTCAAGTTGTTTACTGTTTTTTGCAAAAACCAGTGGAATATGACGTTTGTAACAAAAACATTGCAACGGCAAGAGAAATCTGACTGTGTACTTGAGTTATCTTTAAAGATCGGGGAGAAACCATTGGTGTTGTTATTGGCGGCATGTTTGAATTTATTATCTTAGGTAGTCTTGTCGTCAGTTTCAATTATGATGTATCACACTTGTTGTTTAGGTGTAAATTATCGACGTATGTTACTTGTTCTTGTTCTTTTGTTTGTTTTTGCTAAGATTGAATCGGAGCTGGAAACAAAGTTTTTTGAGTATGTCACACTTCAATCCAAGTCCTCTTTTTTATTTTTATGTCATGTAAAATAAAGAGCACTTCCAATATCAGCCTGAAGCCAGCCTGAATACATTGTGTTGTTCCATTTTTTACATATTTTTTATTTGTAGATGTAATTTTACGTGAAAAACGAACAGCAAACACCTGACCTTCAGATAAGTGAAAGCAAACTGCCATAATTTTAGTTCTATAAAAGACGATGTTGATTTTAGTTCCAAATTACTGCAAAAGCAAAATTTTATGCTTTGTTGCAAAAACATACAAATTTGCAAAAAATCTACAACCCAATAATTGTAGTGCAATATGGAAAACAGATAAGAAAAATCCTTCAAAAATATCGAAATCAAACATGGCGCCCATAAGAAAACTAAGCGTTGGCCAGTTTCTCCACCATCTTTAAAGATAACTCAAGTTCGCAATTAGACCTTTCGTGCCTATCCAATGGAATCGTTTTATCTAGGCAAACGTCCAATTCAACTGCTTTTTTGAGTAAAAGCCTCAAAGAAACGATGTTTCCAAATTTAACCCTGTATACTAAAAAATCACCCTGTATACGATACTATAAAATCTCTACTGTTCCTTTTGACCGAAAGAAAACAAATGTCATTACCTACTAATTTCATTACACTTTTCATTTCACGTTAAATTGACCCGATATTATCAGAAATGTTGCATAGCCATCCACAAAGCAACATTACATTGGATTAAAACGTTCAATTATTGCAAATAGGGTATGTTTTCAATCTTCACAATATAAGCAATTAGTTTATCAAACAAATGCTTGGATTTACTTATTATCTTTGGAACTATGAGCAATTGAAAATTTGTACCGTTTTTTTGGCCCACAGTGTAAATTATTACTATTTTCTGAAAATTATATTCTTTATAGTGGTTTCTTCATTATCTTAAACCTAGAATGCAAACACTAGAATGTAGTTATCTTCTTGCATATACTGGGTATCACCAAAACTATGAAAAACAAAGAGTAGTACTTTTATTTTAATGCAAAAATATTATTTGAAAAGTGTTCTGAAATATTAAGACTAAGGTACCTTTCTTTTGAAAGTTAAGCAAAAAGTTGCTTAAGTCAAACTGGCGTTTAGGTGTCTTATATTTCTAAACATCGTTTTCAAATAAACACTGCGTAACTTTCAAAATAAAGGTGATTTAATCTTAAGGTATTTTCGTAGTTTTGGCAGCACCCGGTAGATGCTAGCAAATACGTACATTCTAATATTTCCATTTTAGACTTTAGATAATGCAGAAACTTTTATGAAGAATGGAATTATCTTAGATATTGATAATAAACACGTTTCCCATATGTGTCAACTTTATAACAAATTGAAAGACAAAATTTTGTATTTATAAATTTGCTCATGTTCTGGAGCCTATGTTCCATCTTGTCAGCAAGTGCGTTTGTCTGCCAGCGTTAGTAGGACGATCTTCAACTCTTTTATTTCTTAAGTTTTATTCCCATTAGGAGGATCACCAGATCACCCGACTAAGCTTCATGGGTTTTTGCAACAATAAATTGCCCCGAATATAAAAAACACCACGAAATGGTACTTAATTAAATTAATTCTAAAACGATTAGCTGACCTAAATGTTTGATAATGCTCAGAATTCTTCCTATACCTTTAGTTAGATTATGGGGTACAGACGAGGATTTATTATCCATTTTTATAAAGCATGGAGCAGCCGAACACACGTTAAGAAAGACAGGATGATGAGTATATTATATAAGTAATAACAGAATGGATACCATTCGATAGTCATTGTAAAAGAGAAAGGCAAAGACAAGGATGGATAATTGTCATGAATAGATAATTGTTTCCAAATATACATGCTTCCTACGATCCTGAACTCCTGGAGTCCATCTATCATTTTGGGGCCCTGCCCAAAGGTCTTGTGCCTTCTTGCTTTCCATATCTGGCAATCTTTGCAAGTCTGTGATTCGTTATTCTGATATCGCTGTCCCTGTCTCTTCGCTTTTGTCTGATAATCCGCACTACATATGTTACTCCTTGTTACTCCCTGATGATGTTTATGACGCCTGATGTTTTATTATCAATCTCTTACGGTATTTCCTATTATAATCTTCTTTCTAATTTCTGAACTAACTTTTTAGGTCATATGAATGGGTTATATATATATTTGAGATTCTATGGATTCGGTCTTAACATGCTTTTTTTTTATTATTCATTTGAAAAATTTTATACTATATTTTTGTAACAAACTCCACGAAGATACTCTCTGCTGTCACTAATAATAACTGCGTCAGGCTTAATACCTTCATCGCATATATTCATCTCGGTGATTCCTACTGATGTTAGACATATAGGTAAATTTCAATCACTAATCTCAATTAACAGAAGAATATATTTATTAGTTTGTCTGATCATCATGGACTGATAATGCTTAAAGTAAAATATCAGTGAGTATAGTTCTAAATCACTTTGAGTACCAAAAACAAGAAATAATATCTAATATAACTTCATATCTAATGGAACTGTCCAAAAACGGCTATACCTGCATCATAGTAACGAACAATAAAATTGCGAAATCAATACAGCCAGCATTTATAGAAAAGCACTTGAAGACTTCATATCGCAGGGAGAGACTTCATTTTTAGAATTGACGTCTCTTTCAGCTACAGATCCATTAAGAATCCCCAGCGGGAGAATAGAAAAGATGTTGCCATCGACGCCGTTAGCGAATGCAAAGTGACACGCCGACGACAGTTCAGACTCGCCGCTTCTTGTATACCCGTAGTATTGATTCCTTCGTTTTCGTCGCTTTGTGTGCCGGTAATACAGAATATAAAAAGGATGCTACTCAATATTCTATTGCAATGACATTGCCCGTTACAGTTTGCGAAAAAATGCTGCTCTACCATTCCCTCGTTATTGCTTATAGAAAAACGAAAAAAATATTTTTTCTACTCCTATTGATGAATGCATTCATTATCATGGCAATTTATGATAAGTAATACTAACCATTCCCCACATACATGACAAACATTTCATTCCTGGTTCCTCATACCCCGCGAGCCGTGAGAAATATTTAATTTCTCACGGCAATATTTCATTTCTCACGGCTGTAGAACCAATCATAGCGCGGATTTTCATTTCCATCGTGTTTAGATAGACTGCTTAGCGACGTTGTCATGGCGTTGACAACGTCGCTAAACGACGAGCGCTACAAACAATTTTAATCTGTCAGATATTTTAACGAAATACACGTACAGTGTACAGTAATTACTGTAATTCGTTACTCATAATTATAAAAAAATTGGATTCTGATAGCGAACAAGAGGAAATGTGTACTCCACCTGATGTAATACAAGCCGCGCAAATCCGCACATTAAATTTATTGCCCGAAAAATCGAGTACAAAATACGAAAAAACCTACAACGCGTTTATGGATTGGCGAATCAGAAAAAATGTAAGCTCATTTTCCGAAAATGTTGTGATAGCCTAATTGGTGAGCTTGCCGACAAATTGTCTATCGTCCAGAAAAGTGTTATAATGTGACTTATTTAATACATCAATACGCACAAGGGATAATAATTATCTGTCATGTTGTAGGTTAGATACCTTGTTATCTTTTCTTCGCTGTCAATATTTGACACTTTTAGAAAAAGAATCTGTAATACCGACAGTGTCATACATAAACAGAATACTATATGTACCGCCGCGTCACCGACGCGACGTCCCAATACGCACTAAATTAATTTAAAAACATATTGTATAGTCGTAGAAAAAGTATAGTATTCCATTCGCAAGTAATGGCAATTACTCACTCGAACGTTTTGCAGCACTCGCCTACGGCTCGTGCTGCAAACTTCGTTCTCGTGAGTAATTGCTTACATTACTTGCTCATAGAATAATATACTATTATTCATTTTGCTACATATTTTTGATCTGAGAATTTATCTAACGTGACTTGCTGTTTTGCAGTGCCGACAAAAACTCCCGCATTAAAATTCAGACCATAGAGTTTTCTACCAATAATAGTAATAATAATACACAAAATATAACAAATAACAAACATGGGCAAGGCGAAGTTAAGAGTAAACCTTCTCATTCACTTAACCTTGCAGAAAGGGTAAAAGTAAAATCGAATAATAATAAAACAAAGTAGAAATCAAGTAATAAGCTAAGTAATATAACAGCTACAAAGCAAATCAAACTTCAAGCATATATTCACACATATTCACACTTACACAATCAAATGAACGCAAACATAAACGAATTAAATGAAAAGCTAACCCTGACCAACAAAAAAATTTACAGAGACAGAGACGACGACAATTTTGAATTCATTTAAAAAGAGGCGGCGAGAATATCACAAAACAATACAGCGATTTGCTGATGTATTTCGCATTAGTTAGGGATAGCCTTGAATAGAAAACATTTAGCATTCATTTATACTTTTTGACAATAATCCGGAAAATTTCCGTTTTTTATGACCCGATGTACATTTTCCACCTTGTATATTTAGGCTTTATTGTTAAAATCATGTATGGAAGCGGGCATACGCGGGCCACCACAAATTCGGTTGCAGCTAACGGGCCACACAAAAAAATGGATGGTCACGGTTAACAGTTTAACACGTAAGAACGGGTAAAAATAGCCCAAGCTTAATTTGTGAGTAATTTGACATTATTTTCTTTTGAATATAAAATATATATAAATATGATTATTTTTAGTTTTATCTTTTTTTTTAATACTGTACTTCTTCATTTTTTTCCGTAAAGCAAAGTACCTACCCGAATATTTCTTAATATTAATATTATTATTTATTAGACTTTAGTTTCCAAAATCGAATCAGTACCCCATGGCAGAAGCACTAATCTACTTATGATGAATGCGCAGAATATGTGCTGCGGTAAAATGATTCTTAGGCATAAGTAATTAATAATTCTATTAACCTACAAATCTAGTTGACCATTTGCGTTTTGAGCTATAAGCTCGAGCTATTGTTTGTACTAAAAGGATATTGTATATAGTATTTGTTTATTTAGACTCATAGCCTTTATTTAAATTAAAACTTAAAAATCAATTGACAATTATGTATGATTTCCATTAGTTAAAATCCAGTGAGGGAGGGTTCTTGAAAAAGCTGGCATGTCCATATAAAACAATGTTAAGCCAACAAACAAACAAAAACTCTTATTAGGTTGATTGATGTACAGAAAATCGCTACACACAAATATAATTTAACAATTCTATTATTGTAGAAATATAATATTTCTAAGAGATATGTAGAAACAAAAATGGATATCTTGTGTGTTCTTTTGCATGAACTCTTTGATTGAACGCTTGTTGGAGATATGGTTGGAGTGGGAGCAATATATTTTATTTAATTCCAGGTCATGTACAGCCACAAGAATGTCCCAACTCATGATACAATAACCATTTTGTATTCTTACATGGTTATTTTTTTTTATGGATTTTTACAGATTTTCGTATTGGTCCTCAATATTGGTTTATTAAATAATAATAATATAATAATAATAGTAATTTATTGAGCAGAAATATTTCAGTATACACAACTGATCTTTACTAGCACAAAATGGTTAAGAATCGCTAAAAAACATAAAAACTGTTACATCTCCAGATTGATGTAATTTTATCTAGTAGTGCAGTCATTCTACATTTTTTATATACGTTGTATTAAGAAGATTAAATGCAGTCAATGTGACTGCTACCAATCGATAGCTTATGGTTTCAGTAGTAATAGACAGGGTGTCTCACTGAATTGGTACATTAGAAGTTTCTCATGATCTACTATTTCTGGAAACTTGAAATTTTGGAATTATAATTTACTCGATCTGAGCTCTTCAGCTAAAATATTCTCAAGTTAACTGTCACGTCCGGTCACCGAAAGTCGGTATCAACAAATTTTTGATAAGGTTTCCCTATACCTAAATATCACAATTTTTGAGTTTATTCGATTTTACTATTAATTTTGTGATTTTTGTGGTTACATTTTAAATTGAATATCTGGTGTTCGGAGATATAGGATATCGGTATACAGGATGTTCCATTTGAAACAAAAATAGTTTTTTACGTTTGAAAATTCAATTATTGTGTGGTAAATTTTGAACAACCTGTATAAGATATCATGATGAACTAAACATCGTCTTATTTGGTTGTGTTTCTAGTTTTGGACCACACATCATGAATATTCTAGTTTCAATAATAACCAAGATATTCGATTTTAAGCGTAACCGCGAAAATCAAGGCTGTGGAGTCGGAGTCGTGGAGTCGGAAAAAATGTACCGACTCCGGGTCCATGTTTAAATAATGTAGAAAAATACATGCGAGATGGCCGTTGCCTCAATAGATAGTAAACGATTACCTAAACATATTATTAGGTCTTTTACAAAGTAAATATAGTTTAACTACAAGGTTTTTAACACACAGGTCGGTGGTGAGTGATGATTAGCAAAATGATTATTGTGAGTCGCTTGCCGCGTCGCATATATAGTTTATGTATTTCCCATTTCCAATAACCAACTTCAATATGCTAAGTAGGATAGCTAGATCATCTACAAATAAAAAAGTCGGTCTTCGATGCATACTTATAGACGAATTAGAATGTTCCAAAGTGAAGCGTCAACGTGTGGTTTTCCTTATTCATCAAATATTATATAGATATATTTTTATTATTAGCAAACGTACAAACTTCACTCTAACGTAATTTTTAATGCATAAACTTAAACATGCATAATATATGTATAATAGCCGATTAAAAATTATAACTGCATTTCCGATTTAAACTCTACCATAAGTTGAATATCGTAATGTCCATGTATGCAAGTCATACTCGTTGCAGCCAGAATTGTGACGTCATTACCACTAACAGAAGTACGAGTGGAGACTATTTTCAGCTTATTTTGCACTTAATGTTGTATTCATTAAAATGAATTTTATTATGTACACAGTGGTTTTGTTGTATTATACTTTTGTTGTTATTAAAGATAGAACATCGGTTCAAGTCACAAACTAGCTCAGAATTATGTGCTCTCTAATGAGAAAACAGTTGAAGTTCTAATGATTTCAAAGATATTTTGAAAATATAAAAAGGCGTCCTTTCTAAATATGGCCATAATTTTGTGGTCCGATCAACAGGCCTTTTTGATTTTATTTACCATTAGATTATGTCAGATTTAATTTTTTTTGCCATTAAATTCGCTGGAAACAAATAAAATTTGGCCGGAGTCGGAGTTGGAGTCGGAGTCGGACTACCAAAATTATCTGGAGTCGGAGTCGGAGTCGACAGATTTTTTACCGACTCCACAGCCCTGGCGAAAATCACCAAAAAATTAGTAAAATAAAAAAAATAAAATAAATGGTGATATTTAGGTGTAGGGAAACCTTATCAAAAATGATAGATTTTGATACGTAGAAACCAGAAATAAAATGAAAATTATATCTTCCATTTAAAATAACAAAGTTGATACCGTCTTCCGGTGACCGGACGTGACAGTTACTATAAAACTTGGGAATATTTTAGCTGAAGAGCTCAGATCGAGTAAATTCTAATTCCAAACTTTCAAAGTTTCCCGAGATAGTAGAATATGAGAAACTTTGAATGTACCAGTTCCGTGAGACACCCTGCATTGAAATGTTTAGAATCATAGTTAATAGGAAAATGTGTATTTAATTTAAAACCATTGAAATGTAGTGCCTGTTAGACTTTAGTCCTTCATTCCTCGAATCTCACTCACTTAATCGTAAAATTAAAAATGCCACATTGTAGCGGACAAAATTTACTATCAAAATGATTCTGGAACCTATACGAGAAATTGAACGGTTAATTTAGTATAATCAACTAGGAGAATGTGCAGGCCTAATAGGCCTGCTGGTCGACCTAGGTAGATCGCCGAAGCGTTAAGAGGGAAACAAAAAGCCCGGATGCTGCTACACGCGCGACGTGATTATCTCGTACGTTCGAAGCGGTTACGGGGCGCCATCTATTGCTTCGTAGCGTAATGCCAACAGCGACATGATGATGTGCCGCCGTCCGGTGACCGCGTCGCGAAGCGCGCGGCCGTTGCCTAGCAACCACGATCGGTTGCCATGGCGACGCGCTGACCTGTACACTCCTAAAGCATAATCCATAAATTTACCCGAATCGAGGTAAAAAATAACGAAAACTGGGCCGAAAATGGACGAAATCGAAGGCCTAAGCGCTGTAGAATCAAATTTTAGGCGGAAAATCGGCGCCTGCGGCGCCGATTTTCGCTTCTCCGAGGAGCAGACCCTTCCCCCGATTCGCCGATTTTCGTAAACTTCTTGCGCGGACTGTGTTAGACTTTTAGTATATAGTAGGGATAGGGATTGATCAATTGAATCAACTAATTTTTGGCGATTCCACGTCAACCGATCTTTTGACATTAGAACAAACATTTCTAATGTCAACCGACAAGCATTAAACAATTGTTTGACATAAGAACGGACACTTCAAATGTCATCTGAACGGTTGACAATTTTTCAATGGTTTTTCGTTAATTAAAAATTTTCCTATAAACTATGATTCAAAACATTTTAATATCTTTTAATTTCCGAATCAAAATCTAAAATGACTAGACTATAGCATAACTTACAATATCTCTCCACCCGATAATCCCATATTGATGATTATTTACACACTTTCTTATCTTTATTTGTCAGAAACGATATTAATTCATTTATTTCTAAAATACAAACATTTCATTAAATAAAATATAACATTACTGTTCAATTACTAGAAATGAATATACGGACATACCGTATCATACGGACTTACCGTAATGATGAAATAATCAATTCTATAGAAGATGGTGTATCCAAGCGGGATGCAAATTTTAAATAAATCAAAAATTACAGCCACAACCTGGATTCGAACTAGGGACGATAGGTTACGATGTGTAGTATTGGCTACTTCCTTACCTAGATATGACAATTTCCCCTAACAAATGTCATAGGCCTCAGTAGCTCAGATGGGAGAGCATTGTGCTAGAAACGCAATGGTCCCTGCTTCGAATCCAGGTCGTGGCTGTAGTTTTTGATTTATTTAAAATTTGCAGCCCGCCTGGATACATCATCTTCTATACAATTGATTACTGTTCAATGTCACAGTCCATATTTTTGGTGATGTACGTTGGTAGAAACTAATAAAGGTACCTTCATATATCACTACCGACACTTGCGGCACAATGCAGTAGTTCCGTGGAATTTTTCGTTCCATAGGAAAAATATTATCGAGCAGCGTCGTATACCGAGTTCGGTTATATCAAACTTGATGCCTGGATATTAATTTTAGCTGTCAGTGAGCTTCCGGTACACCTACCTAGAAGGAAACTGCCGAACTTTTGCAGGAACGAGTGCTTACAAGTAGATATGAAGTGTGTACGGCGAAAAGGATGAGAATCGCAGATTGCGCTATTGTGTGACAGGAGTAGCTCTGGAGAGTCCATTTGCATCACTTTATCGACAATGCATTCCATTCCGACGCCGCCGTCGATTCCTGCGCGTCGCGCCGCGCCCACCTAGTTTATATGATGATCAGGTCGGAATGGGACCGCACAACAGCGGTTAAATACGATTTATGGAAAGATTTGCGTGTAGGGGATGTACCTAAACCGGCCCGCCGTTCGAGATAAATTCGCTGAGCGAACTCGAACTGCTTCAGTTTCCATGCTAACGACCGAAGTTTGAAAAAAGTTTGAGAAATCCCCCGCTATATCGCATTATTCGGCCGGATTTTGTTTTATAGTAGGTACGTAAGCGGCTTGACGTAAAAGTAACCGCACTTGACGAACTTTTATTTGAGTAACTTGGTTTTGACTAAATGTGTAGTTTGTTGTTTGACTGGGCTTATTTTTTTATTCGCTTGAAATCATGAATATAAATTAAGTTCATACATAAAAATTAAAAAGCAGTTCTGATATTATTTTCGCTCTGATAGGATAGCACAATGTCCAAACTTAATCACCTAAAATGGTAGGTACACAATAAACTTTTAAATCATTATTTCATAATCGTTTTCAATTAATAAAACATAAAGTCATACAAAATCAAACTTCGAACAGATCGGACAAGTTAATTTATTGTCGACAACCAATGTCTAAAAATTTTATTTTTAGAAAAGTTAAGAGCGAACTGCTTAGTGCAAAGGAATTTTATTAATATAATTTCATGGAAAATATAATGGGAAAAGTCTCGATAGGAACTTGAATAATGTTTTATACCCACAGAAATGCTTTCATTCACGTTTTCGTACATATAATTCCTATTGTACAGTGTGTAAACTAGATAACGAATAACAGCCATATCTCCTTTTAAAGTAAAGTTGAATTCTATTATGCAAATGTTTAAATGGGTGTAGAAAAAGAAAGCCTCTTGGATTTTGCATGTATTTATTAGTATACTTGGTGGTACTAGTTTCGGATCACCGATCCATCATCAGCCGACAAATCTAGCGTAATGAACACACAATTAGAATTACATTAAACTTCAAAAACAAAGTACTTACAGTCAAAGATTCAGTTAAGTAATTATGTCTGCGTTCAACATCCCTACACGAGGCAAGGAAGAAAAAAAGCGGCTGGTATCTGGAGAGCAGCAACTGTTGTGGGCAATTTACAGGAGAAACAGAACAAGTAGGTGAAAAATGAGGTTATTTATGTGAGTTTTGACGGAAGTTAAAAAATAGGAAGTAGGAAGTATGTCAAATTACTGCATGGAATTAGGTTGGTAATCGATATGAAATTAAATTGGGAAGTCAGACAAATAAAACAGTGAGAGATGCAGTGAGAGATCGCAGACAATCGGGGTTCAAAACATGTACGAACAATTTATAAAAGCAAAATATAGCGCTTACATAGACATGTGAGTCGGGAACATGACAAGACGAAAAAATACTAGAGGCTAATTAAATCCAACGTACGTAAAATATTCACAAAAGCAGTCAAATTACATTTATACCAAACAAACGTGAATTATAGTAACAATAACAACAGTCTAAAGGATAAAACAGAAGCATATTATGGCGTAGGGCGTAGGGAGAGTTGTTCATATAAGTGTAGAGAAGGCAACCAAAATAGCACGGCAAGAAAATTCAAAATGGAATGGTTAAATCATAGTGAGACATCAAAAAAAAATCTGATGTGGCCAGGCACATGACTTTATCATACTATATATAAAATTAATAGTTTAGTTGCTTGAGATTGATTCTATTTGATCGAGATCGGCTATGTCTGCATTAAAATAAAACTAGTAGAACTAGCCAGATATGTCGATTAAAGCTGCGTTCGGATATTGTACTCCGTTGACGGTGTACCCGGCACCGTCCAAATGACACTTACGTATTATTGGGTGTAAAAAAAATGTAACGGTGTACAATATCCGAACGCAGCTTATATTCACAGAAGGTATTGTCAAAACATTAGCGTTTGACACTACGTACTGTCATTAGAATCAAAATATCTGACATATCCTGGCTACTAGTTTTAATGCAGTACGAGCGATCTTGATGAAATAGAATTTGCTCATGCAGCTAAACTATTGATTGTACCAAAAAATTTCGTAGTCATAAATTATTCAGAATTTCCTCTACTCTAATTCATTATTTAACTAATTAATCATACTGCGTATGATAAAGTAATTATATAAAACAATAAATAAGAAGGAGTGTTTAGCCCAGAGTCCAGACAACAAGATAAAAAATAGCGTAAGTAAAAAATGGTTTAGTAAAGGAGTTGATCTGATCATTAATTAAATTAATGCTAGGTGCGTATTTGTTTTTTTCTACTTCAAGCATTTCAAGAAAATCAAATTTAAAGCCCTTTTACCAATTATGAATAAGTTTTATGTTTTTAAAAACAATGACATGGCCAGTTTCGATTCTATGTTGAAAAATGTTGGAACTAGTTTTATTTTTATGTTCAGCAATTCTCTTTGACAGTTTACGGCCAGTTTGACCTATATAAACAGCATTACAGTTACAACATTTGATTTGTTGTTGTTTCCAAAAATAAATAATTTATATTGTTTTTGTGAAACACCTGCTGCTTACGATTGTTCGGACATTAGCTTGGTCTAACGTTTTTTTTTACTGTGATTTGCCTTGTCCATTTTGATCTTCTTTTTTTGCTTTTGTCGTTTGTTATTATGAGCGTTAGTCCTAAATATTGTGATGAAATGCTCCATAACGTTGGATGTGGATAGGTCGAAGAATAAAAACAGATTTAGTTTCCAGCGTTTAATTAGTCTAATTAAACGTTGGAAACTAAATCTGTTTTTATTCTTCGACCTTAGTCCTAAATATTGCAGTTATAGGTAAAACCGGGCGCTAACGCAATTATACAAATTTAAACAGTAAAGCAGCATTGTTCTATTTTTACATCTATTTTTGCGTCAATTTAAGTTCTATTTATTTAAAAAGTGTTTACGCTTATTCCACTGCAGGTGTCAACAAGTAAAATATTATGTTTTCACATTTTGTATTTGTTGACACATTTTATGTCTTCAAAGAAAAACGTCAATTGAAAATCATAAAATATTGTTAACATGGATTTTGTGAATATAAATTGAATGGGGGTTTGAGTTTATACGTATTCTAAATCAAATTGGAATGCAAACAAATTGAGCGCCATCTAACGCACTATGGAACTATAAAAAAATAGTTGGGTATTGGCGCCGTGCGCGTACGATATGCCCATCTCTATTGCCGCCGGACGGGACTAAGATCGCCACGAGGTGGCGCTGTTCTATGCAGTTTCCTTCCTAGTAATCACCCACGTGGTAGTTACCTGTAGCGCGTCTACTAAGTAAACATAAACAAGAAAGCTGTTGCCAGTATTTTCACAATTCACCACACAGCACGAGTTAACCATATTTGTATACACAATGCTAGTCTGTGCACAACGCTATCAGCTGACAGAAATAATAAATAAAGTCGACTACAGCGCTTTTGCGTGCAGCGGTGACCGAGAAAACTTCTGGCGGATACATATTCCGCCATGGGCGCATAAAGCGTTCCTCAATCCCCCACTCCGTACTGCGCACGGTGCCAATACTATACAACAGACAAGTGCATATTCGACAAGCCTTTCAGCACGAATTTGAAATATACCCGCGGGTCAAACCATTTTTAGGGCCCACCCCATCAATGTTTTCTCACCACAAGATTTTGTCTTCGTTGAAATTGTACTCATTATTTCAACTTTATTAGTTTTTTAGTCAATTGAAAATACCGGTACAATAAACATTAAAAAATGAATTATATCCAATTTAATAGCATTGATAGTAAGTACAGTACCTACACGAGTAAATTATGTACACAAATTATGTCTGGAATGATAAATGAATGAACAAAAATTAACTTGCCCTGTGAACTCAACATTGCCAGTCTATATTGAAAAAGATGTACAATTTCTGAAATATATTGAGTATTTAAACACCCTATACATTTTCCTATACAATTTTTCATAGCAGTTTTTCAATGGCTATTTAGATTTTCATTTCTTGCATGTAGAGCCAGTTCTGATAACAGAAGATATCAAAAAATGTAATTACAGAATTGTCGAATAAACTCAAGAAAAATATTTGTCGTATGAAGATAAAAATAAATGTATAAATATTGAGAATTTTAAAAACAATAAAACAAATCTTTTTCCGGTAAGAATTTTTGTCTCTAGGACAATATATTGTCTGTAAGTCAAATACCATATTCTTTAATGGCGTCAAATAGATGCAAAAATGTTTCTGTTTCGATGCAGTTGGTAATGAACACGAACAATTTCTGTTGCAAAATCAATATTGATTTAGAGATAAGTAACTATTAAGAGAAGAAAACTTGGAAGAACTCACAGGCACCTTATTGTATTTTTTTAAGAAAGGTTAAGTCTGTACATGCTTATTAAGTTTACAGAATCTATAAACTGGAAAATATTGGAGCATAAAACAAAATAATTTACAACAGCTTTAGAGCTATAAAAAATCTTATCAAATCAAATTTAACAGTCAGACATCTTGTAAAACGTGATAAACATAATAAAGTTGTGGGTTGCAATATCTGGTACCATTGGGTTCAGTTTAAAAACTAAAATCAAATTCAAATTTTGAGTTCTTTGCTGTAGGCAAATATAAACGTAGGTTACATTTCTTTTGAATTCCAATGTAACTGCTTATTTTCTTTTTACAGGAAAATATCAATTGCTGGCCGAATCTGGCCCGCATGCCACCAGATCCATTATAGACAGTTGCATATGCCTGCTTTACATTAGGGCTAATTGCAATGCATTAGCATTGTTACCATTGCATTAACATTGTTGTAACGAGTGGTATGTGATTAAGTAATGGGAATCGCACCCTAAGTGGTCGAAAACCCTTTGGTGCATTTACACCCTAAATATTTAGCTTAAACGTAGCTGATGTCAATTGCGACCAATTAATGACACAATGCCTTAGTAAAAAATGCTTCATTCACTGTTGTAGGGTGTGTTTTAAATCTGAAAGATTAAATTTGATCGAATTGAAAAGACAATACTATAAACATTTCAGTGTAATGTTAAAAGAATCAACAGAAAAATGGCCGGTTATAATATGCCGACTTGCCTCTGATGTTCGAACTTCCCTAATCGACAAGTGTAACAAGTTTTAGCACTATCAGACGTTACGTTTCTGAACTACGCCTACGGTCGAGGAAGGATATCACAAAATAGGGTTAATGATGAACCCCCGTTTATACCGAACGAAAAACTAAGTCCGTCAAGACAAAAGAGAGCATTTTTGACCAAGTCATGGTTACTTTATTCGTCGTACATATAAATGTAGGGACACATGCAAAAAAAAACTGAATAAGGTACCAAAAGAACATGCCCGCAGTAACGATTTTCCCGCCATAGCATAAGCAAAATTGCAATTTCAAATTATTACGCGCACATTTTAATCAAGCTCAGCTGAACACATAGAGATATGAATCTCTTCCCGTACAGCTTTCGAAGCACCCCACACCCACACATACATACAACCTGCGCGCAGCAGTGCTAGAGCCAGCAATATCGGTATTTGGGTTGCTCGGTGTCATCCGCCAGATTCCATGTTAATCAGTTGCGGTGAAAATAGCGTTCCCGGGCATTCAGCCGTCCACAACCCGCGACTACGCCGGACTGGCAATCACCACCGCACCAGCCGACTCTGTCCTTTCCACTTTAAGCAGCTGGCATGTCAAAACCAACCCCGCAGCCGAGTTATAACGTCGAATCAGAGCGGCGTCTGTCACGAAATTCACAGCGGAAATTACGGAACGGAAGGTGGTGCTCTGCTCGCAGCAGATGCGACGACGAAGATGGGATACCGGTTCTCGGGGTTGAGAGGAGCAGTGGCGTGCGGTCTATACGTGCTGAGCGTATAGTGCACTGCACATCGCACACCCACAAGATTTAGGATATAAGAAAGAAAAATCTGATGTGGCCAGGTACATGGCTTTATCATACTATACATATATAAAATTAATAGTTTAGCTGCATGAGATTCTATTGATCGAGATCGCTCATGTCTGCATTAAAATAAAAGTAACCAGGGTTTGACAGATATTTTGATTCTATTGACAGTAGGCATTATCAAAACATCAGCGTTTGACACTACCTACTATCACCGCGGAGAAGTTAGCCATAAAAGATAGTCATAACTTCTTTTTTTCGAATTTTGTTATGAAACATATATCAAATAATAGGGGTGTTCAAGTACTATACGCCAAGAGTTTTGCTCCAAAACTTTATCAAACGGTGTTGTCGGAAATTTGATTTATATCGTTACGCGTCACCTTATAAGAGCACTTGACGTCTCAATAAAGAACTGCCTATAACTTTTTGCAACAACCCCATAGAGAAACAAGTGATACAAATTCCGAAAGAACATAAAATTTTGCATCCAATTATGGTATTGGGAAAGTGCTGCCCCTAATATCACCTACCCCCATACACCTATAAAACAAGAAATTGGCGCGCCGGTCGACTAAGAAGTGGTATTAATGAACATAACTCACGGTAAAATTATTGCATAACTTCCCTAAGTACATCAAATTATAGGCAATTAAATGTACTATTTACCCTTGAACGCTCGCCGTACCCGCCGCAAAAAAATATTTATTACTTTTGCAAATATTGTTGCATAACTTTCTATCGTATATCAAATTGTAGGTACTTAACACACCCTTCGCCGCTCGGAGTTTTGCTAGACGGCGAACAACCCTTAAATGACGATAGTGTCCGTACGGAACCAGTACGATGGGCAATCACATATAAAGTGCCTCCTGTAGAAAAATTTTTATAACTTTTGCAAATATTGTTGCATAACTTTCTATCATATATCAATTTGTAGGTAATTAAAAGGAGTTCTCACCCTTCGCCGCTCGGAGTTTTGCTCGACGGCGAACAACCCTTAAATGACGATTATGTGCGTAAGCGACCGTCGACGCCAGCAATCATACGCGGGTGGTTGTGTTAGGAAAATGTTTATAACTTTTGCAAATATTGTTGCATAACTTTCTATCTATATCAAATTGTAGGCAATTAAAAGTGCTTCTCACCCTTCGCCGCTCGGAGTTTTGCTCGACGGCGAACAACCCTTAAATGACGATAATGTCCGTACGCAATCGTCCCCGCCGGCAAACATATTCCGGTTTTTGTAGAAAAATGTTTATAACTTTAGCAAATATTGTTGCATAACTTTCTATCATATAAATTGTAGGTAATTAAAAGGACTTCCCACTCTTCTCTGCTCGGAGTTTTGCTCGACGGCGAACAACCCTTAAATGACGATAATGTCCGTACGCCGGCAATCATATGTCGGGTGGTTGTGGCAGGAAAGTGTTTATAACTTTTGCAAATATTGTTGCATAACTTTCTGTCATATATCAAATTGGAGGTAATTAAAAGGACTTCTCACACTTTGCCGCTCGGAGTTTTGGTCGATGGCTAACAATCCCTAAATGACGATAATATCCGTACGGAACCAGTACGACGGGCAATCACATATCAAGTGGCTGCCGCAGAAAAATATTTATAACTTTTGCAAATATTGTTGCATAACTTCCTATCGTATATCAAATTGTAGGTAATTAAAAGGACTTCCCACCCTTCGCCGATCGGAGTTTTGCTCGATGGTGAACAACCCTTAAATGACGATAATCTCCGTACGCTACCGCCCCGCCGGCAATCAAATGTCGAGTGGTTGTGGCAGGAAAATGTTTATAACCTTTGCAAATATTGTTGCATAACTTTCTGTCATATATCAAATTGTAGGTAATTAAAAGGACTTCCCACGCTTCGCCTATCGGAGTTTTGCTCGACAGCGAACAACCCTTAAATGACGATAATGTCCGTACGCAATCGTCCCCGCCGGCAAACATATTCCGGTTTTTGTAGAAAAATGTTTATAACTTTAGCAAATATTGTTGCATAACTTTCTATCATATAAATTGTAGGTAATTAAAAGGACTTCCCACTCTTCTCTGCTCGGAGTTTTGCTCGACGGCGAACAACCCTTAAATGACGATAATGTCCGTACGCCGGCAATCATATGTTGGGTGGTTGTGGCAGGAAAATGTTTATAACTTTTGCAAATATTGTTGCATAACTTTCTGTCATATATTAAATTGTAGGTAATTAAAAGGACTTCTCACACTTTGCCGCTCGGAGTTTTGGTCGATGGCTAACAATCCCTACATGACGATAATATCCGTACGGAACCAGTACGACGGGCAATCACATATCAAGTGGCTGCCGCAGAAAAATATTTATAACTTTTGCAAATATTGTTGCATAACTTTCTATCGTATATCAAATTGTAGGTAATTAAAAGGACTTCCCACCCTTCGCCGATCGGAGTTTTGCTCGATGGCGAACAACCCTTAAATGACGATCTCCGTACGCGACCGCCCCGCCGGCAATCATATGTCGGGTGGTTGTGGCAGGAAAATGTTTATAACTTTTGCAAATATTGTTGCATAACTTTCTATCATATATCAAATTGTAGGTAATTAACGGTGCTTCTGATGCTTCCCTGCTTAGAGTTTTACTCCACGGCAAACAGCCTTTAAATGACGATAATGCACCCAGTTTGCAATTGCTGTATTAAAGGCAACTGGTCGACTGACACCTCTTCCATAATACTGACTGCTTGATCAGCTTACAACACATGTAAAACTCTTATCGCTCGAGCTATCGCTTACTTTAGTTGATCTTTTTTAACTCCGACCTAGGGGACTACCTCGATTAATTACCTATATTTCTATTTATGATAGAAAATTATGCAATATTATTTGCAAAAGGTATAAACCTTTTTCTTGCATGTGATTACCTGTCATACTGGTTCCGTTCGGACATAATCGTTATTACAGGGTTGTTTGCCGTGGAGTAAAACTCCAAGCGGGGAAGGAGGAGAAGCACTTTTAATTACCTACAAGATGATGTATGATAGAAAGTTATACAACAATATATAATAAGAGTTAAGAAAATTAATTTTAACGATTCCCTGTTCTACTGCATTCGTGGAAAGAAAAGAGTAAAATCTTATTTCCGAAACACTACCTCCCAATTTTGCATTATTTGTTGTTATTTAAATGTACATTTACTTTGTATAACTAAATAAAAACTTTTGTAATTTGTTTAATATTTATTCTCCGCTGCACGCCTTATGTACAAATACACCGCACGCCACTGGAGAAGGGGCATCTATCCCCGGGGAGATAGGCGCGAAGAGCTCACAAGGAACGCGAGACGCCAACCTCGAACTTACACGGTAGACTGATTGCGCCTTTTGTATCAGCAAGTTTTCGCATGCCGGCGCATCGGTCGAATCCGCGAGGAACTTGTTCGATGGCGGTTGCGTTTTTCTTCTCTGCGCCGGACTTGGAATAGATCGGTGGACAATTAGATGCCATTCTTCACTTCCGACGGAAGTTGAATGGCTGCATTCAGTGCGCGGTGTCGGTGAAATACTAATCAGGCTATATGTAAGGCGGGAATTAAAATATGTGAACCGTGGTTTCTGTCCGAAATCAGCCATAACTCTTTCAAACATGACATTTAGGGGTTTCGTATTACGCTGAATCTTAAGGCATTTCAATTGCAAAATTTAAAATGGCGAACCAGCTCAGTTGAGCATTTTTCATGGGTTTTGAAGGACGCTGAATTCAGCGTCCACAGACTTTTATATACAGAAATTCAAAATTACGGATTAGCAAATTATAATTAAAGGAGGTTTGCGTTTTTTTACGTTAAAATTACCGCATTTTTTTTGTTTGTTTTATTGACGACACTATGTAATCAGTTGATTACAAATTTTGTGCACCTATTTACTAACATTTTGGGTAATTATCGAAAAAGAACATAATAGTTTTCATGAAAAACAACGCCCCAAAACTCTTTGGTATGCATGATTTTTCCACTCAAGGAGGTTTAAAACAAAAATGTTGAATGCCGTTGCATTGTATACATAAGTGTTTATCGCTTGATAAACCATAAATAAAGAATATTTATATTTGAGGAAATGGAGACATGTCAAATTCAAATTATCGATTAAGCGCACGTTTTGCTATTAAACAAAAGATACATAATATATTGAGTTCCTGGTTGATCAAGCGATAAGGCAGTGTTTTTAAACTTGTCGTAAAAATTTTAAGTTGATAGGACCAACAGTTTTTGTAATATTATGCCAACATTCGCGAAAAAACTGTTACCAGTTACCGGAGGTATATCGAGTAGTTATTGCATGTGTCTGCTAATCTGCGACAGGAACGTTCAGCCTTGACTTCTGTATCTGTCGCTAGCTGTCCCAGACAAACAAGTTTGT
This sequence comes from Aphodius sticticus, assembly GCA_963966075.1. Lineage (NCBI taxonomy): Eukaryota > Metazoa > Arthropoda > Insecta > Coleoptera > Scarabaeidae > Aphodius > Aphodius sticticus. The sequence continues at coordinate 86,129,845 of OZ014506.1, read as the reverse complement.
AGACAGCCTCCTTGCTCTGTGTTCTGCCCAGGGGCGTAGCTACGGGGAGCAGTGGGAGCAAACTGCTCCCGGCGCAGGAGTAAAGGGGGCGCAAAATTTGTCACCTTTCTGTAAAAAATTGTATTGGCTAAGGCTAAATTCTATCTAAGGATCTAAATGTTTTGTGATGTTGACTTAATTATCATAATTTTGATTTTGTAGATTGGTGCGTTGTATTTATACATTACGTCCTTCTGTCCTTCTGTAAATGTTCGTTTTTTAAGCAAGCGCACTTCATATTATTTTACTTATTGGTGCACTATCAATATTGAAGTATATTGTTCAGTTTCAGTTATTTTACTAACTTAGTGTGTTTTTTATTCATAAACTTATAAGTCTGTGAGTGATTTTCAGTCTTTTCTTGTTAATATGAAACACATAATTTTACTTATTTTAAAAGAAATAAATTGCAATTCCCAAAATGTTAGTGGTAGGTAAAAGTTTCAATTGCCTAAAACGCTTCTTTCCAAATAATTTTGATGAAAATTAAAAAAAAATGTCTCTAAACATCACTTGAATGGAGTTAGAAAAGCGTACTGTGGCATCTCAACCAACCTTCACCTCAACTGTGAAAATGTTTTCAAGGTTGTAAGGTATTTTATTACTTTAATGGTAGTTTATTTGATAGCATTTGTATATTGCGGTCGTAACTTTAAAAGCTGTAGATATTAGATTTTTACTGTATCATACGCAGTATGTAAAGTATTGTAATCGTGCCAAAAAAAATTTTTGAGATTTTAGCGGAAATATGTCTTTTTGGGTCCCCTGAACATTTTTGACCAAGGTACAAAAAAATGTCTGTGTGTGTGTGTGTGTGTGTGTGTGTGTGTGTGTGTGTGTGTGTGTGTGTGTGTGTGTGTGTGTGTATGTGTGTGTGTGTGTGTATGTGTGTGTGTGTGTGTGTGTGTGTGTGTGTGTGTGTGTGTGTGTGTGTGTATGTGTGTGTGTGTACCCGTTTTTGTGGAGACGATTCCGGAGAAACTACTAAAGGTATCGCGACGAAACATATTTAGAAGTTTCATAACCAAACTTAGAGCTGAAAAGCTTTCCGTTGAAAAGGGTCCAAAGAAACTGGAGGTTTAGTCTTAGCATTTTTGAAAGATTTTGCAAATAAGCCGCCATTTCTGGAATTTCGTCGAAATAGTTAAATAATAAATTAAAGATAAGGAAATTCTGAATAATTTATGACTATGACATTTTTTTGTACAATCCATAGTTTAGCTGCATGAGCAAATTCTATTTCATCGAGATCGGTCGTACTGCATAAAAACTAGTAGCCAGGATGTGTCAGATATTTGACTCTAATGACAGTAGGTAGTTATACGCTATTTTTTTTTTGAGAATACCTACTGTCAATATATGCTGCGTTCGCATATTGTACACCGTAAGAGCGCGTTTGGATAATCGGATAGGGTACGGTGAGAGTGACTAACGTCATACGGCGTCTATCGGCATATAAGAGAGAGACAGCCGACCCAGGTTATCTGAGCATTGATCTCCCCATACCCTACCCTGACAAACCGTACGCGCTCTTACACTTTTTACACCCAATAACACGTAAGTGTCATTTGGACGGTGTACTCGGGGGTCAACGGAGTACAATATCCGAACGCAGCTTTAATCGACATATCTGGCTACTTGTACTAGTTTTATTTTAATGCAGATTTTTTAATGCAGATTTTTAATGCCAATCTCGATCAAATAGAATCGCATGCAGCTAAACAATTAATTTTATATATAGTATGATAAAGTCATGTGCCTGGCCACATCAGATTTTTTTTAAATTTTCCGGGTAATAATTACAAAAAGGAAAAACAAGAAATTATAGACAACAAAATTTGTTTATTTATATTAAAGTACACTCAAAATATCGCCACAAGCTCTAAATGTAAGCTTGCATACTCAAAATACGGGAATAAGTAGTGAAATAAAGCAAATAAAGCTATTCATTCGGAAAAATTAAAACTCGGCTGGATTTGTAAATAGATTGGGCATTAGAAATAGCGTGTAAAAAGCTCCCATCGATATCGCGTCTGGGTTGCGAGTTATTCACGGTCAAAGATGACCGAATTGGATTTTTTTATTGATGGGACAACAATGTTTTTTTTTAGGAAACTTCTAGATCTTTTAATTCTCTACATAAAATGTGTAGGGACACATCGTTTTAGTACGAGTTGGCCCTTTCAAGTTATGCGTCTGAATAAAATACGTCAACAACACGTATAACGTATTTATATACTGGATGATCCATTACGCGTCCCAAGTATTTGATAACACGATTGAGCATCATAATTAATAACAAGAAGAACAATAGCGTGCAATTAAAATATATGTGATACCCACCTTAGCCTTTACGGAAACCAAAATTAGTGTGTTACTATGTTCTTAAATCTACGCTAGTAAGGATACTAGTTTTAGAAAGTTCCATAAAATACGATTCCGGTATTTATATAAACACGTTCATTTGACGAATTTTGGTGTTAGTTTAATTTATTAGAAATCAAAAACAGCCGGCTGTTGACTAATTGTTTTTTATTGTTATACACTCAGTACACTCAGTTTCTCAAGGATATTGTATATATAAACTCCGTTTTTGATTAAATCTGGAATTGAAAAGTTTCGATTAGAAACCGGGATACATTAAATTAAATGTTCAAAAAATGCCAGACCCCTTCCGAAAAATATGGGGACGCACAGATTTTTCTTGCTCCAGGGCGCTGAATATGTAGCTACGCCACTGGTTCTGCCTCTACTTCTTCTACTTTTCACGTTTCTTTGGGCAAATCCAGTTTCTCTTGGGAACATCTGTCATTTCTATTCCTCTATTCTGAGACGACAAGCTATCATTGAACCAATATTTTCTTCGTTCTTTGGTTTCATGTAGTCATTCCATGTTGTAAAAAGATTTGACCACGCCTCCTTAGTTGCACTTATTCTGCAACCTTGGTTTTGGAAATTCGTTTTCCTGTAATTAAAGTCCCAGGTAAATTAACACAGGTAATGTAAAAAAATAACACTTTCTTCAGGCGCTGCTGTGATGCCTATTTTTAGAATTGTATTGGTTGATATTCGTCATTAATAAATATATATGGAATTGATGTAAAAGATAAACAATGTGTGATGTAAATTTAAACATCAATTAAAAATTACTTACTCAGCCCGGTGTCAAATCGGTGTCTTGCCGGCATTGCTCTACCGCTAAGCTACCGAGCCCTGTGACAAAGAAGAGATATAATTCGCCATTTCAAAATGGGAAGTAGATCTTTTTAGAAACAAGAAAGTTTGCCGCAAACCTAATGTTAGCAGTATTAAGAGACCAATCTTACTGGAATGCTATTGACGTCTTTCTGGGTATTAAATTGTTGAGCTTTCTAGCCAATCTTCATCTAAAAGTTTCTTTTTCGGTATTAATCCTGGCATATTAAATAACAGAGTAGAAATATAGAAATAAATCAATTTTGGTGTACACCACTACCATTGAAATGATATTTCTTCTAAAAGCGCTTTAAATTAAAAACGAACCAGAGACGTTTTGAGCTTATCCGAGCCACATAGTTTACAACTCTATTTAGTTGACGCGTCTTTCCGAGCAAACTAATTCGGGGATCGCGACGAAGCGAAGGGGGTACCTACTTGCTTTGGGATCGTCCAAAGTGTACGGCGAAGTTATGAATTTTAAGTCCGCCGTAATTACGGGAAAAACAAATGGGTAACTGTTCGAAAACTGGGAATTCGAGGCACTTTAATGGACATTTCAGAACTTGAAAAGTTAAAATCGTGAAGGATTCAGATGCACGCCTCAGGGCCGTTATTCCAGTAATCCGGTTGTTCCGTTTAGAATGGCAACCTCAGTTTTAATTAAATCCAGCGTATTCGCCAAGCGAGCGACATTACTTTCGGGACGGCCTCTGGCTGCCCTTGTGTAAACTGCAATGTTCTGGCTGCTTCCCACAATGGACACAAGCTATTGAATACTAGATTTAGCCAGTCTGCTAGGTTCAGTTCGTTGGTCAAATTTAAGTTACTAATTTAAACGTGTTATAAATTCGAAATATATTTGAGTAACAGTCGAGTAGTTCAATATGAAGAAACACACAATAGGCAAAATACATTTTGGGTCAAATGATTTAATTTTTTCTAATTAGTGGAGATTTTTATAGTTATTTAACCAACAAGTATTTTAGAAAAAGCGATAAATTATTGAGACATTTTAAAGCACGAGCGATAGCGAGTGTAGCATGTAGTTTTACATTGGTAGATCTGGATGACAGAACATTTTGAGTTGATTGTTTCATTTTACTTATGTTTAATTGGCTATAATAAATCGTGTCTTAAAAAAATCGTGCATTGATAGAGCTTTTTAGTAAACAATTTTCTATTCACTAAAGACTCATAAATAAACGATCGACGGAAAAGAATTTTAAACTGCTTTCAATAAAACAGAAAAATCAAAATGCTTAGAATCCACACTCTAGTTATTACATTTAATTAATGCCTTTAATTGGTAGTTTTGTTACGCGAAATTTCAACATATAGATTAGGGTGGGCCGAAAAAAAATTTTTTTTTCTTTACGCTTTACTGAAAAAAACCTTGTCTCTAGTTTACACAATTAAAATGCAACAAAGGAAAGACAAATGTACATAATCCCCAGTTAGAGCATTACACTTGAATTTTGGAATTTCACGAAAGTCACAATATTTTAAGATTTTTTTGGAAGTACCTAAACAGCTGCAAATTGCGCTGCTATAGTGAAAATCCTTTATAGTAGAGATATAAAAACACACTAAATTATTGAAAAGGTAGTATTTTTTACATCTGAGGTAGGGCTCTAGGTAGCGCAGAGCGCTTCAATATAGTTAATTTATCACTTTTTGAGTGCCCGCCGGCTGTGACTCGGTGCGGCATGTAGCTTGTTTGAGCTAGCATGATAGTCGATGAAAGAGCCTATATCAGAGAGTTGGAGTTTAGAAGAATTATAAAAGCAAGGGCCATATCTTCCAAAAAAAAGCTAATCCGAAGTTTCAAACCGCCAAAAATAAACTTCCAGGCAAAAGAATATTACGAAATTAATGATAGGACTACTACTGCTCTTTCTCCACCACCTTTGTTGCGAAGAGTATCTGACGAAGATATTGGGTTTCAACTGCCAAAACAGCAAAAGAATGGAACTTCCACAAATTCCCGTGTCACACGCAAGCGGTAGAGCGCTGTGTGAAATTGGTAACTGAAGCCTCCTCAAAACTCGTCGGCGCTAAGAACAGAGATGGTTTCATCCGAACAACGCTGCCATCAAGAGCTTCAATGCCAAGTTTGTCGAGCAAAACGTAATTTCAATGTTCCAACCATGTGAGGACTATGATTTAAGAAGCTTTCAAAAATAATGTTGAAGTGTGAGAATTGGAAATTTGTATTTCACAATGAACTTTGCAATTAATAAACTCATGGATAAATTTGTATATTATCTATTTATATATAGTATTCCTTCAGGTATTTGTTGTATCAACATTATAAAGCTAAAAACACAAGAGTGGTGGGCTTAAACAAGCTACATGCCGTACCGAGCCACAGCCGGCGGGCACTCAAAAAGTGATAAATTAACTATATTGAAGCGCTGTGCGCTACCTCAGATGTAAAAAATACTACCTCTTCAATAATTTAGTGCGTTGTTGTAACTGTACTATAGGTAAAACTACGAGAGCTGAAGGTGAGTCATCGTCTTAAAACGTAAGAACAGACGCATGAAAAAGCACTCTGTTTCTTTCTAACGCACGGGAATGGTCTGTAACGTATCAGCAAAATAACAGCTGGAATCGATGACTCACCTTCAGGTCTCGTAGTTTTACCTATATAAAGGATTTTCACTATAGCAGCCCAATATGCAGCTGTTTAGGTACTGAAAATCATAAAATCTTGTGATTTTCGTGAAACTTCAAAGTTTCAAGTGTAATGCGCTAGCTGGGGTTAGGTAAAAAATTTTTTCTTTGTTGCATTTTAATTGCCCAAAAAAATTTTCTGCCCACCCTAATATAGGTAGATACCAAATAAGTCCAATAAGTCTCCGTTACCGAGTGCAATGACAAGTGCTGAAAATATGCTGGTCAAATAAACAAACACAATTAATATTGTTTGCACTCTATTTTTAGCAAACGGGATCTCCCGAAAGGCCGAATTTAAAAATCTGCATGTGCAAGCGCGAATAACCCGCGCGTTATAATTACGTTTTTGAAAAACAATTTGCCTTCATTAATTTAAATAAAGCCGAACCGTCCTTTTTTGTCGCGCGCGCCGTCCCTGTGTTTAGTTGTCGCCGAGCAGGATTTTAATTATTCAACTGGTTTCGTAAAAATTGGATTTTCCATGTATACATTAATACACGGTGCGCGTGAGGCGGAAATGTTATCTGGGTTATCCCGAATATTCACAGAACTTTAATTAGCGAAATAAATTAGCTGCATGCTTAACTATTATTCTAACAGCTGATAATTTTAAGTTTTGAAATGGTATTGCCAACATTATACCGCTTTGTTTCAGCTTTGTTGGATTGTTTGTTGACAGGTCCACTCTGATCTTATTGAATGTATCCGATCATATTATACAGTGAGCGCGTAAAGTATGGAAACACGACAAAATCTCAAGAACGCACGGTTTGCTATTTTAAAAATTCCTCGCACACGTCGATTTATAATTATCGAAATACACCTTATGATATCAAATTATTTTTTTCACCTTCAATTGTTTTTAACAGATGACATCATCGACATTTTTTTAAATGACAACCCTATATTTTTTTTAATGAATTGACAGATCTTTTAATTGTCTTAATGGCAGCATAATATTTTTATGGCCTTACATAAGAAAATTTCTGAAGGTTATGAAATAAAAGTGACAAAATGTCCGGAACGGCTCGACCGAATTTAACGAAATTTTGGAATTAAGTGTTTTGCAACCATGTGAAGTCACGTTTATAATTTCTGAGATATAACCTCAAACTTTTGAATTTAAACACCCTATATATTTTGACATTTTCTGTTACAGTCTTCCAGTGCCTATTCAATGTTACTACGCTTGTTACGTATTATATGAAATACATCTAGAAACTAACAAAAACCTTTATTACTTAGCCCTAAAAATTAACAAAGAAAAATTGATAACAAATAACATAAAATAACAACACCAAAAAAATAAACCGATCAAACTTAAAACAATGTGTTCTTGTCAATGGTTGAGAAACCTCATAAACCAACTAGAGTAGTTGCAGTAGAAAATGTAATTATGTATTGTTATCAATTTTATCTTTGTTAATTTTTAAAGCTAAGTAATAAAGGTTTTTGTTACTTTCTAGATGTTTTTGAATAATGAAGACTTTGTTTTTTTCTCGAAAATTTTCTGCTGTAACGCCATAAAAATATTATGCTACCATTAAGCCGATTAAAAGATCTGTCAAATTCATTAAAAAAATATGGGGTTGTCATTTGAATAAAATGTCGTTGACGTCATCTGTTTGAAGAAACAATTGAAGTTAAAAAGATTAATTTGATATCAGAAGGTGTATTTTGATAATTATAAATCGACGTGTTCGAGGATTTTTAAGAATGCCAAACCGTTCTTGAGATTTTGTCGTGTTTCCAAACTTTACGCGCTCACTGTATAATCTTATAATCAAAACAAAAATTCAATAATAAACACAATGGTGTTAAAATACCTACAGCACCTCCCACTTGACAGTGGAGAACTGATGTGACACCGATATATATATTTTGATTTTGTATGCGCTTTTATTTTTTCTCTAATGGAACAGTTCTAAAAAACTAAAATAACTTGTAATAAAACTAAAAACAATATAAATGTAAAAATATGTGAAGGATGTTCCGTATTTGGTGGGGCCCACTGTACAAGATTCTTCAGGCATTGAGCATGTTTTCAGTTTTGTGTTTTCCATTTTCTGAGAGTAAAAAAAGTTTTACGGTAAGATATGGTATTTTGAGTAAATATCAGACCACGGCCAAAGGCAGGGTTAGGTTTATCTGGAGTAGTCATCTGAAAGGAAATCAGTATATAATACTATGATGTTTATAGATTACAAAAGATTACAGAAGATCCGAAAGAGATCATTTTAGTTTGTCCAAATGCAAATTTGCAACTTATTGCAAATTATCCTCAATCAGCAGAGCTATCACAACAAAGATAAATCGATATTTACACCATTGACACTAAGAGAAAGCCTTCGTATCATGAAAAGTTAAAATATACCCATTTTTCTAGTGAGTGCTTATGTGTTTAGTTTTAATGCTGACTGACAATGGTTCTCCCACATTTTACTTTATTAAGTTTGAGGTTACATTAACTTAAGATTAATGAAATACCTAATGGCTAACCCACCAAAAGCGATAAGTGGAGCAATTAGGCAGTGGCTTTCATAGTAGATTAACGCTAATATAAATCCATTTGTGGTGACACAATTGCCATAGTAAGCACCAAAGAGAGCGAAAGTAACACCGAAAAATTACTTTAATATCTCCGAGTGAATCAAAAAGCATTTAGCTGGCAATTTAATCTTGCGCAGCTCCCAGCGGCCCATTTTATCACGTCAACTTTCTGCTGTAAACTTTTAGCCGTGCAATAGCCATTCCCGGAGTAGGAAGGTACCTAAGAGAACCCATCCCCATTCCGCGCCATGGCCTCTTTAACGAAGTTATAGCTTTATCTTCGTTCACGGCCCTGAAGTGAATCTGAAAGCAAATTAGCACGATTTCTTGTCCAGCTTTAAAATATGCTCTATTCCCGAAAAAAACGGCAGAAAAATAGGGGCATTAAACGCGATAACGGCTCAATAAATCATTCAATTTGAAGACACGCTTGCTCGGATTCCTGAATAAGATTAATCGTGTAGACGCCGGAAGACACCGTGGTGGAATCGAACCTTACCGGCGACGACGCCGCCTTCGATCTTCTATTAGACGCTCTGTTCCGCATCTTATACTGATTTACATAGCGTCCGCAATCATATCAGCCGAAATACAAGTAAAACCTTTTATACGGGTATGCGAAATGCAAAGTACACAAATATGAAAGAAAACTTCGCGACGCTGTTCAAACAGTACTTGTTTGCGTTTTACAGTGGGAACAAACTTTCCAGACAATGTCAACACTTTTCATCAGTTATTTGAGATTTTGACGTTTGACTTGCTTTCTTATATTGGAGATGTATCTATTGTTAAATATCTCCACTCGTACGCAATTGTGGAGAATAGACAACACAATCAGCAATAATTAATAATCCTTTTTAACTTTAATTTTAACTTATTTCACATGCATATCATAACCTAAAAGGCATCAATTGATGTCTCTCAACTAGTTCTGGTAAACTGCATGGTCTCTGATTTTAGAACTAACACTACAACCATCACTATCTCTGCTTTTGTCACTAACTGCCATTTAGACTAATTCAGAAGGTTTCTTTTCTTGAGTCTTTTGATCAAGCCGGTGTTGTCATGGAGTTGGATGGCCTGCTTATTTACGTGATCATGAGGTTTTTCTTCGCAACATCTCGCATTTATTTTAAGTTACTTTGTTTTGTTTAACCCCACAGTTGAGCACCATACGTCCACACGGGTTTAAGAATTTGCTGGTACAACACAACAGAATATATTTGACTGTGTTTGCGTACGGTACTATTTGATTATGAATATCAACCGGGATGTATTGTATTAAATAATAAAACTAAAAAATGTATATTCCGATGATGATATGTAATTTGTTTTATTACGTTTCTTGGGCTACATGTTTCGGAAGTATAGACTTCCGTCTTCAGGCCACGCTACAAACAAATAAATACGATAAGATTCTATGTCCTTACCAACTAACAATTAAATAGATAACAGAAAACAAAAGATTTTTACCGTCAAGGCCGCTAGTACAATGGGTCATGTGGTAAAATAAGGTTATGAACGTTGTGTGTACCATTCACTTCACAACTGGAGTCTAAAAGAGACGAATACAGCAATGAAAGTAATATCGGATAAAACTGTCACTCAGTTAACAATTTGTAACGTATACTTCGAAATTAAACCAAAAATAAACAAATGTGTACCTAAACTTAATAGATTGGAGGGAGCGTAATGTCAAATGTGTAAAAATCAGTGCTAGCTTCAGTCGTTGTCATGAAGTGGCGCCATAGTAGTTGCTTAGGCGGGGTTTTTGAAAAGTTTTAAGAACATTCTGTTTGGGTTTATTTCAATCATTTGGTTGAGTAACAAGTCTGGTGCTTTTAGATAATGCTTGTTTGTACAAACTTAGTTTTTTCCCTTTATTGATCTCGTGGAGTAATGTAAGGTTGTTGAAACTAATTTGGTGGTTTTTCTCTTGTATGTGCTTAAATACATGTGATTTTTGGTCTTTCATATGTTCATTGAAATGTATTGTATCTTCTTGTTGGTTAAGTCAGCATGTACTGTTTTGAGGAGGTCGATCAGTTTATTCATTTTTTTCTTTGTCCAGACATGAAAATGACCAAGATTTGTTTGGAGTTTCCTTGTTGTTGTTTCGTTGCTGTTTTTACTGCTAGGCTAGCCGTATCGTCTGCAAAGGATTTCACAGTATTATTTTCTAATTCTGGGGGGTCACTGCTGCAGAGTAGGTAAAGGGCGGGTCTTAAAAATTGCCTTCGACTACTCCTGCTATTATTTCTTTAACGACAGAGCATGCATCACCTTCGTTGACTCTAAAATATCTCTCATTCAGGTAAGATTTTATTATTTGTGCGAGCTGTTTGAGGAGGATACTTATTTATATTTTAGTCCTTCATGCCATGACTTTGTCAAAAGCCTGAGCCACATCTCGGGAGATTGCAGAAAAAATCGTTTTTTCCTCAAACGCATTTTCGATAATGTTGGTTATTCGGTATACGTAAGTGGTTAATACTCGAGTGCTTGTTCCGAAATATGAACTGATTGTCTGGAACAAGCCTTTTTCTCTCGTTCGTTTCAATCTATTGAGTAATAATTGTTTAAAATGTTTGACAACTAATAATGAATCAATTATATTATAGTATAAAATTTATTTTATGTTGAGCTGCGAGTCCCTTTACGCTCGTTGAACAAACGGTAAACGCCACTTGCCTGCTCGTGGTACGCTAGTATATCCAGTACATTCTAACAATAGTATGTCTTTCATTTTTTTAAACAACCCATTTTTAAGCAATGATCTAGGAAAGTGGGGTGAAAAGATCTGCCTTAAGCGGACGCATGGATTCACCCTTTCTATTTGTAAATTACGTATCGTAATTTTAGTTAAGTTATTATTGATTTATTTTGCCTTATGCTTAACCCGACAAACAATGTTGTAACCATGATAAATTTAAAATTATAGCAATAATGATAAATTTACTTCAATTTCCCAACACACTGCATAACATCTATTATTAGTAAACACTTCCGATAACAAAAATCGTAGTATTACTTCTTAACTTTTCATATATTTAGAGGCTTTGTATTAGAAGAGGGCAAATGTTTTCTTTCCCAAAAAGTAAGTCATCATTATCCTAATTCTAAAATTCGGAACATGATGTAAATGGAAAACATCTATTTCTAAAAAAATCGATAAAAGAACAAATATACTGGTGTATTCTTTGTTACTATTCCTCCCCCGCTAAAAAAAAACCCTTAAACTACCGATTTTTCGATAAATACTAGCAATTTCTCATGAAATCGATGAACTTAAATGATTGGAACTTTTTAAAATGGCTTCACAATAATCGCATATCGATGGAATAGCTGCAATACCACATATCACCTATGCTTTAACCAAGACGATACGTGATATTGCAGCTAGGACATCGATATATTATCATTACCTCTGTCATTGCCATCATTGCGAACTATACAATGGAACAGCGAAAGCCCAACAGAAATGCCATCAATTTTTCATTGCAAAACAAGAGGCAATTACGCAATTTGTCCGACCACAAGCGAGTTGACAGGTCAAACAGTGCAGACAAATTGTTATGTGCGTGCGACGCGCCCCCCTAGACAAATAATTAAGGGGGTAGACCGAGACAATTGGTTACTAACGGCCGGAATGCAAAAACAATTATTAATGGAACGCCGTTACCGGATGATGGGCCGAAACGATTCGAGCTATTCGTCCCTACGTTACTGTCGTGGGGGAGTAGTAGTACCTAGTAGTAGTAGTAACTTGAAAAAGAAAAGGGAATGGAGATTAAACCCTTCGGTCCTTCCTTAGTATGCTCTCTCTCCGGTGATACTTGAAAGGGTGCTGACCGTGGTAGATTCCGTTCACAGATGGCAGTGGCGGCGGTAGTCGAGCCGGGAACGCACACAGACAATGGCCACTTGGATCGGTACTCCATACAATGCCTATTGTGCCCCAGGCTGGAGACCCGCCACTGCTGGTCTGATGGCTGGCTGGTAGTACGTTGGTTGGTTGGATGGTGCGCTGTTTTGCAGCGACCGCTTTTCGGCACATGTCCACAGATAACGAGCATTTGGCACGAATGAGCCGACGGAACAATGGCCGACATAATTAAACGCACGGCGACATAAAATATGTTGTCGACGAATCTTTTACCATGTTCCCTGTCTACGTCCTCTTTAGTGATGTGTATAAACGATAGATAATAATCGAAAAAGTATATAATTGAAATACCTCGAGATAATCGATTTTTCTATATTAATACTTCTAATGTCATACGACTTTAAATTTAGACGTACATACGTTAAAAGAATTGAGGTATAGCACACTATACAGACACCTTGCCCACATCAAACACGGCATAATCTGCAAATTTGCCGTAAATTACGCTATGTATTAAGAAGCTACCAAAATGATTTGACATGAAGTAGATTTGTATTTGTAACTAAAGGAGGGTGACCAAGTCACTTCACGACGCCAAGTGGCTCCTTGTGCTTCCTCCTCACGTCCCATCTCAGTTATACTATCTCCCAGCCTATTCTTCTGAATTGTTACTGGTGATATTGCCAGTTCGTCCAGTATGGCTTGCTGGTTGCTTCACTGTTTCATCATCTTGTTCTCATACCCTGCAGAGGGAGCGTCAAATTCCCGTGTTATACATAAGTTTTGTCATAAGCTTTGGTGACAGTGTCGACGAAGGTTTCCTGTCGCTTGGTGCAGTTTGCTTCAGGACATTACAAGGTATTGCTAGACTATCCTATTGTCAAGTTGTAGAATGAGTTGTTGAGCAAGCTTTCAGCTGTTTGTTTGCTCCCACTGCCGTATGAAGTCTTCGCTGTTGGATTAAAAACTATAGGCTGGTTGGAGCCGGTGCAAAATTTTTCATCCCTGCTGCCTTTTTCGTCAGCTTGTAAGCTTTTCTGTTGCCAAGGCACCATGATCTCAATTATGCCCATTATTTTGCGAACACCCATGAAAATTAAGGATATTTTGTTAACAAAATACTTTGTAAAGACTATTAATACTTTGCAAATACTTCTTACCATATAATAAAAACAAGTCTTTTCCATTGCTATATAATTTAAAAGAAGAAACCAAAATTAAAAAAAGCCTAATACTGCTAGTAATCGTTAAAAGATAACATTCCTGTAAACAACACAATATTCATCAACCCATCCATACAGGCATTATTCTAAGTTTTTTTTTCTACCATACAAATAATAAAATTATAAACCCCTAACCACAACAAGTATTTTAGAACCTAAATACGTATTTCAGCAACTAAGTTGCCATCTTCAGTAGAAACTAAAAAGAAAAGAGATTAGCACTTCATAGTATCTTTACTGGATATTGTCCAAGCAAATCACTAGTGGAAGTGACGTCCATGTTAAAAATTAGCCTATATATATACCCATTGTTCGTCACACCTCAGTGAATTTTGATCACTGAAGCGTAAAAAACATGTTTTAATTAAAGCAGGTCAAACAATGGCGAACTAGGTATAGGACCCCTGTCTGAATTTATTAATTTATCTCTATTCAAGTGAATAAAGATACTTTCCAAGCTGTTTAGTTCCCTATTATTTGACACAGCTTTTACAAGTTTTAAGTCATCTACAACTACTTTATGACCTGTGTCTAAAATATGTTGAGCCACACTCGATTTTTCAAAACGATTATATTTAAAATGAGCTACATGTTCTTTGAACCTAGTTAAAATTGTTCTTCGAGTCTGGCCAACGTATTCTTTTTCACAGTCATGACATTTGATACAATATATACCAGATTTATCAACTTCAACTTCAACTTCAACTTAATTAACTTCAACTTCCATTTTTAGATACTCTGGTAGTCAGGAATAGCAAAAATATAATAGAAATTGACGTGTATCGGAAAGATACTAACACAATCAGGTTTATCCCTAATGATTCGCAGCATCCTTTTCAACAAAAATTGTCTTTTATTAGTTGTTTAGTAAATAGGTTATTGAAATTTCCATTGTCCGCAGATAGATATCAGCAAGAATTATTGTTTATTAAGAATGCTGTCTTACATAATGGGTACCCTGAGAAAATAGTTGATAGAATGATTAAGAAGCAGAATCAAAAAATGTATGTAAATCAAATATCTACTTTAAATACTTTGTCTGTAGAAAAGAAGAAATATGTTAAAATACCGTTCGATTGTGCATATACGAGGGGTTTGAGAAGTATTTTTACATCACAAAATCTCTGTATAGCATATTCGACTCATAATAGCATAAAAAACCTTCTTGGAAACCCAAAGGATAAGGTAGATATACTTGATAAATCTGGTATATATTGTATCAAATGTCATGACTGTGAAAAAGAATACGTTGGCCAGACTCGAAGAACAATTTTAACTAGGTTCAAAGAACATGTAGCTCATTTTAAATATAATCGTTTTGAAAAATCGAGTGTGGCTCAACATATTTTAGACACAGGTCATAAAGTAGTTGTAGATGACTTAAAACTTGTAAAAGCTGTGTCAAATAATAGGGAACTAAACAGCTTGGAAAGTATCTTTATTCACTTGAATAGAGATAAATTAATAAATTCAGACAGAGGTCCTATACCTAGTTCGCCATTGTTTGACCTGCTTTAATTAAAACATGTTTTTTACGCTTCAGTGATCAAAATTCACTGAGGTGTGACGAACAATGGGTATATATAGGCTAATTTTTAACATGGACGTCACTTCCACTAGTGATTTGCTTGGACAATATCCAGTAAAGATACTATGAAGTGCTAATCTCTTTTCTTTTTAGTTTCTACTGAAGATGGCAACTTAGTTGCTGAAATACGTATTTAGGTTCTAAAATACTTGTTGTGGTTAGGGGTTTATAATTTTATTATTAAGTTCGCCACAGTCTCCAAAATATTGTTATATACCATACAAATATCAAATGAATATGTAAAATATACTAAACAATATCGGACAAGTCAGCATCATAGTTCAATAATTTTTGATTTTTTTGGAACATTCTAAATAAAATCATCAAGATTATCTAGCATATGATGATCATAATCTGTTTTACGCTACACTCAATACAGCGTACCATAGGGAGAACGGAAATGGTGGACAAAATTTGAAAAACACGATAAAGATATTATGATACAAAGGCTGAACGTGTACTTGATACTTTGACAACGTATAATGTTCACCTCTTGTTTAAATAATAGCAACGTAGAATAGAATGGATATTAATGTTCGATTCTGCATCGCAGAATGCAGTTTTACCAGTGTTTCTTGTGTGAAAGCAATTCAAATTTTACTTGAAACTCTGCGTATCTTCTACAAAAATTCAGATATTGATATAAATTTAAAAATAAAATGTTGAGAATTCTTATGGCTTTGTAACAAAGTACTTGAGGACCTACACAAGTTTCTTTGTTATCAAGATAGACAGGGTGTACTACAGGGACAAACGTATACAAAAAACAGCGCATTTTTGTTACCCAGTGTAATTAGCTGTATTTTTTTTTAATTTTACACAGATTCGATTTTACACAGTCAAGCATTACAAAAGGTAGTGAATATCAAAGTTAAGCTAGATTGGTTTAAGCTTTTCGTTAATTGTGCAGGTGAGTGACATTTCTTTATTCTTACAAAATATTAAAACAAACCATTTTATATGATCAAAATATACATTTTGATTCATGACTTATGACACCAAATCAATTAAAAATTAGAGATGCAAATTGAGCTTAATACGAAGTAAATTAATACAAAGTATGGTTGAAGCTTTCCTTCAAGATTTGTCGTTTTTGTTTACATTACATAACCGATATGAAAAAAAAGTTATTCCCACCTCATTTTCAGGTATACCATATTCCCGGTATTGGTTTCAATTGAACTGTGCCGTGTGCGGGGTTGTTGTGTGAATTAACCCAAACATTTAATTCTCGCAATGTTGTAATGATTGTTGTATTTCTAGAATCGCGATTACAATGTGTTTGTAACGGCCTTTTCGGGATCTTTCCAGGTTGAAAGGTTTCAGCAAATTGAGATGGCAAACAAAACAAGTTTGATTCTTTGGTTTGTACGAAGAAAAACGTTTTTATTTCGATATCGATTCAATCTGATTCACTTATAATTGTATTTGTCTAGTTGCATTCTATATATCGAGTACATAATTGATAAATATTAGTTTTGGTCCGATACTAAGAAAACGCCGTTCAGGTATTGTTTTTTTATAATGAACCAGTTCCAACTCGATGATAAAAAGTAGCGCTGATACATGTGGCCCAAGTCAGTCGCACCTGAGCGGTGTGTTGTGCGTATTGAAATACGTTGCTGTCGTGAGATCTTTCTGAAGTCTGAAACTATAAAGCGGTTACTTGTTTACGTTCTTCAGTCGGTCGGTGCATCGGTGACAACACATCGTACTTTGTTGTGGTGATACAGTGCACTCGGCTAATTGTGACAGGGGGCTATTTGTGACAGTCACTAATTTGAATTTCCCGCGAATTATATGTGAACTACTCCCAGTGTCTGAAACTAGTTATCAACACTAACTTACTTAAAATTCCTGGCGGTGTAAAACCATCAGGGGAGGCGCTGTAAGTATTCATTTTTTTCTGGTAAAAACGTAATTGGGGGGTCAGTGTTGTACAAATTCAGTTCCTTGGATTATCTGAACTGACAACAGCTTCATTTTTTGGCATGGCATTGTTTATAAGTGTCGTTATTCGGTGCATAAGTTTCATACCCTAAAAACCGGTCCCGGTAAATAATATTTGCTATGTCACAATTCAGCTCCAATCTTGGAGCCGTTGTTTAAATGTGGCACTGTACTAAGTTTAATAGTGACACACTGTGTCACATTTAAAACCATAGCAATTAAGTGCGGTATATGTACAAAGATAATTTTTATACTTGTTGGAAAGTATGTAGGATTAGAATGTTACAGAAACCAGATTTAAAAATGGCGTCCCGGGGCTGGTTTGTTGATTTTTGTAATAGACACGGCATTTCTTGTAAGAAGCCAATTAAAAGGCAAACAATTCGAACGGAAAACACAACACCAGAAATAATTTACGGATTTTTTTATTAGTATGAGAAGGTAGTGAGGTAATTTTGGTAATATTACCTACGTAAAGTTACCGAAGGCAGATTTTTGTGTTGGTAATATTACCTCGGTAATATAACCGGTAATTTAAGTAATATGACCGATATTTTAATTTATTGCCGTTAACCATACAAAAATGTATTTTTAAAATATTGCAAGCTATTAAATTACGGGTAATTTATCGTCACGGTAATATTACCATTTTTTAAATTACCGGTCATATTACATCACTATGAGAAGGTAAAAGAATTGGGACTATCAATAAACCAGATCAGATCTTTAATCTGGATGAAACTTGTGTTCTGATCCGTCAAATACAAAGGTAGTGTCTGAAAAGAACAAAGCTGTATTGTGCCACACCTATGGGACAGGAAGGAATAACACATGGATACACTTCTGCATATCTGCAAGTAGATTCAAACTGCCACCATTTATTTTGTACTGAGCTAAGCATTTATGGGTTATATGGATGCCATATGGGGCCTATCCTAATACTGGGTATTCCTCTACTGCGAATGAATGGATGACGGAAGATTTATGTTGAGATTTTTATAGTTTTGTAATAATAAATACATGACTTGAATTTTTGTATTTTATTCCAAATGTCATATTTACACCAAAAAATCGTGTCACAGTTAAAATCAATGCTTACGGCAGCTTGAAATCGAGTTTGTCATAGGGTGTCACAATTAACTCCAAAATATGTCACAATTACACTTTTTGTATTTTAATTGTGACACCCCGCATTATGGTAAAAAAAGTCTGTATAATACACAGCTTGATAGATTGGTGTTGTAGCTCACGAATATATGTTAAACATATACAAGGCAATATACAAATGCAAAAACCTAGGGCACTTCGTAACTTGGAAGCCAAACTTTGAAGCATTGAATTAGGAAATGAAGAAACCCATGTCACAATTAGCCGAGTGCACTGTACCAAGTGAAACCTTCGTAGTAGTAAGGAACAATATAACTCCGACTCAAGCTAAGTTATACATACCTCTAATATAAGTATGTTATTTTGAACAATGAACTGTTAAACTGCCAAATATTTGCGTAAACTTTGAATGATGTTGCTGAATTTATAGCAGTTCTCCTTTAGATTCAATACGTTTTTTTTTTAATTAAATATTACCTTAAATAGTCGAATTGATTGGAAAGATTTATTTTTGAACTATTTTGAAAGAATTTGAAGTTTTGAATTTGGTTTTTGCTGCCAGTTTTGTCGTTTGTGTGAGCTCGTATATATTCTATTATTTAGTGAACACAGTAAACAGTTGTGATTTATTTGTCAGATTTTTTCAATCACTTTAACATTTTCAAATTCAAATTCAGTTTAGGGCTTCAAATTTTAATTCAAAAATTCAATTCAAATTTTAATTTTAAAAGTAACATTGCAGATTAGCATAATTTGCACTGATATCTATGGAGTATTTTTTTCTATTTTGACCTCGGCCGCTCTGCCAAAGAAGGTGTGCGTGAACGGAATTTATTATTTGAAATTAACTGTGTTTGTACATTTGGTGTATTTATGCAGTTGGTTCATAATGATGATTTGTTTATAAACCTAATTAAAGTAATATATTGCAATGTAATAAGGTCAGATTATTTTATGTTTGTCACCACAATCTAGGTACATCTTTGGTTTAATATAAAATAATTTTTATATTAAGATGAACATAAACGTTTTCGATATCATAAATGAAAACTTCATTTATTGCACATAATGCAAATTTTAATTGCTTTAGTAAAGGCAGAAATCAATTGCATGTATGTTGCCCATCGCTTTTTGCATAAGAAATAATGTGTCTTTTATTCAATAGTTAACGACCAAACTTAATTCAAACAATTAATCATTATTGTCCTAAATATTTCAGTGATTTCAGTGATCAACAATGATTGAGCCGACAAGCAGTCAATTTTAAGTTTAAATGATTTATAAAATCAGATTAGTTATTATTCACAAAATAAACACTCTGGTTTAGTCGGCGTTATATTTATCCTTGACGTTGAACCGAACTCGCACACAGCTTTCCAGCTTTATGAATTAATAATTATGATATTTGGAAACAAATAAAGATTCCATAACAGAAAGTTCCTGTAAATTGTAAATAATATTTCAACTTTAGACTTACATTTTCAAACACTATTATGCTATAGGAGTTTTAAGAAAGGTCTTTCATTTTGATTTCAACCGTGTAAATTTCTTCGACTCTTTCTGAAATCTTGACAAAATGGTTATAACATGGGGTGGTATACAATTTGAATAATGTTAATTAATTTATATATTATTTGTAACAATTATTGGCTTTTATAGTATGAAACAAATAAAGGAACTATTTTGAACTTACACTACAGTCAAACTGCAAACGTGCATACTTTGCGACGTTTTACATCTTCTGTATCGTCCAGTCCTGTCGGTGTCATTGAAATGTACATCTAACACGATTTGCGATACGAGTTCAAGAATTTTTAATTTCGTTTTGATTTAAACATAATAAATTTCATTGACTCGTTCTGAATTATTATTAACACAATGATTTTAACAGGGCGGAGTGAAATACAAATTGATTAATTTTAATTCATTTAATTTTTTATGTAAAATGATTCGCGTTTATAGAACGAAACAAATAAACTAACCATTGTGAACTTGAGTCAATAAAATTACAAATATTTACCACGCACTTTTAAACATGGGATGGAGTGGTATACAATTAGATTAATGTTATTTTTTTTTGTTTATAATTATTTGCGTTTATGGAACGAAACTAGTAAAGACCTGTGTCAATAGAATTACAAATATTATCCATGCACTTTGGACACCATGCACTTTCTAGTAGGTGTAAATGGACAGAAGAAAACCAGTTATTATAAGACATTATTATTATTATTATGATTATAAAAGGATTATAAAAATTATTATTATTGTAAAAGGTTATTTAATAATTATAATCTATTTAAAATTCTTCCATAATCTTTCTCATATTTGCTATCATTACCTATTAAACCATTACCTAATAAAGAAATAGGAGGATATCTCCATGAGATCTTAATGACAATAAAGAATTATTATTATTATTATTTGTTTAAATAATAATTCACTCCAATAAATTAATTATTTGTATTCCATACTTTACTCGATAACATAATACATGTTTTTGGCATTTTATCAGCTAGTTTTGTTTAAATTGCATAGTGTATTTTTGGTAATCATATCGAAACCATCAGTCACCCATGGACTCGGAATAAGATGACGTGTAATAAGGTAACATTTATTGGTATTCATTTCTAAGAAAAATGAAAATAATGTGTTCGATCTTAATGTTTAAGATAACTTTTCACTTTCGCATATGTATCAGTATCGTTCTGATTTGTATGGTATGTATTTATCTATTTTTGTGTCTAGAGTGTGCCCAAATGTCTAATAATTTAAGAAAAAAAATAAAAATCAAATGCTGGAATTCTAGTCTCCCTAATTTAACAAGTTCTTTTAATACTATACTATACTAGCTCTTAATTTCCTTGATAACACTGTGCGACAAATTTTGATCAACTTTCTTCCTCCCGGGAAATTATAGCTAATAATGATTCTATATGGCCCTCTGAACACATCCCCTAAAGCTTTTTTCTAGGTTAGCTCGAATAAGCGGATAAGAAAACACTCTGTATATTATGGCAAAATAGTCTAGTCAAATCGTTTCCGAGGGTGCCTGTTCCAGGAAGTTTTTTCTCTCTCATTTTATATGTTTAATTTCCCTGCAAATTGCACATCTTAATAACTTATTTTGGCCAAACCGTGTAGCCGCGATATTGGGTTGATATACCATGACATCGAAGTCAAGAGCCCGAATGTTTATAAAAAAATAAAAAATTATATAAGTATGAATTAAAAAGAGCAAATATATAGTTTTTAATAAATAAATAGTAATAATATAGGGTTCTACTGAATTTTTGGTGAAGGGTTCTTGTTATCGCGGTTTCGCATAATGTGACATAAAATTTCAACGCTCTCTAGCGGCTACACAGTTTGGCCAAAATAACTGCGTAAAGTATACAGTTTGTAGAGAATTTAATGTAGTTTTATCAGAATCTAAGCTTTTTTGTAATTACACTCACATCACATAAAGTAGGAAACTTTGACTTTCTTTCAGCGCGCTCGAGCGTCCAAACTATACATCCAAAAGATACACTTGAGGGTGCCTTTTATATCAAATTTAGTGTACTTTATTTTTGTATATAGTCTACGTCGAAAAGTGCATAGTTTTATGACTTTTTGGCAATAAACTGAAGAAAAGTCGAAAATTTTGAGTTTGTTTGCGATTTTCGTTGTGAAGCCATATCCGTGGGAAGTAGCAAAGTTGAAATTCGGATTCAGCTCCCCAAAAAACATATAGAATGATAGAAAAAACTTCTATATTTTTCTCCTAGCCAAAACACCATTTGACTGGACTAAAATTATGAATAACATTAAAAATAAATATCTCGCTTATTCGAGCTAGCCTAGAAAAAGCCTTTGTGAAAGTGTTCAGGGGGTCATAACGAATCATAATTAGCTAAAATTTCCCGGGAGGATATTTTTTGTTGCACAGTGTAATTTGCTGTTTTCGATGAGCAAAATCAACTAATTTAGATTTTGGTATTACATGTCAATTCCACACAGGTTTTGCACATTTTGGACCGCACCACCTCCGATGTTGATTAAATGAAATAAAATTGTCGTCTTTGTGTAGCTAAATACCATTTTATGTAGATATATCGTCCCGTTTGAGAATTATAGGAGTGCAACATTTCCTAGTTGAACTAGAGAATTGGAGTGTGTATCATTTGCCATTGGCTTTCTCATGATGCAAGTGCAAGATGGACTTTGGGAATCAGTAATTTTATAATTGTGTTGGCAATTGTGTAGTTTTGTTTTCATTTCAGATTTATGGAATATTATGTTGAGTAATAAAATGACGACTCTATATGATAATAGACAATAATAGCCAAATTAAATATAAATCATGTTTTTATATGTGGAATTTTTCAATTTCCTCGTACTGCGGACGCGCCCACATTGCCTTAATAACATTTTAATGTTTCCCGTCACATGCATGGGGTCGTAAAAGCTTCCCGTCAATATTAGAAGCTTATACGGGAGGAAAAAGGTAAATGTCCTCGTCCTTGGAGATACAAAGACAATTCATTCACATTTGACATGATTGTTATAATGAATTTTAACATTAAGACTTTTAAGATTTCCATGCATTGCCTACATTAAGTACAATAAAAATTACTTATGCTGAATATTCGCAGAAGTTATTACATTTTTCTGTATGCACGCACAAATCGGATCAGACGCAATGTATATTATAGTGGCGTGTTGTCGTCACGAACACAGATAGTGACATCCATGAATACAAAACGTTTTGAAATACGTTCTGTCGCCGGCGCTGTCGACCGCGAGTCGCCTTTTGTTTCTGGCATTGGAACCCGTGCATATGCCACCGATGTTTGCAAAGAATTGTTTTCAATTTTCCTGTTCAGATTTACGACCAAACTATTTCTAACAGTCCTTCGGTCTTCGGGTTGACTTCGGTACGACATATGGAATAATTCATACAGTAATAAATTTTATACTTCAATAGATGACCATCTATTTTACTAAGGTTTATATATAGGTTTATTAATATTCAACATCAATAACTTTTAGTAAAAACAAAGTTTTAGTTTCAGTTCGGATCAAAATATAGAATAATTCATACAGTAATAAATTTTTGTGCTTCAATAGTTGACCCTTTTAGTTTATTAATTTACGTTTATTAAATTTCCTCATCAAAAACTTTTTATAAATAAAATTTTTAGCTTCAGTTTTATTCATCTCTAAAAAATGCCAACAAATTTACGATATATGATCTGATCATATACAAAACATTTGGAAAAGCCCTATTGGATATCGAATTTGAACCCTGAATATTTTAAAACCATATCTCCATCTAAAATAGCAACCACTAAGACAATGGTGATAAGTCATTGTTCTGTCGGCCAATATTGAATGCAATTACATATTTGGAACATTTACCTGCTGATTTTATTTTAAAGATGATTTATACTCTGAGTACTACATATGGTGGATGCGCAAGTCAGCTTATACTAGAAAGTCCTGAGTTAGTTTTTTTTTGTCAACAAAATATTCCTTTAAGGGGAGGTTCTCTTGTAATCGGTTGAAAAAGTCTAATTTTTTTTCTTTTATCTTTTCAAAAAACCTTGAAGTGTATAAAATAAGCCCCTGACACGGTTTTCTGACTCTCACAAGTTCTACGAGTTTATAGCCTATGGTATTCTCCGGTCGATATTTCCTGCATTAAGGTGATGAGTTTTATTCTAATGATAATTTTCGGTAACCCTTTAAAGTACGAATGTTTGGACACAGTGTAGAGAACGAATAGGTGCTTATGTTGAGTAAATTATTATATTTCAATGCAATCGTATAGAAAAGTAGTTTTAAAAACTATAATGTTTCTACCTTCTCTTGTTGAGTGTACTACACCGGTACAACCGACGCGTTTTTCTAGAAACACGATCTTTCAAACTGACATGCGCGATTACTTTTGCATCGTTTAACGGATCGAGTTAGTCTTTTTTGCCCTTAGAGAGAATACTTTTTATTGGAGGCTGAACCTCATAATAAGTAAAATATTTAAATAATTATATTATTTATAACGATTTCAAAACGAAAAAAAGCTGTAAAAAATTGATGTTAAAATTCAAACAGCAGCTATTTTGTCAATTTTCAACTTTTTTAACTAAATGTTGGTTTAACCTCCAACTAATTTTATCTAGTTTCAAACCGTTTTTGAAATTTCGGTTTCTGGTTATTTTTATAGGAGCTATCGTGCACGTCGGCGTCGTTCAGACTAGCACTCCGCACAGGACCTGATGTTTCCTACAACAGTATCTACTTCTTGCATAAAGTTTTTTCTGGCACAATTTCTTTTTGTGCATTTTCTTTTGCGCATTTTCTCGCATCTCTTCGAGACAGAAAGGTCTCCCCTTGTCTCTTATTCAGCAAATATTAAGTTAGTCTTCTGGCACAATTTATTTTTGTACACTAGTATAATAAATATATAGCAAAAGGAAAAGTATAGATATCATTTACAGTTTGTGTGAAAAACTGTCCGAAAGTTGAGCTACTTTTTAGGTCTGTACATGAGAACCTCCCCTTAAGAGAAACCGTACCCTTAAACCACAAAATTGTACTGATCGATTAAGTCAAGAATACACAAAAAAGTCCAGCATTTTTAAAAAAGTAAATAAAGGCGAAATGTGGGACAGAAAATGTGGTGAAGTGAACGCAGCTCTAGGTGCACACAGCCTACAGAGGCATGAAATTAATGAAAAGCTTAGTTGCATAAAGTGGAAAAAGTGAACATACCTTCAGCATAAAGGAATTCCAAGAACACTAAGTAAAAGAAATGAAATGAGCTGAAAGATATAATAACGATAACGGTCGATTTGATAGATAAATCTGTCAATCCTGTGGTCTTATATTTTACACAACCGGAAGCCGTTTCTATACAATGATATACTTACCACAGCGTAATGTATATTATTCCACTAAACAAAACAAACAAATTACTTATCTTGGTACATTTGGTAATTTTGACCATTGGATTTCTGTAAACAAAATTGCAAAACTCCGTGAATTCTTTTGTCAGATTCTGTTAAAGGTTTTTAAAAGCAAACAAAATATGCAAAATCCACCATTAGACAGAAAATGTAGATTTCTTATCTTTGATATTCATCAAATTAAATTCTTTTAAGAGTATGAGTAAATAGCTCAGGAAAACTCGCCTGCTTTGCGACTAAAACGCAACGGGTACTCATTTCTAAATGTACAAGTTTGCTGTGTACTTATGGTTTTATGACTTTAATGGAAATAAAATGAGGTTTATTATTACTATACAGGAAGACCCGCCTTATGTACTCCCGTTTGTACTTATGGAGTGCTCATAGACAAAAATGCATTTTTTTTGGGATATTCTTGATTTTAGTATGACATCCGGTTTTTCCGGAAATGACGTCATTTACGTCAAATCACGAAGTTTTAAATGGCATCCTATATTATTTTTGTGACATTTTCAATCAGGATTACAATCTGAACACAAACACATCGATCATTATTTTGTATCACTAAGGCAACGAAAAATCAGGTTTTATGTATTAATCTAGGTTGCTATGATATGGTGTAAATAGTCGAGATTTGTCACATAAGGCTAACTAAATAGATTTTGGCGGATATTGTGTTACTGAAGATACCAAATGATTGATAGTTTGTTAAAAATTGTGGTGTGGAAATGTCGTTTAAAACTGGGATAAAATAAGAAAATAACACACAATAAAATACAAAATTTTCAGCTAAAGAAATCCCTTTGCTTATTAATCTATAAGCAGCTATTGATTAAAATAGTCTTGTCTTTTGGTTGTGGTTTTTTTCATGTGTACTCATGACTACCAAGTTCATTCTCACGCGGGATTATATATAAACCATAGCTTGACATATGTACAATAATGCAAAATCACCTAACCAACAAGGTAAATTCGTCTTTAATAAAATAAAATAATAACATTATAAAATAAATTTACGATTCATAAAGTTAACCAAATGACAGTCATAATAATGTCCAAAGTGACGTTCGTTTTGGTTGGGTGGTCTAATATGAACTTTGGAGTCTGTTATACGTAGCTACAGTTCCTCTCGTGTATTCTATGGTCAAACGTTGCCAAATACTTTTATTTTATTAAAGGCCAAATAAAAAAGTCCTCCGGCGATCTGGGCGGCTATCGAATTGACTCATTCGGGTTAATCCAGCGGTCTGGATGTGTGACGACTAGATATTGTGTGACAGCACATGCGTTATGTGGGGCGCAAAATCTTGTTGAAAAATTGTGGAGTTTAGGAGAGTAAACAACAAATTAATAAGAATTCACAACAACCAACAATAAAATAAATCTGTCGAATAATCAGGGAGTACCGTAGTACACGAAAAAACGATGCATTATCGGCCAAAATCCTTTTAGTTGACTTTTTTGACAATTTTCGACAATTTTCACCAATTCATAGCCACCTAGATCAATAAACAAAAAGAAATAATATAGGGTGACATTTAAAATTTTAGTGATGACTAATAAACAAAAATTGTTTGCTCTATTAGCACTCAAAATTTCATTTGTCCAGCTTCATAAATAAAAAAACCAGGCGTACCCTATGGTGACTCAGTAGGGATTGTAATACCGGTAAACCGGTTTACCGGTAAATCGCTCAAAATAGCTATACTTTTTTACCGGTAATTGGCAATGTTTACCGGTAATTCGATATCTTACATATAGCGAATCTAAACATGTATGAGTTCGGTTGCCTGCGACCAGAACTCTAAATCAATATTTTGGGGAATCACCGTACTCTGGTATTTAACTTGCTCTACTACATTCTACAGTCGGTACTATGTCCACGAAGCGTCAATGGTGCAGTTCGCTACTAAATGTTACAGTTATCTGGAGTGTGTAAAGTGGCCCGATCAAATTTGTATTATTTATTACAATGTTGCATTTGTTACTTGAACTTCAACTTAACTTGAGTTCAAGTACAGAGTCCAGTGCATTGACACCTTGCAAGTTATATTTATATTTTACCGCGTGACCATAAGCCTGATGACGTCGAAATAACGAAATCGATCGCTCAACTTTTAAAATAAAAATCCAATACTCGTTTTTACGTTCTGCGTTTTCTTTAATTATTGATCTGTTATGAGTTCTGACAGATCGAACCATTTGACTAATGCGAATCATCTATTATCAATTTGCACATGAAATACAGTTGACTGTAATCAAAGTTCTATATACTAAACATAATTTCAGCGAAATTGAATCTATTAAATTATTAAATTAACAATGATAAAGATAATGACCATGATAACGACGAATATGATGAAGATAATGGTGAAGGTTTAGAAATAGAAAAAGACATAATTACTTATTCATACTTGTATCCTTTTCGAAACATACAAATTAATTGTCTGATAACAAAAGTACGATGATTATAACAAAAACATGTGAAGAAAGAGTTTGGTAAAGAACTTTCATTGATAATTTTGTATGATGCAAATTTCTTCGACATCTACCAGCACTACATCAACTACATCATACTACTTCATACTATATCAATGAAGGAAATTCTTAAGTTTCTAATAAAGATGAAAACCGAAGTACCCCATAAAAGAACAAATACCACACAAAAACCTCTCAATTTGAATCGAGTTGTTAAAAAGTACTGACTTATTTTTAGGAAGAAAATGTAATGGTAATGACTACCCGACCAACAAGTAAGTGTTGAATCCGAAAGGGCATTTTCTGTGGCTAAATAATGACAGTTTGGACAAACTATGTTTTTGCGAGGTTATTTTTTTAAAAACGTTGAGAAAAAAATGTTTATATTAGATTCCTATTATTATTATTATTATTATTATTATTATTATATTATTCCAAGTCGTTAGATTTGTAACGTTTACTATTATTATTTTTAATATTTCAATATACTATTTTCATTAGTTTACCGGTAACTGAAAAAGTCAGTAAATTTACAATCCTATCATATATTCAAATTCTTCTCTAAAATTCGTAACAGAATTACATGTTAAATTAATATCCCTCGAGAACAAACAGTGGTGTGCAGGAAAGATACCTGAAATCGGGGCGCCGTAAACTTTTCATTATCCCACTCATAAACGCGAATATATAGACTTATTATGTCATTCTCCGATGTGCTACGTACCTAAATAAACTCATTTTATGCCACCCCGGCAATAAACTCACCTTAATGTGACGTGGATCACATACTGATGTGGCAGTAATGCGACGCGCGAATCTCAATCCTTGTTATGAATACTGAAATGAAACATTTTATGTCGCTACTGCCGCAGACAGTCAAGAAACTCTCTGGGCGAGATTATCGCGACGAGATTGGAAATGGAAAGTGTACCGAAGATATGGCAAAATGCTTTTACGGTTTCATAAACCGCGCTAGTCAGACGGTCTTGACGCTATGCCGTGGCGAACTCGCGAGAGAGGATCGGTTTTCAATTTCTACGCCAAAATTCAACCCGAACCGGAGGCTTCGAAATCCCATTTCGTGGCGTCTCCCTTCTCACGTTATTTAACGAAATTGCAAATAAACAGGTCCTTATCTGACGGGAACTGCATTCGATGTTCGCTTTTCGAGTGTACTATTCTCGCGAGTCCCGTTGTAAACGCGGATTCGAATGTAATTATTGTAAATTTGACGTGGGGTTATGGAAGTAAGTGTTATTGTTTCTAGAAATCTCCAGGTGTATTAGGTGTTGCAGGTTTAAGTAAACATTGTTATGATTTTTATAATATGTTATTTCTTATAATGTTTGATCGCTGCTTTAATATACAACGCTTAACAATGGAGGTCCGGTTATCCGTGGTAATTGGCAGACCCTTGCCCCGGGATGATTGAAAATCAGTGTTAATCCACATTAAAGTTTATTGAGATTGAGATAAACCTATAGAAAAATACACAGTTGGTTATATTTTTACCATCTTTTGAAACACCGTAGGCATGGTATGTGGTGTGAGTTATCATTGGATAGTTTTTTAAACCAAATTAGTTTGGTTTATATCTTTTATTTTTCTTTATCATCAAGGAAGTTAAGCTGAACTGAAAACATACAGGGAATGTCGATAGTGAGAGGTACCATTTTAAATGTATTTTAAAACGTATTTACGTCACTGTAGAGATTTACGTAACAGAAATAAATTGAAAAATTGGTGATATATTTTTCTCAAGTTGGTACCAATATCTATGAGCCATAAATATACTAATCAATAGTATCAATAGTAAATCTTATTATAGCTTTCATCATTTATTGTTGGCGATAAACTTAACATAAAATGCTTTTTAGTCTGGACTTTTGGAATTTCCTCAAAAGCTTGTTCTTGGGTTTCTCTACATCACGACATCTTCTAAAATTAACTGGACGAACATTTCAGCAGCAGAAAATGACGATGAAGTGAGATGTCATCTTTTTCAGCGTCTAAAAACAGTTGTTCTTGTGTTATTTAGAGTGTAAGGAAAAGAATAATAACTTTCAAGAACCTGATTTCGTGAATGGAAAGTTGAAAACAATGGTTCTTATATTATTTGTTAATTTATAGCATTATAGCGTAAAATAAACTTGTTCGTATGTAAATTTGTTCAAGTTTCTTCAGCGCGCTTCTAGAGAATAACAAGATGTCCATTATCAATATGGTCATACTGTTTTATTGGTATTTTATAACTTGTTAGCGTAGCATTTGCATAGAGGTTCAATCACTGTGCACGTGCACAGATATTCAGATGACTATTATGGTAATATTGGAATGGAAAGTGATTTGGACTGCCCAAGTTTTTCGTTTATTATATTTTTGCAAGCGTAGACAGCAAGATTAAGAAACACTATCAAGTGCCTTTCTGTAAGACCTTCTCAAAGGTTCTGTAAAATCCAGTTGAAAAAAAAAATAAAAAATTCTGAAAAAATTGGTTTTGCAGTTTCTTAGGAAGCTTGTGTTGCAAACACCAAATAGCGCAAATCAAAACGGCCAGACCGGCCGTTTTTCATGATCAAGGTGGGTACAAAGAATTGCACATATCCAAATTTCCTCAATGGGATAATCCTTATTACCATGGTTTTGAATGAGAAAATAAATAGCAGGGAAATTACACCAATTTACTACTTCATAAATATGAGATTATCACTGCACAATCTCAAATTCCTAAAAAGTCCGGTTTGAAGTTTGAAGTGAAATGTTGATAATATAACCGTCGTTTGTCCCCTTCAAGGTTGCCAATATCTGTATAAAATACTCTCCCGACGCACGCGTTCTTTCAGCGATATTCGATATTAACTTTATGGCTCACGCTGATATTATGAGATCTTTTCTAGTCATGGATGTTTTAAATGTTCAATAATAAAAATACAACAGCTTGAAAATCATCATGTTGCTATCGTATGCGGTTTGCTCCGTTCTTATCCGTCTAGTCTGGCTCTTTCATCCACTTGCCAACCTTCTTCTTTTAGGATTTCGGTGGTCATCTACCAAAGGGGCACCTTTAATGTCCGCTTGGACTGTGGGTATTTTTTCTTCGGAATCATCATATTTGGACCAAAATGAGCTGTTTCCAATCTTTCTTGCTCCTCCACCATATTACGTAGCTCTATGAAATTGTGCTGTTTCCGCCAAAATCACGACGTATCCACTTCTGAGGAAGCCAGTCGAGTTACTTAGTCTATAGTCTATATAATCTATAGTCTATAACACTGGCCAGCAAAATTTCACCGACTTCAAATTGCCTGACAAATAGCAACTAATTCGGATAGGATATTTTCCCAGGACTCTGAATCGGAACACAGAAATAGTGAATTGGCGCTAGTTTTCGAGTAAAAACAGTGCTAAAGGTACAAAAAGCGCTCTTTTTTCTACGTTTGAACACATGCAATACAGTAACGTCATGTAGTAGATGTTTCTATGTAGGATCAAATAAAACTTTGAACCATCTCCTTTCAGACCATATAGCGAGAAGTCAGATGGCATAAACTTTGAACGTTTTACACCGCTTTTTTTAAAGGAGCGCGTACCCATTGCAGCACCGGACGGAGCGCAGACTACCTTTACTTATAAATTGCACTGGCCAAATAAAAAATTGTCGGACAAATGATAACTGATTCGGAAAGGATTTTTCCCGTTGAATTCGAATATGAAGACAGAAATGGTGAATTCGTTATCGTTTTTTTCTTTTATATAACTACTTTTTAAGTAGTTATGTGTTATGAAAAATTTAAGAATAGAATACGCCTAACGATTTGACGGGTCAGTGTAAATCTTTTTCTAGTATATTTCAAGCGAGTACTGAACAACTTATTTATAAACATACGCATTCCTATAACGTGGTCCGAACCGATAAATCAACATGATGATTGTTATTTTTGCACTGTGGATGTGAAAGGCTTTAATCGAAGCAAGAAACATTCTTGGGAATATCCTAATTTGGAGACAGCTAATAAATTTGTGAAAAAGAGTGTTATCCTTCTGTCATGCTTAATGTACGTTATCTCAAAAAGTAAAACAAGTGTTATAAAATTGATATCAAAGTCGAACTCAACGACACAAAATCACCCTACATTAAATCTAAAACCAATACTAAACAAAGAAACCAGTGTCCGCGTCTGCCGTTAGGAAAAGTGTAGGTAAGCGCTTAAATTGACACGCGCTGCTATTAAAATGGATATTAACAAGAATTTTAACAAAAAGCAGTAGGCAGTACGTCGAGTTATTATTTTGCATGTGTTCAGGTAGTTGGTTGTAAAAACACGTTTATTTGCAAATTTTACACTGCTTTTCGCGCAAACATCATCCAATTCACTATTCCTGTGTTCAGGTTCGTATTTCTGGGAAAGGACCATATCGAAATCAGTTGTCATTTTTTCGACTTTTTATTGGCTAGTGCAATGTGTAAATAATGAAAGAAGCAGTGCGCTCTGTCTGGTGCTGCAATGGGTGCGCGCTGCTTTAAAAAAGTGGTGTAAAATGTTCAAAGTTTGCCAATTGGCTATTTCTGTATTCGGATTCGGTTTCCTAGTAAAGCGTCCTATCCGAATCAGTTGTCATTTGTCCGGCATTTTTTTTTGTTAGCCAGTGTATTTAATGTATTACTTAGATAAACAATATTTACCAACGACTGACGACTGTAATTTTTGAATCGTAGATCAAACGTCGTATTTGACTACTACGTAATTGCTATAATTAACTCCTCGCATGATTATACATTTGTCTAGTGATAAATAAAGAATACACTCTACTAATAATAATAGTCTAACCTGTTTCTAACCTAGTCTGACAGTTACTGACGTACCGTACCGTACCGTTTTGTTCTTCCCCAGCACATTGTGTAAAGGAAACTCTGCCATGTTTCTTTTGTTGCGATGTAGTATGCATTCAGGATATCATATCAACAGAATTAATGTACCGTAAGCTTTCAAGAGATAGTTTACAAATGTAAGTACATACAAAATTTCCACTTTATCCCAGTTAAAACACTGAATGCAACAGTTTGAAAATGATGTACCGTGTGAAACACCATATTGGCCGCATCGCGGCTGTAATGAATGAAAGTAGCAGTGCACGCGGTGCAACAATTAAATGTGAAAGTCGAAAATTCCACATCTAGAATTATACATTCCGAATATGCGATGCATTTGCGAGGCGCGTGTACGGAATTTACAACTTTCCAGTGGCACGAGGCGGTCCCATTAAACTCCATTAAAGCGCACTCATTGGAGAAGTTCCAACAATATAACATATCCGTCAGAAGCAAATTCCATCTCGTGGAGCGAGGGGTGGGCGAGCGACCCCCTGCGACTTTACAGTGAACTTCGGGCCATCGGGTAATTAGCAGTCGATCGATTTTTAATATCTGACGGGAAAAGCACTTTGCCGGCCCTCCTTATTCAGGTTCCTTCTTCGGTCGGCCGGCTATTAGCGGGAGAAGAATTGAATCGTTCCAAATTGATGTTTAATTTCGTATTATCTCTACTTTACCACGCGAACGGATTTGCTCTCCGGGACGAATCCTTCTTTATCGACGAAGCGATTTTCTTCCGCCCGCCCGGAGAAAAATAGAGGCGCGACCTCGTTGTTATATCTGAAAAATAAGAAATCTTTTTGGCGCGCAGCGGAAACAGTTTGGAGAGTTCAAGTGAGGGGCGTTGCGACCCCCGTAACGAGGGGGAATTGTTTCTTTTTGGTGCGCTGTTGCCTTTATCGTTCAGAATATTTTACTAAAAAATGAATGGGAAAATGATGAAAGTTTACGAAGGAATTCTGAAATTCTAAGAAGCACCAGAAATACGATTGCATTTATTTATTTATGGCTGTAGCATTAAGAATTGTGACAATGTTATTCACCCATGAACTTTTCTTCTTTCTCGTATAATAAAATAAATAAAATTTTCCTGAAAAAGTCAAACATACTGCGCATAGGGCTTTCAGTTTTGTACGTAGGATAGAAACAACCCCCACTTGATTACAAGTCATTTGGTCGACCGCAATGTATTTCCACTCGGAAATAGTCGTAGTCGTCTTGGTGGACGAAAACTTTGTGGAAAAGATTATTAAAAAAAGAAAAAATAATAATCATCGCGTACAACCAATGCTCTGTCGTGAGCAATTGGTCGGTACATTTTAATTATCCCGGTGAACAAATGACTGAATAGTCGCAGTACTTTTTAAATGGAATCTCCTTCAACCATTCACGGGATAAGTTGCTGTGTCATAAGCAACTGATCGACTCTTTATAGTTTTCTTGGTCTACGAACGGGCTAACAATTATATAATAATCAGTTTATTGCTGCTCTAGTCTATAAAATGAAAGTTATGACTATTATTGGGAAGTACCAGAATTGGTGGAGGAGCCGGTTAAATAAATGCAAGTACGTCGAAATAAGTAAAAAACTAATTCTACAATACCTTATACTACTAGAACAATCTATACACAATACTAAATTCTAAGTTGAAAACGAAAACCCGTCTTAAATTCAGGCGATCGTAAATATTAAGGGTATATGGTTAAACTAGGTCCTAAAGATAATGGACGAACGGAAAACCGCTTATTAAAGCGGTTATAGAAGTTATAACATTGGTAGATAATTATACCTTGGTATAATTATACATACAATTAAATAATTTAATTTAAACCATTTCATCATTTGATTTTTAACAATATTAATTCAAATACCATCACAATATTCACATTGTCCCATTGTAGTTTTTCTCGTTCTGAAAAGTATGGAAAGATGACTCAATCTCTGTCTAACTAGAGAATAATAAAAATAATAAAATTTTGAATTTCAGAATTTGCCTTATAATATGTGTATAAATTATAATATGTGTTTACAATCAACATATAGAGGCACAAGGAAATACAATTCAGACAGAATTCAAGAACATAATTTTCGAAATGCTTTTATCCGTAAATGTCCAGATACAAGACAACAACAGAATTACAGTTGTACTTCTTTTGTTGTATTCCTAACTAAACTGATGGTGGCCCATTTGATTTAAATTACAATGAATAGAATATCGTCCCATTAATGCTATAACGTGGTAACGTGAAATAGGTGGTTTCTCAGTACCACACAATGAGAAATCGTACACGTAATAAAAAATAATTAACTGAAAACTTCGTTGTATGTTTCCTTCAAAATTCCGAAATTTAATCAATGTAAATAGGTACTTATATATCCCTACTATACGTAATACTAAATAGCTACGATCATTACATATTTAGAAGACTTTTGACCGTTACGTCTTGCTTGCACGTCTTGCTTGCAGTCCAGTCAAAATATTCTTAACTATAAAAATACAAACAAGTTTAATTCTTGTTGGTAATAATGCTCTAAGCAATAAAATATACAATCATATATCCTTAAAAATATTAGTAATTGATTCTATTTCGACTTTTTGCGATTAACTTTTCGCTTTTCGGAAAAACTAGAAATTGTTGAAATGCTAGTTGCTGGTTGCTAAAACATAAATTTGTTACAAAACAGGACCCTTTCAACGGTCTAATAGCGGGAGCATTAGTCATAACCATCCTGCGTCGATTTCAAATTATCAAAATAGACATATTTATGTCATATTCAGTTTCCGATCTTCCATTGTTCTTAGCTTGTGACTTTTCTTTGTAACTAACAACCACATATTTTCCTTACTAATTATGACAGATCTCTTAATTATCTTAATTGTTAGAATTAAAATAAAAATCAAGGACCTCTTAGTCTTTACATAATATTATATTTATATATACCAAAATACAAAAATGCGGAACAATCTATAAAAATAACAATAATAATACAAAAATACAATAACTTACAGCAATACTTTGGAGCGTGTAACATTATTCCTATAATTGGATTTAAATTTTCTTTTGTCTGTCTGGCTGTTATTTGTATTCAACCTTTTATTTCGATAATTGGATTTGAATATAATTTTAGTTTGCTACCCTTTCTTTCATTTTCCTTGCGTGTCATTTATTTTGCAGGATTCTCACAATAAAATTTATTTTGTTATCTTTTCATTTCCTCATGTTTGCTGAAGGGTTCTCCCAACTCGTATTTCATAATTATCTTTAATATACTGTTGCACATTTCGAGACTCGCATTTTTACGCTTCACGTAGTTATTTCGATTGTAACATTCACTTTTTACCTTTGCTTTTTCTATATATTTTGTTCCTTTCATCGCCTCGTGGCATTGTATACCCTTAGTTTTGTTATGGAGGAAGAGCCCTCTATTATGTCTATTTTGGCAGCAGCTTTCGTCACGTCTGAGCATGTGGTACCCTTTTGGAGTTTCTAGAACATTGTGTTCATCTGGTATACCTAAATATGACAAAATTTCAAAAGTTGCGCTTTTACCGCCGTTTTTACTTTATCATACGTAGTATGTAAAGTATTGTAATGGGGCAAAAAAAAATTTGAGATTTTAGCGGAAATATGTCTTTTTGGGCCCCCTGAACATTTTTGACCAAAGTACAAAAAAGTGTCTGTGTGTGTGTGTGTGTGTGTGTGTGTGTGTGTGTGTGTGTGTGTGTGTGTGTGTGTGTGTGTGTATGGATGGATGTGTGACCTCCTTTTTGTGGCGACGATTCCGGAGAAACTACTAAAGGTATCGGCACGAAACTTCATATTTAGAAGTATCATGACCAAACTTACAGCTGAAAAGCTTTCTGTTAAAAAGAGTCCAAAAGAACTGGAGGTTTAGTCTTAGGATTTTTGAGAGATTTTGCAAATAAGCCGCCATTTCTGGAAATTCGCCGAAATTGTTAAATAATAAATTAAATTAGAGGAAATTCTGAATAATTTATGACTATTAAATTTTTTGGTACAATCAATAGCTGCATGAGCAAATTACATTTCTTCGAGATTGGTCGTACTGCGTTAAAACTAGTAGCCAGAATATGTCAGAAATCTTTATTCTAATGACAGTAGGTAGTGTCAAACGCTAATGTTTTGACAATACCTACTGCCAATAAAAGCTGCGTTCGGATATTGTACACCGTTACACTTTTTACACCCAATAACACGTAAGTGTCATTTGGACGGTGCACCCGGTGTCAACGGAGTACAATATCCGAACGCAGCTTTAATTGACATATCTGTCTAGTTCTACTAGTTTTATTATAATGCAGACATAGCCGATCTCGATCAAATAGAATCTCATGCAGCTAAACTATTAATTTTATATATAGTATGATAAAGTCATGTGCCTGGCCACATCAGATTTTTTTAAAATAGCAAACCGTTTCATATTAGCTTACGTTTTCATACTTTACGCACTATCGTGTTTATTAATCTGCCATTACTTCAACCTATTATTACTTCAATCCGTACTGAATTATACTTAGGTTTTGGCTGGTGACTAAAAAAAAATATTTGCACAATGGATTTAATTAATAATAGTATATTATTTGACGAGCACATAACTAAGGATATAAATCGGGAGCATGAAGTTTATACACAAGCCGTAGGCGAGCGTATAACATTTTATCTACGACTCATAAGTTCCATTTTATATCAAATATTTTAAAGGTATTTGTCAATGTTGGCGAGGCGAACTGTCACATAACTGTCATCTACGTATTTTTTGACAGACTTTGACACTAGCGTCAAAGTAATAATGAAGTCATTATTTGTACGAACTGTCATTATTATACAACGCTAGTGTCATTATAATCATTTTTGGAAAAAGCACCTCCGCCTGGATTTGAACCAGGACCCCTCCAATTTCCGGTTGACTGCTCTCCCATTTGAGCTACAGAGGTAGTGGAAATTTATAGGTTTTATTTGTCACTTCAGGATTTGCAAGCCGAATTTCGAATTAAACAAACCCGTCGTGACACCTATTGGGGATAGATGGAAGTTTGGTAACTAGGAATCGCTAAATGTTTATTGCTAAAAGCTCATACAGATGAATAAATTCAAGGGAAAATGGTTAATTACGTAAACTCGTCAGTAATGTAGAATCAACTAAAGAAGCGAATGATAATTAATCCAGGTGAGGATAATTTTTGGAAAAAGCACCTCCGCCTGGATTTGAACCAGGACCCCTCCAATTTCCGGTTGACTGCTCTCCCATTTGAGCTGCAGAGGTAGTGGAAATTTATAGGTTTTATTTGTCACTTCAGGATTTGCAAGCCGAATTTCGAATTAAACAAACCATTTTCCCTTGAATTTATTCATCTGTATGAGCTTTTAGCAATAAGCATTTAGCGATTCCTAGTTACCAAACTTCCATCTATCCCCAATAGGTGTCACGACGGGTTTGTTTAATTCGAAATTCGGCTTGCAAATCCTGAAGTGACAAATAAAACCTATAAATTTCCACTACCTCTGTAGCTCAAATGGGAGAGCAGTCAACCGGAAATTGGAGGGGTCCTGGTTCAAATCCAGGCGGAGGTGCTTTTTCCAAAAATTATCCTCACCTGGATTAATTATCATTCGCTTCTTTAGTTGATTCTACATTACTGACGAGTTTACGTAATTAACCATTTTCTCTTGAATTTATTCATCTGTATGAGCTTTTAGCAATAAACATTTAGCGATTCCTAGTTACCAAACTTCCATCTATCCCCAATAGGTGTCACGACGGGTTTGTTTAATTCGAAATTCGGCTTGCAAATCCTGAAGTGACAAATAAAACCTATAAATTTCCACTACCTCTGTAGCTCAAATGGGAGAGCAGTCAACCGGAAATTGGAGGGGTCCTGGTTCAAATCCAGGCGGAGGTGCTTTTTCCAAAAATTATCCTCACCTGGATTAATTATCATTCGCTTCTTTAGTTGATTCTACATTACTGACGAGTTTACGTAATTAACCATTTTCCCTTGAATTTATTCATCTGTATGAGCTTTTAACAATAAACATTTAGCGATTCCTAGTTACCAAACTTCCATCTATCCCCAATAGGTGTCACGACGGGTTTGTTTAATTCGAAATTCGGCTTGCAAATCCTGAAGTGACAAATAAAACCTATAAATTTCCACTACCTCTGTAGCTCAAATGGGAGAGCAGTCAACAGGAAATTGGAGGGGTCCTGGTTCAAATCCAGGCGGAGGTGCTTTTTCCAAAAATTATCCTCACCTGGATTAATTATCATTCGCTTCTTTAGTTGATTCTACATTACTGACGAGTTTACGTAATTAACCATTTTCCCTTGAAATTATAATCATTGGCGTGTAATAATGATGGGGATTATATAGTCATAGATTCGTATGCAATGAACTTATTATTTGTGAGTCGTAGATAATAGTTATTTTAAAATTACTTTCAACAGTTGTCATTCGTATCTATTTAAAGCAAAAACTCGATACAACATTTCCCAACGAAAAACATCAAAAACATTATTCATTAAAATTCAAAGCAATTATTTGTTATTTACTGTAGTTTGGTAATATAACTAATTACTATTTACCTCACTTCCGCATATGTGGACAGAGGAGATTGTTACATTACACATCAAAAATGTAGGACGCACAAATTGGGATGTCGGGCAACAGAAAATAATAATACTAATTTAAAAAAAAATATCCACATGGTATGCCCGCCGTACGTATCCGTCGTTCCGACAACAATTTATTTTGATATGAAACGGGAAATAGTGTCCGTATAAATGGATTTTGTCTGTTGCTCGCGTATGCTAACGTTGATATTTTCCTACATCCATGCTGCGCATATAATAGAATAGTATAGTATATTCAGGAAACGAACGAATTATGAA
The DNA here is from genome assembly GCA_963966075.1 of Aphodius sticticus. NCBI lineage: Eukaryota > Metazoa > Arthropoda > Insecta > Coleoptera > Scarabaeidae > Aphodius > Aphodius sticticus. The sequence continues at coordinate 86,090,411 of OZ014506.1, read as the reverse complement.
TTTAATAAAAAACTAGGTTTTTCATAAAACTAGGTTTTTCATGCTGGTTGAAGCACAGTTTTACCTATAAAATGAAGTTAGTTAACAACAGGAAAAATGACAAGCACCGACCGAAAAATGCACCAGTATCTCCAAAATTGTTTGTAAACTATCTAAAAAGCATTGAAGGACGTAAACATTGTAAGTATATTAATTAATTAACTGGAGATCCATATTGCAAATTGTTAAACAATAAAGTAAAAACACCTCTTTTTTGCAACTTATAGTTTATTCAATTCAATTCAGACCGGTTTCGCCCTCTCAATTAAAGGCATCATCAGTGAATGTGTCAAAAAAATGCTGCACCAGTGTCATTAGCCATGTGGTCAACATAAAGGTAAAAGGAGAGAACAATGCAACGGAGACTTCATGTACAAAGAGACAAACATTTTAAATATACATCGACGCTAGAACATTTCATGCAGAAATCTTGCACACGAAAAACGTGGTTACTTGTACATGATCGGCGGACGAAACCGGTCTGAATTGAATTGAATACACTATAAGTTGCAAAAAAGAGGTGTTTTTACTTTATTATTGTAAGTATATGTTTACTTCTTTCAATGCTTTTTAGATAGACTATAATAGACTATATAAGCGCTTGTTCCACTATGTCTTTTCCAAGGTTTTTCATGTCAGTTCCTAGGAGATACCTACCAGTAACATTCACGTGTTAGGACTTTCCTTAGAACTCCACATAAATACTAATAAACCGTAAAAGCAGTATGACGTTTCGGCCAGTGAACGTAAATAATAAAGGATATCCCGAAGTAATGAGAAGTAGGAATTATGTGCTGACGGGGGCGCTTACACGTACATGTAAGCCTGTGGGAAATCTCGTATTATTTGCTGTGGGTTGTGCAGAGAATGCGTCGATATAAATAGCTGGATTTTTATTACGGTGTCCTGCCGGTTATGAACTGCTTACAGGACTATTTATCCTTTGTGCTCTTGGAATCATAAAGGATGAGACATCCTTTCATTAATGTGAATAGTAGATATTTGGCGTACAGAAGAATCAAAGTGTTTATTATCTGGTATGTAATGACATCTTTCTTTTCAACCAATATCATCCGCTAGATGGACGAACAGCAACTATCAACTCAACATTATCTTTTTTGACAAAAAGGGAAAGAGTGCGTTTATAAAAATGTATGCTTCCAAAATAAAAAGAAATAACTAATTGAAAATGTCGAGCGAAGTGACTAATTTGATGGTTTTCTAAAATGTTACTACCAAAACAAGCAACAAAAATCGTTTCTCATTACTTTCTCCAACCAGATTTTGTTTTTAAATTTAAGCAGTGTTTTATATTTTGTTTATAAGAATACATTGAGAAATGTATGTTCTTTATACAAAATCATAATTAAAAAGCGCAGCTATTCCCCATTAGTTTTGTAAGATAGGTACCAAACATTAATATTGATTTCTTGACTACAGTAGATAATGGAAATATTGTACTTGTTTCCCTGTAAAGCAGTGGTGTCAAACTCATCAAACTGGTAATACAATTTTTTCTGACTCATTTGAATTTTAGGTTTAAAAATAAAAAATTATATATTGTTTCTAGAATTTTTTTTTGGTAACTTGGCATCAGTTTTTTATAATGCGACTATGAAATTTTTAAAAATTCAGTCTTAGAAAAATCCATAAACCCGCAACTAGGCATTTTAGAAACATTTGGTTAAATTACATATAAAACTCAGAATAGCAAGTTTATTCTAGTTCTTATACCATATTGCTAATACCATGTTAGATCAATTTCATTAGGCTGTTTTCTTATGTATGCGGACTCACGTTAATATTTTGCGTTTATCTTTGCATAGGCGTGTAAAAACAAGTTCGGAGATAACAAAATAAATACAAACATTTTTCGTTTGTAATTCAGAATTACCTCAAACCTCTATTTACAAAGTTTCATGAACATTAAACAATATTGTTAATTGCTTACATTTTACGAAAATCAACCTTGAAATTGTGCCTTTTTATTATTACTGTTCTTGTTGTATGTCCTTTAAAAACAAAAATAATTACTGTTTATACTGTTTATTATATTGCCAGTTTGTTATAGCGGAAATACCCCATATACTACTTCAAAGTTCGGGAAGAAAAACATCATTCGCACATCCTGTATATACTCAAAATTGAAAGTCGAAATAAAAATTCTTCATCCGTACTTCTTCTGAATAATTGTGAGTGAAAGAATTATCAAAATCGGATAAATGATTGGAGAGAAAAGCAACTTTAAATTTTTGACAAATTATCCACTAATTCTTTTGACCAATAACGAAATAATAACTTTTGAATTCTTGCAACCCGCAAGATACTAAATACCTTATCAACGTGAACGTGTAGTATTCACATTTCACGTTTAGCTAAATAACAATTGCTATAGTATGATTTTCGTCTCAAAATCCCATTCAAATGATATTTACGAAGATATTTTAAGAAAATTTCGATTTTTAATAATGGTCATTGATTTTACAAAGTTTCGTGGAATTCTGTTAATGTTATTTCATTTACTAGTAATTTTTTCTGATAAAGAAAGAAGATTGAAATGGTGTTATCCTATGCGTGGGTGCAGTTGCATTATAAATCGTCTCATAAACACGTAAAAATCCGCCACCCAGTAATGGAGAGTGATTCATAAAAAGGCGTTAGTTTCATATTTGGGAATTAAATTCGGCTTCGGTGAACAACGCATGTCGACGTCTGGGCTGAACTTTTTGGTGAATTACATTATAGGGAACTTTAGATACATGGTTCATATTTAGCACATACAATGTCCCGAAAACTCCTTGTGACGTTCATGAAATACGTATGTTCCGCAAATTTCACATGACCGATATATTTACAAAAGTTCCACCTTTATATTATTTACGTTCTATTTATAGTAAGCCCACGATGTAATGTAGGAATATCCAAATAAAAATGATTACTGTTCTGTTACCTAATAAGTAATAACTAGTGTCCATACACCGATGCTCTTTGCAAACTTCGTAATTAAACAATGTAGAAAAATAAGTTTCTTATTTTTTCAATTTTATTATTGTATTGTAGTACAATCTTTAGCGAACCTGCGACCCGTGGGCCGCAGGTTTGACATCACTGCTTTAGAGTATACCGCTATATTTTCACAACTATTGCCGTAGTAGTTAAAGGTAGAGGGGGGGGGGGGGTGAGTTTAGTAGAAAATCTTGAAATCTCAGCAATAAAAAATGTTTACAAACATATTTTTGAGATCCTTAAGACGAGCTGTTTCAAATAATATTCAAATTTAAATATATTTTTTAGAGGCAAACATTATTTCAGATATTTGTATTGAAATATATTAGTACTAGTAGTAGTAAGTTTTAGTACATATATGTCAAATTTTAGATTCATACCTTACGCTTTTTTCTTTTCTATTTTTACTTTTTACTATTTTAAGTTCGAAACATGCAGTATTCTAAAATAAATTAGCAGAACCCGTATCACAGAAATTTACCCCAATTTTAACTGGTAATTCAGAAATCTTTACTACTTCGATTACTGGATTAAGAAAGTCCAACAAGCCAAGTTAGCATTTAGCATAATATTTGTCTTTTAGCTCAGAGGGTAACTTTCTGGTTTCATTCTGGTTTCAGATATAGAACTAACCAGAAGCTAGCATCCAGCTTGTTCAATATTGAATGTAGTTAATTAATTAATTAATGTATCATTAATCATTAGTCTGTGTTTTGTTGTAGTTTGAATGTTTTTATTTTGCAAAATGACCTCTTTAGTATTTTCTTCCATTTCATTTTTTTGTTTAAATGAGCATTTGTTATATTTGTTTCGAGATGTGCGTTTCTTTTTTGAGTTAATTTTCTTTCATATTTAAACTTTTCTGAATAATGATGAGTTATCTCCTTATAAAATTCCGATTAAATGTGACATGGTGTGGATGTTAAAGTTCTTACAACAAAAAATGTATATATATATATGTACAGGGTGTTAGTAAATAACTGTGCCAACCTTAACGGGGTGATTCTGTATGAAAAAATAATGACAGTTTGCTATATAAACGTATGTCCGCAAATGCTTCGTTTTCTGAGATACGGGGTGTTAAAATTTTTCTTAAAAACTGACGATTGAATCTTGTCTGACGGAGGTCATTTTCAACATTTTTTGTAGCTTTGCGCCTATTTAAAATTTTATTAGTGTTATTTTCTGTTATTTTATTAAATAGTTCTTTAAAAGAACTGAGATCATTAAGATGTTTTATTTTGTTGCATAAAAACGGTGCCCCCTACGAAAAAAGGCAGAGAGAGATTTTTTTACGATTTTAATACGCAATAACTACCTCTTAAAACCCACTAAATTTCATTTGCATATCTCGACCGGTTTCAGAGCAATAAATAAATCGTCAGTTTTTAAGAAAAACTTTAACACCCCGTATCTCAGAAAACGAAGCATTTGCGGACATACGTTTATATAGCAAACTGTCATTATCTTTTCATGCAGTATCACCCCCTGAAGTTTGTCGCACTTATTTACTAACACCCTGTATATGTAATTAACAGCAAGATTTTACCCAATACTCAACTATTATAGTTATCTCATAACGTTTTGACTAGGTGGAAAATCGGAGCATAAGGCCAAAGGCCACAAGTATTGATATCGAGTATCAATTGGTTAAGAATAAATTTATACGGGAGCGCAAGTGTAATGATTACCACTTTTAAACGTTTAATATTAAATTAATTAAGTTAATCTCCTCGAAAGCCTAAGTACTTTCTGATAGACCTTGTTAAATGAAAGTTGAACTTTACTTTACTTACCTACTATGACCAACAGATAATTTACTTTAATGTAACGATTACATCGCTCGGTGTGAGGTTATGAAGACAACATTAAACAACTCTTAATAAACTCTTAAAACCACTCTTATACCTTTTGCCACCACAGTATACCATCAATTCCTTATTTTACCCATAAAACCCTTATCAGTCCTTAACCTTATCTTACAAGTCTGAAAGTTAACACCACAAAGATAAGACCGTATCGATTTCTGTTTTCGAGCGGTACAGCCACAAGCGCGGCAATATCCGGTTTGTCGGGGTCCATTAGTACATTGGCGGTTGACGCGATTAAGGTTTCAAGTGGAAGAGACCGAGCGAGTGAAGCCGCCGGACACCTTGCCCCCGATTTAATCACCGAACACATCTCCTTAATTAACGAATAAATTCGCTCTGGCGAAATAGCAGTTCTGGATGCGGTTTATACGGCTCCTAGCAACTGGATGCCTCGGATGCTTCCTTGTACCGGACCGGTGTCAGTATACGGTAAGAAGGGCTTGCAAAATGTCGCCCCGGAAAAATCGACCGACCTTAATTAAACGTCTTCTCGTTAACGAGCTCGAAATTACACAACAAGAGTAATTCGAGAGAATTTAATATTATGCCGTTGGATCTGGTCCATTGTACCCTGGCGATGGGTAATTGGAGAAATAAGTCCGAGGATGAGTGGAAATGGAAGTGGACCTAGAAGCGTTTGCTAACACTAAATTAACCCTTTTAGGCTCGGGTTTACAAAAGCAAAATGTCTACAATCTTTAATCACCAAAATCGCTGAATAATCAGAGATAATTAGGAAATTCAGAGATTATGAAGAAAATTTCGTTCTTCTGACATACTGAGCTATTCCTTAAAAAATACCACGGAGGAAAAGTAATATTTTTATAGTATTCTCTTTGCCGCCTTTCGAATTGCGTCAACCAGGTTTGATTGTTTGTAATTTCCGCCTATGCAATTAGAGTCGTAAAGGAGCTCCTACACGCAGTGCCAACGTCTCGCCAACGTTGGTGATGTGACGCGCTGCGCGTAGTGTGCGCATTCACTTCGCCAACATTGGCCAACGTTGGTATTGGGCGCAAGGTATTTCTGTGTATCGTAGAAGGCTCGTAGCGTCCTGTAGAGAATTAAAAATGAACAGTGAAGATTGCTGTTGCCGCAGCTCCCATTATTTTAAGCAGTGCATTGTTGCTTAGAATTAAAAAAAGGAACCCTCGAAAGAGGACACTGTTTAATAAGGTTGTTAAATATTAAACATGTTTTTCAGTCATTATTTATACAGTACGTTCGAAAATATTAAATACATTAAGGACTACAAATATACAGCAACACCGGGAACAAAATTATTTAGTTTTTTATATTTGCCACGTGACATTAAAAAATCTCCCTTTTTATTTTCTTTATGTTTCACGCAACAAATGCGGAATAAGATGGGATAAGATCTGATACACTGAGTGGTCTATATTTTTATGCAGGACCCTTCATTTGTGTCGTTTCTTTATATAAATATTTCATTTCAGTCAATTCGATGAATTCATAATTTTGATTTAAAATATAATTTATATAATAAAACTGAAATTATTTATAATAAGATACAAAGAAAAATTGAGAACCCTTACATACACGGAGTTTTAATTATAGATATTAAAACTCCGTGTATGTATATTATGTAGGTATATTTATTATCAACCCAATATTTTTAGTAACAGATATACTTTTTGATATTTTTCTGATAACCAAAATAAGGAAAAGCATCCAGTATAGTTTTTAAACTTTGTTGAATACATTAAATACATCAGATTATTTAAATTTGCCGCTTAAAACTAATCTATAAATTGTTAATTAATAAATAGTTAATTGTTGTTAATTATATAAATGCAACTTTGTTTGATTGTAGTCAAGATTGTAGGGAAGAGGGTTGACCGCAGTCCTTGGACCCCTATACCGTATGACTCCCCATCGTGTGTAGATTCATATCCCGCTTCCCTCCAACCCCCTCCCTCACCTTTCCCACCCCACCCTAGCGAATAAGGTTGACCGCAATCCCAGAACCTAAATACCGTATGCCTCCCCATCGTGTGCGAATTAATTTTTAAAATTTTAATGATGACGTCATTTCTGGAAAACCCGGAAGTCATACTAACCTCAAGACCATCCCATAAATTGTCATTTTCTGTCTATTAACACAACGTTCATTCCTTCGGCGTCAAAAACAAAAAATAAACAAACGTACCTATGCCGTGGGTCACCCATTATAACGACTTCAATATTGTCTTCAGAATATTATCTTATTGCTTGTTAATTTATTGTAACTGTAAGATTAATATAATGCTTATAAGAACCATAATTATTGTGAATAAATTTACAAAATATTAAAAAAGTTTTCATGTTTTTACATTTGCGCAATCAGGCATTTGGGCAAATAATAAATCATCATTGTCCTTAAAGTACGTACAAACATAAATAATGCAGTATATATGATAAAACATAGATAGATAACTAAACTTTTCATCGGTAGTACGTACAATGCTAAAACAAAATGAAATAAAGCGGACAAGGTCGACATATTGGCGATGTGCATTGGCACAGTTGGGTCCCGCTACGCGAAGCACTCCGATGGCCAACGATGGCCCCTATGGGCACTGCGTGTAGGAGCACCTTTAGATGTTTAGCCTTTCTATGAAGTCTATGATGATTCGAGGAAGGTTCTAGTGCGGACTGCTCTACGCAGTCACATAGCGCAGTCACCAGTGGCGGACTGGGTCCAAAAATATTGGTTGCCAGGAAGCCAGGAGGGGGCCCACATTTTTTTTTGTTCATGCTGCCGGTATATACATATACAGATGTCCCACTTTTTTCCCCGCAAAATTATTTTTAGAAAGCAAATGTCATTCTGAATAAATTTTTTATAAGGACTTATTTGTTTTCTCAATTCCTTGAAAAGTTTCAGCCGTTTGAACACACCCACTACACCTTACAACGATAGAAAGTAAATAAATTTAAATAAAAATATTTAAAAGAAAATCGACATAAATTGAATAAAAATGAACCAAAAAATTCATATGAAGCTTTCTATTATTTTTTTTCTAGAAAACAAATTTCATTTTGAGTAAAAAGTATCATATGGACTTATTGGTTTTCTTATTGGTTTTGCTTAAGAAGTTAGAGCCGGTTAAAATACGGTTTTGTTAATAACTCAAACGGTTGTAACTTTGTTATAAATTGAAAAAATAATAAGTCGATATGAAACGTTTTACACAGTATCTCATTTACTATACAGGAGAAAAAAGTGAAAAATGAAAGAGTTACAAAAGAAAACTTACAAAAATATTATGAAATAAAATGTTCGACTAAATATTATGGAGGTAAAGTAAAACTGTGTTTGGTGTACAATAGTTTTAATAATATAAAAAAAATAATATTCAAAGAAAATAAATAGTATTCTTACAAATAAACAAACATAAAAATATTAAAAATATATCATAAATGTATATTTATCGATCTTATATATCTTTCAGCTTTCCTAAAATGTCTAACTCGGTGGTCTATCGTCAACAGCTAAAAATATATTAAGCATCTAATGTTACATTTGTAACTTATGCACAATATTCCCAAATTACTATTAAATATCCGATTGTTCGATGAAATCCAACAATCTCTCAATTATAATAATTCTTCTTTTCATGCAGCAGCTTTTAGTAATAGCATTTTGCAAGTTTGATTTATACAAACATATAATTTTTGATATTTATTTTCTTCAAAGATTAAGAATTAGTAATTTATGTATCAATCTAAAATTGTTTAAATAATACTTATCAAAGATATTAAATTGTTCATGGTGGTCCAACGCATTGGAAAACTAGACGCCTGATTTAATCGGGTTTGATTTGTGACTCTGAAGACATATTGAGGAAAACATTTATGGGAATATTACAACTACCTACGATAGCAAACATGAAGAATAGAAATAAGGAGGCGTCAAAATGTTTTTGTGGAAACCATGGAAAATTTATATATATTTCCACCAAGGATTTCCACCGAGAATTTGAAGCAAGACTGAAACGCATTGACCTGAGAGGGTTGATATGTGCACTATTGACAATCGTACTGAAATAATAATTATTTATTCAGTTTACAATTATTCATTTATTTAGTTATTTATTCTTATGAGAGTACAGAAATGTTTGGATGTCTGAAGAACACCACATTGCTACCAAAGCACTCCTTGTTTTTGTTATCAGTAGTAACTGGAACATCCCTATAAACTTATTCCTTAACATGTCCCGAAATAAATAAATTGAACAGGCGATTTAGCTGGCTAAGGCGTTAGACCACTACAACCAACCCAAGGATCCATTAAAATTCTTTAAATAATTTAGAATATTACGTAAATAAATAATAAAAATTTTAAATAAGTTTCGACTGGTACTAATAAAACTAATTCTTGGATGATCATAAATTGTTCGTTTGTGTAACTCATAGTAGCAGTTTTCAATGACTAAAAGTTGCTGCAGAAGAATCTTTACATTTGTGCGATTGCTGAATTTCGTCGTGACAACTAGATATTTTATATTAATTTATGAAATATTTTGCACGCGTATAAATGTTATATTAGATGCTTAATAACTTTTAGCTGTTGACGATAGACTTACCGAGTTAGACATTTTAGGAAAGTTGATTTATCGATCTTTCGATGTCAAGATACACAGGGCTGTTCCATTTAAAATTCTTAAGTTATTTGACATTTAGCAAATCTCCAGTTATTCAGGATAAGTCATATTTGAATCGCAAATGAATAATAACTGTAAAAAAATGCGATACTTTTACTATGCAAAATGAGTTCTTTTATTTCTTTATTCTTGTTAGTTACCTTAGAATAATTTTTTGAAAATGCTCATTTTTGACAAACATTTCTTAATATCTCAGAAACAGTTGATAATAGCCTAATACAAATTGATGTCATAACAATTAGGCTAAAAATGTTCATCAAAAATTGCAATAATGTACCTAGTGTTCATTTAAACAAACATAAGTTGGTTGGTACGTTATTGTGGGACACCCTGTAAGCATGCCAATATTTTCTGGCGAATTTTTAGGGCGAATGATTATCTATAACTTTTATAACACCCTGTACATCAATTTTATGATATCTTCGAAAGTGAAAAAGATATATTACTTTTTATATCATTGATCAACACAAAAATGCGCAACTTTGTTTCTAATATTTTTTTCTATATTCATGTTTTTTTTTTAATTTATTTTGTTTTAAATTACATATTGTATTTTATAAATAAATTTTATTTTATTTTTATTGCATGTATAAAAGAACATTCTGTAAAAGTGATTCATTTTTATACCCAAGTAAAATTTTATTTATTTGATTTATTTTGGTCCCTTTCATATGTTCAGCCAATATTCCATAATGTTTTCCTATATCAATTATCCGGTTAAGTTTTAATTTTGTTCATCATAGCATTGATTTTTCTATTTTTAATGTTTCTTGGTAATAACTACCACATCATGCCATAATAATTCTGTACTCTGTGACGTATTGGTATTTCAATTTCGGATGAATAATATTTTTGCCAGAAACTGGTCAATAAAATTTTTAAAAAAACTTGTGTTTTTATGAAATTTAAACGTCTATTAAAAAATATCAAGTTCAATTAGTAATAGATTTTAAGTTCTCTTAACAAGGGCCTTTTGGAGAATTTTCATTGTTTCCCAAAGTGGGTTTCTTAAAACTCACCATGCAGTTTTCTTATGGGGTTCATATTTATTGCCAAACATAAATATAAATTCTTACCGAATTTATTGCAAATAGGTGGGGCCCTCTTATTGCCTGATATCTTTTCATGGGGCGGTCCAGTGATAATTTCAGTATAAATAAATGTATTATTAATATTATCAACATATTGTCTTAAGGGGGGCCCACTTAAGGGGGGGCCCACTTGCCATCGGGCAACCTGGCATTATGGCCAGTCCGCCACTGGCAGTCACATGGTATGTCCTCCGAAGTTTTGGGTGGTTAATCGCAGAATCTGCAGGTAATCTGAAGTTTTGTTCTTGTGAACGAAAAACCAAAACACCGCACAAAATTGTAATTTTGTGAAAAATTTTATTTTCTAGAAACCGCCTCAGACAAATTCAAAACAATTATTATTGTTATTTTTGCCAATCCATAAACGCAATGATACTTCTTTCCAAGAAAAACGTGCGCCATGTACAGAGTGTATCCTAAGTTGATGCTTTTCTATGAACAATATAGATGAGCAATGTCTATAAAATAAATTATTTGGAAAATTATACTTTATTCGCATGTTGGTATTCCTATATTTGACGATTTTTATGATGTTTATTATTTGATAAGAAACGAAATCGGTGAAAGATAAATATTTTAATAGTAAAGAATATTTTGTGTGGTTTTTAAATTAAGGAAAAGGTTATATTTGGAAAGCTCATTTTTTAAATGTTGGTTTCAAAAGCTAATTGATCCTTATTTCAGAAAATATTAAGCCATATTTATACCACGAACCTAGTGGTACAATTGGATTTAGGAGAACTTTAAAGATGGCGAAGAAGCCATACCAACATTTTCTTTATGGACAACATCTTACTAATTAAAACAAATAATTAAATATATTAATTCTGCTTAAAATAATACTTTATTTAAATTAATTCTCACCAAACGACATATTATATTGAGTTTTAGAGTTTGTTAACTTAGATGCTGCGAATACAGAATGCTAATGAATTAAACAAAAATTATTAAAATGAAACAAATAGTTTTGTCAACATTTGTTTTGTAAATATCCACCATAATGCCCTTGCTGACACGCTACAGTTACTTCAGCACTTATGTAGTTAAAAATGTGATGGAATTATAAAATTAAAACTTGTTTGTTTGTAATCAAATGATCAGCTTGATTTGAAAAAGCGCTAACCTAATGTGCAGAACAAGGCGAATTAATCAACAAAGTAGCTAGTGACCATTCGGTGCGCAGACGAATATTGTACAATTTGTTGGTATTTGAGAAATTGTTTTAAATTTTATCAAAATCAGTTAGTATGGATGAAAAATATTCGGGGACGAACTTAACAAGAATCACTCATGGCGTCGTTTAGAGCCATCAGTAACAAACGTTTTCGATTTGTTTGCCAAATAGGAAATAATTTATATTTTCCAAATATTTGACATATGGAAAATATTTGACATTTGGCAGGTATACGAATATGAAGCCCCTGCTTAACAAGAGATTGTGTTCATAATTATCGATAATCCAATCATTTATTACTTAGTTTTTATAATAAAAACATTTAATAGGGTGCGATCCCAATACTGCAGCTGTTATACTTTCGTAAATGAACGAGGCGATATCCTAGATAAATTAAACAATAAAATAAACTAATAACCTAGACTAATAAACAAAACAGATGTACATTGTCACATTGACCTGCAGAAGACAAAAATTGCAGCTTATGTCTATTAAGGGCGGGATTTTCAATGCGTTTAAACTATAAACCAAGCTTATATATGCAAAATCCTTAAGACCTAACCTGGGTTGATAGTTTGAACTAGCATTGAAAAACCCGCTCTAAGACTATTTCAACTTTTATGGGTCTAACTTAAAAAAATGTGATGTGGCCAGGCACATGACTTTATCATACTATATATAAAATTAATAGTTTAGCTTTTAGTTTTTACGTGTTATTGGGTGTAAAAAGTGTACGGTATACTATATCCGAACGCAGCTTATATTGACAGTAGGTTGTCAAAACATTTGCGTTTGACACTACGTACTGTCATTAGAAGCATATCTGACATATAATCTGACATATCCTGGCTACTAGTTTTAAAGGAGTACGACCGATCTCGATGAAATAGAATTTGCTCATGCAGCTAAACTATTGATTGCACCAAAAAATGTCGTAGTGATAAATTATTCAGAATTTAATTTATTATTTAACTATTTCGACGAAACTCCAGAAATGGCGGCTTATTTACAAAATGTTTCAAAAATGCTAAGACTAAACCTGCAGTTCCTTTGGACCATTTTCAACAAAAAGCTTTTCAGCTCTAAGTTTGATTATGAAACTTCTAAATATGAAGTTTCGTCCCGATGCCTTTAGTAGTTTCTCCGGAATCGTCGCCACAAAAACGGGTACACACATCCACACATACACACACACACACACACACACACACACACACACACACACACACACACACAGACTTTTTTGTACCTTGGTCAAAAATGTTCAGGGGACCCAAAAAGACATTTCCGCTAAAATCTCAAAAATTTTTTTTGGCACGATTACAATACTTTACATACTGCGTATGATAAAGTAAAAATAGCGTATGACTACCTACTGTCATTAGAATCAAATATCTGGCACATCCTGGCTACTAGTTTTAATGCAGTACGACCGATCTCGTTGAAATAGAAGTTGCTCATGCAGCTAAACTATTGATTGTACCAAAAAATGTCATAGACATAAATTATTCAGAATTTCATCTTCTTTAATTTATTATTTAACTATTTCGACGACATTCCAGAAATGGCGGCTTATTTACAAAATGTTTCAAAAATGCTAAGACTAAACCTGCAGTTCCTTTGGACCATTTTCAACAGAAAGCTTTTCAGCTCTAAGTTTGGTTATGATACTTCTAAATATGAAGTTTCGTCCCGATACCTTTAGTAGTTTCTCCGGAATCGTCGCCACAAAAAACGGGTACACACATCCACACACACACACATACACACAGACATTTTTTTGTACCTTGGTCAATAATGTTCAGGGGACCAAAAAAGTCATATTTCGGCTAAAATCTCAAATTTTTTTTTTGGCACGATTACAATACTTTACATATTGCGTATGATAAGGTAAAAATAATGCATTGTTACATATTTCGTGGCGCAGCCGGTACAGAAGAGAATACTATAGCTACATATAGTTCCATACTTGCTAAATAATTGCTAAAAAATATGAAAAGTGATGATTTATAAGATATGAAATTTTTTCACTTTTCCGGAAAACGGTAATGCCCCGAATGTCACGGGAAAAAGGGAACTTGTACGTTAAATCGGTTTCTTTTTTTTAATTAGTCCATATGTCTGAAAATAGAGCAATTTGCAATTTTGTACAAAATACCATTCAATTTTGGACAAAAAATTGTAAGGAAAAAAAGCCAAATTGCCCTTTTATTTTTGCTTTGACATGTATATTTCAATATCTTCTTTGTAAAACCTCAAACAGAAACTTTAAATAACCTTCGACAACTTTCTCACCAGCCTGCACAAGTGTAAAGTAATAAATGTTGATGTAATTTGTGGTTTTGATCCACATTTCGTTACATATTATCATAAGAAAGCAACCACCTGTAGTTAAAACTTGACCACTTCTGAGTTATAACCTTTTGAAATTAAAACTGTTTTATGGAATAACTATGTACCTTGTTTCTTGCAGGTTTTTAAAAACTGGGGTTACTATAGCAGATTTGAAGGGGGCCTTCAAATCTGCTATAGTAACTCACAGATTTTGGAGAATCCCTCATACTCCGTGCTCTGAAACAAGTGAAGTTTAAACACAAATTTGTTCGTGTTTTGTTTTAAAAATGTGATGCTCTCTATTACTGTAGTTCTGTAAAATATTCGGTACGCGGAACGAAAAACTACTAAAATAAACGCTTTTAACATGCCTCAATAAAAATAAACTAACCCTTAAATTTAAGACAACACATATCGAAAGATAAAGTTGTTTTGTCACATTGTCAACATTTTGTATAAGGTCTAGCGTACGGTCTATAATGTAAAATGATATTTCATGGATAGGGTGAAATGAAACGTGAAATTGAATTTAGTTTATTTTTATTCTCCACGTGCGAGATCAGGGCAGAAGTTGCTCTAGTGCGAATTTACGCTGAATTGACTTCGCAGGAAATGCGAAATGAGGGCCATATCATTATCATTTCCTTGCGAACACCTTTCTCCGCATACTATAAAAAGGGGGCAAAATAAACATACCCTTGTAATTCTTTTGAAACATTCCTTTTGCTAAAACAAAACGTTCCTGCATAAATTCGAATTTCCATTCGCTTATAGATACAAGTATATATTTTAATTGGTACCTACGTCTGTCATTATTTTTTAAAATAAGCAATTACAAAATGACATATAGGTAGTGTTTATTTCTCCATAATGTTGAGATTATTTAACCCTGAAACTTGGTGTTAACGAAAACTATATTGAGTAATCTGATTGCTAATTAGTAATCCCTTTCATCAATACTTTGGGACGGTTATAATTTCAATCTACTATAAAATATTCCTTGGCAGTCGCCGCCGTAATGGAAAATAAAAATGAGTTGCAGCAGATGAGATTGAAATTGAATTTTGGTGCGGTCTGCAAAAGTCATTTTACTGGAGAGGACGTCATCTTCCAGTTTAATCGCCTCAGAACTTCTATCAGCATATTCCCGCTATACGACCGAGTTTTATGCTGAGCCGGGACACTTGCCGCAAATTTAAATATCTCCCCAACCCCATTCGCGCTAATTGTTCCGTGAATGTTCCATGAAAATCTAAATTGTCTTGTGGATAATGTACGCTTGAAGTGATTTTGTACAGGCATTTGATATCAAAGTTTAATTATAATTATGTCTTAAGCTTAAGACTTTAGTTTATATTAGAGTTCATCCAGACAACGGTCTATATATGCCACATTACGTAACATAGTTTAACCATTATATGCGAACCATTATAGCCATTATATGCGAGACAAATACTTTTATGTTCGACACTGTTACAATAATTATTTGTTTGGTGGTCACTGATCATACAAACAAATACACATAACAGTTTATGTAATTTGAAAACATAGTAGTGACGACATATTATGATGTTTATGTTCATCTGCTGTTCTAAAATAAAACCAAACCAACCTAAAATACAACGTTGATGAATTGTGTTGACGAGCACATTATCTAGTATGTGTATGTATGTATATTAGTGTGTATATGTATGTGTGTATTTTTACAATAAACAATGTGCCAACTGAACATTGCAGCAACAATGAGGTATCTGCATATTGATACCATTTTGAGGTGGCAGTATGTTTGTGTCAATATTGGTATGAACTATACAGATATGGTCGAGTCACTATTAGCAGAGCGCTAAATACATAGCGCTAAATACACGATGTAGTCTATCTCTCTCAGCACTCGACCATACCTCCAAATTCTGGCAATATACGGGCACATCCTTGTTGCTGTAGGAAGAAACAAAAAGATTAAAAGACCATATCATAATTCCAAAAGGTCGTTATGGCAAATCGCCTCATCTGTCGGAATTGAGTGTTGAAAGATTTTTTGTTTTATAAGAAATCCTTTTGAATATATTCTTTGGGATCAAAACATACCTATCTCTTTGGCACCATATTTATTCATTGAATACTCTAGTTTATTTGCTCGTAGCGATTAATTTATTTGTAATATTCATTATAAAACAAATATCGATACACACAAAAATGAATTATCTTTAAAGTAATATTTTTGTTTTGATTTAAAAATACGTTTCCTTTCGCCAAAAAAGAAATCAATTCCTTATTATACAAGAAGAAGTGTATTTCGTTTAAAGTAATTTAATAATTTGGTGGTTTAAATGTGCGTTCACAGAAATCAAATTTTGTGTCTAACAAATGTATTGTTATGTATTGTCATCCAACTAACTGTATTGTTAGAGGCGCTGTAAGACGTCTAATCACAGATCGGCCCGATCCTCGGTGTATAACAGTCTTGTGAAAGCACACCGCTCAGTTGATATCGTGCGTCTGGCGAAATAGCAAAAAACAAGGCCATGCAACAATTTTTCTTTATTTAAAACATCATAATACTTTCTCTCAACACAATAGTAGCTAATTGAACTTAAGAAATCTCATTCCTAAAACATAAATTGCTTGACACAATTAAAGGTTCTTTCCACCAAAGAAATATTCCAAACAACTGCATTTTTTACCCGCAAAGAAATAGTTCGTTGCCGCTATTCAAACAAAAGATTTGTTGATTCAATGCATAATTATTTGAAGTCAAAAAAATTCTATGTGTGTTATATACATTTTATATTTTATATACAGATTTATATACAGGGTGTCTCTACAGTGCGATCTCGGAAGATTGTGCCTCTGTTAATGAAGATATTTTAAAACTGATACACATTTTAAAATTATTAGCGTGTATACAGGTTGTTCCATAACGTAGAACCAACCCAAACTTATATTTTTTTAAATGGAACAACCTATATTTCGGCACAAATTTGAATTCTTCGCAAAGATTTACTACAATGAAAAATAACATTACCTACCCTAAACTTTATACTTTTTGATTTATTGGCATTTTTATGGAAAAACCAGTCTAAGAAAAATTGTATATCTCATTACCTGTTCTTAATATTGTTGCACACGCTTAGATTATGATTAAGTAAAACGCGTTCTATTAGCGTGATTGCCTACCATATCCAATACCAAAGGTTGGTTATAATCTGCAACAAAATATAGCAAACAGTTTTTCCTAAGAAAGTCAATTTTTTTACATGGAACACTATGTATCTAATTAATTGTTTGAATTCTACCCATCGTTCTGCACAGAAAAGTACTAGCATACACCAGTGCTAAAATAAACAATTGCAGAGATAACTAATCTTCTTCATAAAAAAATCGATTTTTCTATCAATAAGCGCTTCTACACCTACATGAACCATTAAACCAGCTAAGTATTTGCCTAAATTACTGCTTTCTCGCATGATTTCACCTTTTTTTAATAAATCAAAACATTTGATAACATCTGCAATTATAGTTTGAAATAAAATTTTACTCATACCCTGTAGGCTATGAAAAACTGTGCGGAACAAGTTATTAAGGTATAAACCTGATATAAAGTTGTTGTTAAAGAGCAGGTGTTGGTTTACTTATCTTTAAATAAAAGCAACTCATAACGCACAACTCAATATCAAGCACTGTTCATTTATTTTTCCATAAAGATTAATACTTACTATTGTTTTGGAAGAAGTACAAATTTATAACGGTAATTTTATGTAATTTTAAGTTATTTCTGTAACTGTTTGATTTAGCATTAGTGTGTGCTAGTACTGATACCTTAATAACTTGTTTAGCACAGTTTTTCATAGCCTACAGGGTATAGGTAAAATTTTATTTCAAATTATAATAATAAATTGCAGATGTGATCAAATGTTTTGATTTATTAAAAAAAAAATGATGAAATCATGGGAGAATACAGTAATTTAGGCAAATACTTAGCTGGTTTAATGGTTAATGTAGGTGTAGAAGCACTTATTGATAGAAAAATCGATTTTTTTATGACGGAGTCTAGTTATCTCTGCAATTGTTTATTTTAGCACTGGTATGTGCTAGTACTTTTTGTGCAGAACGATGCGTAGAATTAAAAAAAATAATTAAATACATGGTGTTCAATTTAAAGAAATTAACTCTATTAGGAAAAGTGTTTGCTATATTTTGTTGCAGATTATAACCACCCTGTACACAATTTGGATATGGTAGGTAATCACGCTGATTGGACGATTCTTACTTAATCATAATCTAAGCGTGTGCAATAAAATTAAATCAGGTATCGAGGTATACAATTTTTCTTAGACTGTATTTCCATAAAAATGCCAATAAATCAAAAAGTATAAAGTTTAGGGTAGGTAATGTTATTTTTCATTGTAAAATTTTGCGAGGAATTCAAAATTGTGCCAAAATATAGGTTGTTCCATTAAAAAAAAACACTATTTTGGGTTGGGACTACCTTATGGAACATCCTGTATACACGCTAATAACTTTTAAATGTGCGCCTCGGTGTTCTGTATATATGAGTGAAATCAGTTTTAAAATATCTATTAACTGAGGCACAATCTTTCGAGATCGCACTGTTGAGACATCCTGTATATGTATATTAAAAAAAACTCGCAGGGTAATTGTGCTAGAATTTCGGACTGCATTTCAACCAGCGCAGCGTATGGCAGAAATACACCAACCCTGTCATATTTTATAAATTACGAAAAATAACGTAAAACCAATTCTCTTGAGTCTTGACATAAAATCTAAAAACGAATTAACTATTATGCTCTCTACCATTCAAATTCGATCAAAATTAAACATCTGCCAAAAAAACGTTCTCAAAAATCATAAACCGATGCTATCGCTATAGATACAAAGGCGGGGAAGATATTTAGCACCTACACGTTATCATTTAAAGTTCAGTCGGGCTTCCGAGCCTTGTAGATCCTTGCAAAGCTGCAAGCAAAGTCATTCTGGAAAAAAGTTACGTCAAGAAGCATGACGCCGATGCGCCGAGACGCCCTCTCCCCCTCTACATACGCCGCTAAACTGTGCACAACGGCGAATAAATTAAGTGACGTCTTGTATTACTATAGGAGATTCGCTCGTATGTTACAATAAAGATGGAAGAAGCGCTAGAAGTTCGGTGCGGATGAAGTTTAGCTTAAATACTGCCAAGCGTGTACTGCAAATAGAAAACCGAATAGAGTTACTGCAAGGAACGGATAATTATCCCCGCATTGCTAGGGTGCGGCGCGGCGTGTTGGATTTCGCTCCGCGTGCGGCTATGTTCGTAAATATTACGGGAATTTGTTTCGAATTTACTATTACCGGAAGTTTAAAACAGTTCAAACTACTAGATCTAGTTTTCTGTGTTATATTCCTTTGGGATGGAAGCCTGGAAGCAAAGTCTGTTGGTATATTTAGTAAACCTGAATCAGTTGTAATTACACAGTACAGACTACATTAGTTTCTATAAGTGAATATAATTTATTGGCATATATTCCTACATTATTAGCAAGAAGTATCGACCGACACTTGTTGGCACTCAAAACAAAGGATATTTCGGGAACGGTCTGAGTAAAATCAATGAAACATTTGGTTCATCCGTTAACGTTTCGCTTTTTATTGGTAAAGCTTCATCAGGACGGGCTAATTCTACAAAATCGAAGACAATAATCAATATAATGAAATTCGCACAAAGAAAAAGTTGTCCATGTATAAGTGACTACGAAACATACGTACGGGACGAGACGGATGTGCATTAGCTGTTCATGGTCTAAATATAAACCACAATTTTGACTTCGAAAACGTAAAAATTCTAACGTCAGAAGAAAGTTATTATGGAAGATTGTTCCTTGAAATGTTTCATATAAAAGCATGTACTAACGCCATAAATCACCGCACAGATATTGAAAGCATGAGCAGCGTGTACTCCACCATCGTTGAGTTGTATAAACAGTCTGGTGAACAAGTTCATTGCTGCAATTCATATTATGATGAACCGAGTTCTTTCTTGCCGACCTGCTACGCTATATAGTATTCTACCATACCGACCTTCCAAAGTTGTTCTAATTTTTACCATATATTTTCACTGTTAACCTAAAATACCATGTGACAGGCCGCACGCGGTGTTTTGTCTCGTCAAATTTTAATTAATGTTCTTTTAACACAAATGACTGGTGCTAGATTGTGCTTAAGAAACGACTGACCGTTGATGTTCTCCCTTAATAGTTTCCAACACTGTAAGTAATTTTTAGTCACTTATGCATGGACAACTTTTTCTTTGTGCGAATTTCATTTTATTGATTATTTTCTTCGATTTTGTAGAATTAACCCGTTCTGATGAAGCTTTACCAATAAAAAGCGAAACATTAACGGATGAACCAAGTGTTTCATATATTCCTACAAACATGGTGCCATAGGTCGTCGAATTTCAGAATGATTACGATTATTGAGAAAAATGTCGGGAATAAATGAGCGTTGTAACAGAATACTTGATAACATCACCAAGTTGTTTAATTTCGGCACAGGGTATCTCAAACTTAATTCACTAAAGAAGCATTACTTTGGTTCCCCGGTGTAATATGGTCTATTTTCTAAAACTGATGATTTTTTTTATTTTCAGAAAAAGTAATCCAGATCGGAAACGGTAATACAAAATGTATTAATCATTAATGTTTTGTTTACACGTGTTAACACGTCACATTACAACATAACAACGGACACATTATTCATACGTGAATAATGTGTCCGTTGCCGCTGACGAATTAGTACGAGTTAAGACATTTTAATACCTCACGTGTGAATAATTGTCCAAAATGTATGTGCAAATTGCTTTAGTCCAAAAAGTAACATAACAAAACATTTAATTTATGTTAAATTTTTATCACCTGTCTTATAACCCTCAAACCAAAATCTGTCTATCTATCTTATGATACAATATTCAGTTTTGACGAACAAATCACGTATATTCAAAACGATACATTTTCCTATAATGGTGCACATAGTTTGCATTACAGGCACTTTAGTGTTAGGCCAGATACTACGTACTAGGGTTTGTCAATTTCTTTGAAACTGGACTTTAGACCGGCTTTCTGTTCGGTTTTAGATACTACTAATGAGTTATGAAATTAAAACCATTAGTTTGTTGACTTGAAGTCGATATTGGATATTAGTCTAGAATATTAGATTTCTAGATATTAGATATACTCAGAATATTAGAAACATTACAGTAAAACTTCCCAACTTTGTTATAGGCTCCCAACTTTGTGGCATCTGTTTGGAAGAAATGGAAAGATTAACAGTTAGCTCAGAGCACTATGCCAAAACATTAATGCCCGTTTGCACCGTATTTGCTAAGCCAGACCTAATTTTAAGAATGACTTAAACCTAAGTCGAGCTTAAGTCGGCGTTCATTTGGACCACATATGTGTAGGACATTCCTATCTTAAGTTATGCATGATTTAGCAACAAGGTAAAATTCTTGGAATATTGAGAGCTGTTGGTACTAATCTGAGTAGTATTCTATCAATTGTGAAGTTTACAGTCATATTTTTTCACTACAATATTTTGGCGAAAAATTTGAATTACTTTGATAATGGTAACAAGTACTGCAGTTGTTAGCAGTAGACAAAATCTTACGGTTAAATAATAAAAATTTATTTTCTTTTCGTAAGAATAGGCTCTAAAGCCTGGAAATTATGACCAAAATCATTGGATCAGGTTCATTGAATGACAGCGGTCATAAGTTTGTTTGACAGATGTTACAATTCAACCTCCATTCAGCCAATCACGAGTACGCAATCCGCTGCCTATAATTAAGCCAGCTTTAAGCCGCCTAACTTAGGCCTAACTTAGGTCGTTCTTAACCTTAGTAAGGTGACGGATTAGTGATGGTGCAAATTAAATCGATGACTTAAGTACGATCCCATACTTAAGTAAAGCTTAATACATACGGTGCAAACGGGCATAAGCGTCACAAAGTTGGGGCCTGTCACAAAGTTGCGTTGAGCTTTATGGTATTCCATTTCTGGTATGGAAACAGATTCTAATAGAATTTACCTAATATATGTGCTATTTGGCTCAAATTGTAAAGGTATTTTTCAATTATTTCTCCTCCAAAATTTGCTGACTTTTTTTTTTGACGTGGTGGTGGCACTATTCAAAGCAAGCTGGCGATATGATAGAATATGAGAAGCCTTGCGGAACCTCAAGAAATAATTGATCCTAGAAACTCTATGAGAGAATTATATTATTTATGACAACCAGTAAAAATATCAAAGAACTTAGATATACCATACACTTAAATGCTTTCATACCACAATAAAATCAATAACATGAAAGTGTATATAGATTAAGTTTTTTTCTATTTAATTGTTTAACTAGAATAGAGAACAATATGAAGTAAGTTGTCCTATTCGTACTAGTTTTCAAATTCCAATTTTCGACAAAAAAAAAACAAAAGGTAAGTAAACCAAATTTACTTTTTCTATAGCTATAAAAACAAATAAAACATAATTATTAGCGAAAAAATCTGATGTGGCTAGGCACATGACTTTATCATGCCATACATAAAATTAATAGGATTGTTGTGAACAACAAAACAAAAACACAACAATCCTATCAACCACCTTGTAGCTTTGCGGAATACACCAATCTATAAAATTAATAGTTTAGCTGCATGAGATTCTACATGAGATTTTCAACAGAAAGATTTCAGCTCTAAGTTTGGTTATGAAACTTCTAAATATGAAGTTTCGTCCCGATACCTTTAGTAGTTTCTCCGGAATCGTCGCCACAAAAAAGCGAGTACACACAGACATTTTTTGTACCTTGGTCAAAAATGTTCAGGAGACCCAAAAAGACATATTTCCGCTAAAATCTAAAAATTTACAATACTTTACATACTACGTATGATAAAGTAAAAATGCACAAATAAAATGATCTATCCAAACAATGATGGTTCATATACAAATACTCAAGTACTGGTCATACACAAAGATTAAAATGTTGCTTACATTCATACTTACAGTACAAAATATATTTCATATTCAAAAATGTTCAAAATTTAAAATAGAATTACAACCAAATACCAACGATATTTACTACAACAGAATCTATAAAATGTGCAGCTTCGGTAATATGCAGTTTCCCTCTATTTTTACTAAAACTGCAAGATTAGGCTAACGATTCAATATATTTGAGGATGTTTGAAAAGAATGAGATTGTTGCTATTTCCATGCCTTCAATACTTCTTATTTTTTATAATTAAAGTTTACTTTCTATTAATTAATTACATTACATTCTACTTATTACATAACAACCGAGAAAAAAAGTATTTCTAAAAATGTAGCACTTGTCTAAAAGCCACTGTACAACTCATCTCAACTCAACTTATTATACATCAAAATTCTCCCATGTGTCGAGTGCGCATCTTAAGTTTTGTTTCTTCTACATCTTTGTCTGGTCGATTTGTAGGTCGATTCGAAAACAGAAACGAGAACCACCCTACTTACCTGTCACATAAAGGCAAAAATCGATTGTATTTCTTTGAAACGCATTGCGGATTTTCAAATGATTATATGTACTGAAAAATTACAGAACTGAAACGTATCTTCAGTCCGCCTGGTATAAGCATGGTTTTGTATCTGTTTTAGCTTTTTTCTTGCAAAGATATAACATGATTTTGTAACTAAAATAAAATACTATATCATTTCTTCACGTTTATGGTGGTTTAATTATAACGGCCAGTCTAAGAGTAAGAATAAATTCTCTGCATCCTGAACGCAACAAAAACGCAATATCGTTGGGTTATCAAATAATATTTTCCGATAAACCTGAAACTATCCACAGCCCTGCAGCTATCCAAACTATCCAATTACGATACTTCAGCAACGGACTCGTTGCCCTTCCTTCACATATCACATAATCTACGAGTGTAGGTACATAAACTCTGGAAAGGTACGGGATATAGTGTGTCGACCTGAAGTAATGTTAGGTTGTTCGTGTAGGTGGCGCGCCGGTTGGGTTATCCTCGTTAGTTAGTTTGGTAACTGAAGGCCGGGTGACGCGAGGACGAGCCTGATTTCCCCGGAGACCGGATCCGACGCCATAGCTATATCTGACGTGTGTCAATTTTCTATCTCGCGTACCTTATCAATAGTCCGCACACGGGCGTTATTCTGTGATGATTATAAAAGCTGATACACTCGAGCTTTAGTTGGCGAGAGTGTCAACGGACGCGTTTTCAGGATGACTGTATCTTATGATGATTCAATAGCAGCTGTTGCTTTGAACTTGGAACAATCAACTTTATTCTATAATGCTGGATTTAACATGTTTGTTTTTAATAAAGAGATACGAAGTATATCATATGCCGGGCGACCAACGCCCTAGGAACGCCCGTGTAATTTTTTATTGATGACGGTAGATGAATAAAATTTGGAATAGTGCTAATGGTCAAAAGATGCAACATTTTTGGAACATTCCTGATTGTAGTATAACTTTCGTTTTTTCCGGAAAAGAATTTTAAATGGTATCCTGTATTATTTATGTGATATTTTCATTCAGGATAACATTCTGAACACAAAAACATCGATCATCAATATTTTTTCGTCCTCCCTGCTTTAAACAACATTTCCACGTTACGATTTTGAGCAAAATACAAAGTGTTTAGTATCATTGTAATCGGAAAAATATTTCCTGTCAAATAATCAAGGTGCACCCATGAAGTACCCGTGAAGAAAATTAATCATTTGTGAAAAACCAATTAAATGTTGCAAGAGGGTGCCAGTAATACAATATTTCAAAAAATCGATTTAGTTATTAAAGTTTATTTGACAGTTTTCGACTATTTTCACCAATTCATAGCCACTTATATTAATAAACAATAAGAGTTATGTGTTTTTGTTCGATATGTTTTTGTGTTCAGAATGTCATCCTGAATACAATTATATCAAACAAGTTGTTTTGAAATTTATAGAGCCTTCCACTCTAAATAGAATTATGTCATAAATACTTCATGTTCCTACTAAAATGTTGCAAATAATTCAAACATATACAGAAATATAGACCATTCCAGTTAAAAAATCACGTCCTTATGAAAAGTTTTGTCTATTTATTTCTCAGCACAGGTGCTTTTAGAGATAATTAAATATAATAATAAGCATGGGGCATGTAAGATTGTACAAAAACCGATTTTTTCTTAATCGAGGTAAGTACCTATTTTAGCTACAATAGTCGTGAGTTGAAAAATGTTACGAAAATGAGTTTGTGGGGAACCAAATTTGTGATTTATTTGGAATGCCTTTGTTAAGACTTAACATTCTTTAATTTAATTGCCAAGAAAAAAAGGCTGAAATTACTGGTTAGAATTAAGAAAAAAAAACACTATTTTTCATTACAAAATCCTTGTTTAACTTTAGATTGAGTTGAATATGGTTACTAAAACTATAAAAACTTGATTAAACATGCTTTTTATCATACACTGTGCGAAAAAAAAAAATCATTGTGTCCCTGATACGGGAAGGTTGACTTTCTCGGTTTGGCACAGAACAGATGTAACTAAACCTCAGAAATTTTTTATATTACTAATTATTATTTATTTATTTAAAATATCCATCCTACCGATGTGGAAAATATGTAATTGTAGTTAGTCTTTTAAAAAAGAACTCTCACATTTATACAGTTACTACAGACTTTATAAAATTCTACCGAAATAGGATATAAAAAGTATACATTGCAATTTTAAAAAGCTCTCGATTACTTCATTATATAAATTAGCAGATACTGGTAACAACTTGTTTAGTTGCGTTGTAAGTTTAATCGCTATACCCCTTTTAGATATTTGTTCTAGGACAAATATTAACGTTATTGATTTTATACGTTACTGAATTTGTTACTGAATACACAAGAGGCTTCCTTATTGATTGTGATTTAGACTGAAGTATGTATTTGTTCTACTCCAGGCAGGCCTGACGGTTGATAAGGGGGCATTAGGGCAGACAAGACCGGAAACGGAAGAAAAGGATTCAGCATTTGTTTAATACTAGTTTATTAAAAACAAACAAACATTGAATACTTATACAGAAGTTTATACTATACGCCAGCTCTTCCAACCCTATAAACTACTGTTACTTTGATATACACCATACTACACGTATTTCTAATCTTTATGATGATGATTATTATATAGAGTAGAAAAAGTTTATTTCCAACCTAATTACAATATATAGTTCTCCAATATTGTATTATGTACATATCATTTGTATATATTTCGCCTGGAAACGGCTATCGACCGGAGTCCTTCAGCCGTATTGTTGTATATTATGATGAAGTCAATAAAAATGTTACGCTATGCGTTCAAAACTTTGCGTTCAAATCTATGCGATGGTCGGTATAATGCAAATTAGCGCTCAAATTTGTCATCTTTGGTTATCGATTATCAGACCAAAAACGCAATTTATGTGTATCGGTACTTTTTTTTAATTACATATTACATAATACAACAATGTCACATCATTATAGAAATAATACTGGCATATTATTGTGCTTAATTTTTCTATTCGAACTTCCATTTTTCGAGTTTTTGATACTGTATTGAAATGGGGATTTATTTTACTTATAAAACGGAAAAAAGGTGGACAATATACGCAGTTTGTAGCAGATTGTTTATACGCAAATTGTATAATATAACATATTGTATATTTGTACAATAGGCATTACTGGTGCAAAACTGGAAAGAATAAAACAATATTCTCTTGCGTTCTTTTTTTCAATAGCCATGTTCCACATTGCGAACAACCGCTCCTGTTTTATTCCCTTTTTATACCTTTCAATATTCATCTCCCTGACGCATGAGGCCGATATTGAACTCGTACTTCACGAATAAATGTTTTCGCTTTTATGCTAGACGGTATGACAGATATGACGCCTGAGGCTCGCTAGAGGGCGTGTGAGCGCTACGGGTGCTACGATCAAATACGTCACACGTCACATATGTACATATATACCTATATATATATATAGGAAAGCACTTCGTCCGACCGCGAGAAATTGTTTTTCTTGGAACGATGGAAGGGCTCTGAGTTAATATTTACCCTTTGTCATAGCTGTGAAGCTGAACTACAAGAATCACAGCGTCCGCAACCAAACCCTTTGTTTGGGGTAACTTTGGTTTCGACACAAGTTCGTCCACTAAAAATAAATGTGTAATTTTGCGGGATTCCCTGCACAAATAGAAAATGTTTTGTTAAATATTGATACATAATTGAAACTGTTTAAAACTGATGGAGTTAAAACGAATTGGTTTTATATTTTATCTTTTGTTACAGGTAAGCGGACACATCACTTTACATCAACTTGATAAAATTCGTATGTAAGTAAGTAGGTTAGTTAAATCACTTTATTAAATTATATTTTCGTTATGCTATCTATTTGAGAAAAGGTATGGCATATGCACTTTAAAATGAACTTTACAATAATTATAATTCATCACAATTATAATAACATACATAACATACACACTTTACATGTAGTTGTAGGCGTGTGTAACAAGAACAAAACAACAAAATAAGTTCCTCATGAAAACTTGTGAAAAGTATGTTCTCTTACGTCAATTTCATGAATCAAACTGAATTTTTGACGGTTATTCATAAGTTGATTTGTTGTGAATCTGTTTAAGCTAAAAGACACGGCCAACATTACATTCCATCAAAATGCCGCGTTTGATGGAGGGGTCACATTTGTCAAAGACGAAAAATAAAAATAAGATAAATATCGAAAGATAGAATTTAGGATAGAGATCAAGATAGTGATAAAGATAGAGATAAAAATGGGGATAAAGATAAATATAGAGGTACAGATAGAGATAAAATAGAGATAAGGATAGTAATAAAGATATAGAGATAAAGACAAAAAACGCTCTCAAACTAAACATTTTCATAAGAAAAGACAGGTCATTTCAATAGGCTATCATGGTAGATTATAAATTCGGTAACTATAAGGCTCCATCGCGTCATTTTTTTGGAAGAGAAGAACCGTATTAAATCTCTTTTTTGTATATTTCGAAAACAAATAATGCAACGTGATAGAATTCACTAAGCAGGCTTACATGGAATCTTAAACCTTGGACATTAAAGCTATGATTCGAAAGACAACGTGAATTCTATATGGGAAGAAATGACATTTGAAAGCAGTTTCACAATATAGCTTTTATACAGAATATTCAAGCTTTCATTTAAGCCTACTAAAAGAGTTTTACATCGTCTCGTAAAAAACAGGTGCTGTTAAAGTGATTTTTTTAAACGCTGTGGCAGTATTCGGTGTTTTATATTAACCACAAATGATTCGCCACGTTACTCTTAACACCACACGACACAGATTTTATAGTAGCCCCTTCATAAGTATCACCAAAGTTTGCAAGTGTAAAATGCAAATCTTTTCTAAGTTAGCTCGAAATGAAGGTAGTCGATTTTCTATGGTTTCTATAAGTTAAATTAAGTAATAAAATATGTGTCACTCTTTCATACTGATATACATATATGTATAAAGGAAAAATTATCGAGAACAAACATTCTTCAATTACCTAATACCAAAAAAAAAAAAATATAAATATTACAATTATATTTGATATTTCAGAGGTTTCTTATAATGCTAAAGAACTGTCCTTAGCAACTTTTACGGTAACTCAATTCTAAAGCAAATCGCAGAAAATATGCACAAACAATTGATGTGATCTAAACGAGGCTGGTGTGAAAACGCGTGGAAAATTTTTCTACCTAAAACTTTGAAATTTAAGAGATAAAAAATAACAGTAATGTGTTTAGGTAATTTGAACTGGGGCACACTATACGTAGTATTTAACGTACCAACTAATTGTGACGGCCGGAGCTGTTAATCATTCTATAAAGAGAGAATTTTGGCGTTACATATCTGAATTGGAGGCTGGCTTTCCTTAAACTGGTTTACTGTTTCCGTGGATCATTAATCCCAGTAGTGGTCTATCAATCACTTGAACAATGTCAGTTCGCTTAGCAGAAATCGCACCATTGCTAAATCTACGGCGTGCGCATTGTGCATGACGGATCCGGTGATGAATGAATTACGATCGAGAAATTGGTAGCTTCGCCGACCGGCGCCCGCCGCGACGCTAAGGTAATCGCATCAACAAATAACCGAAGCAATCTCTGTCAATTACAAGTTGCTTAAAGTTACTCTCGATTAGATGTGAGCGAGAAAATGGGTTGGAGAAGTGATGAAAAAGGAAGTAAAACCTCAAAAACAAAAGGTTTTTAATAGAACAGATCTTTACCTTAACGGCGATTTTGAACTATTCAATACGTGAGCTTTTTGAAGATGGTTAATAATTGACGAATTATTAACCAAATTTTTTATTTTTTGTCCAATGTGTCAGATCGTTCATATTCTGCATATTTTATGTAATCACTACTAGGGCAAAAATCGCTCGATCGCTCTGATTGATCTGATCAATCTGATCGATCGTTCGATCTTCTTATTTGAAAGATCGATCTTTTTCATGATACGTACATGGCGGGACACGTATCGTACATATATGGAACCACTAAAAGATCGATCAGATCGATCTACAATTATTATCACAAATTTCCAAATTCGCCCACCCTCCTAATCATTACATACATACTTTTCCTCAATATTATTACTTGGCTTGTAATAAGTTCGACTCAAAGCAAGATCTTAAAGCCCCTAAAGTCGGTATGTAATTGCCATCCTTTGTCTGTTATACACAAGGGACCTAAATTTGCTGTAGCTAAATAAGTACCTAACAACAAAGTGAACTGCGCAATAAGGAGTATCGTTTGTTGCATTTGCAGCTGTGGCAAAAATCAAAATAAATGAATAAATGATGTCTAGTGCTTTTTAGAAAAACAAAAATATATATCTACCTTAAACTATCCTAAATAATGTAGTCATTTTATACGGAAACCTATTGACTAAATATTTATAAACAAGGGTGTTGACTTTTATGATTGATTTTGTGGTGCCCAGCTCTGGGGGTCTGCCAAACAGAAATATAACGGCAGTCGTTTTTATAAACAACTTGCCCCGGACTGATTTTTCAAAGGGGCAATGTTTAGCATTAAAAAATATGAAGTGAGGTTAAAACCACTTACTACAAATCTAAAAGAAATACGAAATACGCAACCCTATATTAGATTTTTTTTTATTAAATAACACATTTTTCCAGGCTAAATGCTTTCACCACGGTTTGACCACTGGTTTTAAATTTGCACTTACTGTATAGCAGTAAGTGATGTTGCAGATGATATCTGTTGCAGCTTTTGTTTTATAAATATAGATATACGTTGTTTAAATACATTTCAGCATTCTTTTGTTAGTTAAATTATGATTAGACTAAATTATAAAATTAAATTATTAAATTAAATTAAATTATTTCCAATGATTAGACTACACACTTGTCCAGAGCAGACACTTACCCCACTTCACCTTACACAAAAGCGAGTACTCCTTTGTAAATAAATTGATCGGATATTCAAAACAAAATTTTATGGTTTAATGCGGTATGGTTAAGTTTGAATAATTCTTTGGCCTACTCGGTCCAAGTTACAAGTGTATCTGGTTATGTTAAAATGTACAGGTAAAGAAGTTCTGCGTAGTAAAATCATTATTATTAATTATTATCCATAATTAATCCTGATTTCAGGTTATGTATTAGTTTTGTGCTGGCGTTCCAATGATATGTGAAGCTTTCCTCTTATCAGCATGCTATATATATAGCATGCTAACGCAACCAATTTGAAACCATTCATTTAGTCCATTCCTTTACGCCTGTCTCAAATCATGACTTAAATAATTTCTATACTCCCATAGATAAACCATCCATTGCGGAGTATGACAATGCATGGGTATGGCATTCTATGTTTCTTCTCACACGCATCATTGGCAGCTTTCTGTAGTAGTTAGATCCTGTATATTGTGGCTTACCTACCACTAGCTAACTATTTTACTTCATCGTCCAGGTCCAGTTCTTTAATGAGCCTGAGTATCCTGTCGGGTGGTTGGTTCTCCAGATCTTTTAGTTCAATTTTGGTCGTGCCTAAAATCTAGAGCCTGATGCCATCCGCGGCTGGACAGAATCTGATAACAACCATTGTTTCATCATCCTCTCGGCAGAGACAACACTCAGTGGTGTCGGTCATTCATATTGTATGAAGATGATGCTTAAATCGGCAGTATCCCGTGAACACAGCATTCAGAGTTTTAATGTCCAATCTGCTTAAATTCAGCCAGGATACAGTTCTGATTTGGATGGTAATATGGTCACTGCCCTGAAAAATCTCATTCCTCGGAGTCCAATTCAATAATTTCCTAACCATCCATCTCTTAATCGAGAGTTTCTCCACGTCTCTAGTTATTCCGAGCGGGTTTGGTTCTTCCGGTTCTGTATTGGCCCCCACTCTAGCCAGGGAATTGGCCATCTCGTTTGGCTTTATACCATCGTGGCTTCATAACCTTACGAGGGTATAGTTTGTGTACTTGCTCACGTTTATCAAAACCGTACACTCAGTATGGAGAACTATTATATACTTTGCTTTTGTTCTTCATATAGCTTAATATGCCATACCTATTTTGCTGTAAGTACTCTTTCATTTGATCTTGTATGTGCGGTTTTGGCTTGTACCGAATTACTTCTTGTAATTATAGTTTTATATCTTTCCTCTTTTATAAACTTGTTGCCTATACTTTTCTTAGCTGGCTCAATTTTCTGCATTAAAAAGTCCTAATTTCTGAGTGCTGTGGTAATTTGTGTGGTCATTTACAGACTTACTGGTATTGGTTTACTTGACTTTTTTTTGATTTTACCCTGAAGAGTGTAGTTCTAGAGGTTAGGGGTGTAGATATCAGTCTTCGGGATCGCGACTGGTTTCATATCTCGTTTTCATCTGGGTGAAAATTATTTAGAATACAAGAGCTGTCTTTTCTACTACTACGTCGGCATTGAAGGGTCCACGTTGATATCGCTTCTAGTACAGTTTTAAGGTAAAAAAAATCGCCGTACCTGGGTGTGTATGATTGTCTTTTGCCTGATGATGTGGTATGCCGTTTCTGCTACACCGCAGTGTTTGCTATACAGATCATCTGCCTCATCGGACTCGGAAATAACATATTTGGTCTTCCGCTGGTGAGTTAAGCAAAGACTCCAACTTTATAGTCTTGGAATTTTCGATCGATCTCGACTGATTTCTTCACCCCTAACCTCTAGAACTCCGCACGCCGTGCACGAGGGCTTCTCATTCGACGATTTCTCCAACTCTGGGTTTTATATCCTCAGATACCAGTAATACTTGATATATTACGCCATGTCTTCATTATTAGTTTATTTATTTCCTAGACATCCCATGTGTGGTGGTAGGTAGAATCGTTCGTTAAATGTTGTGTAGAACTACGAGTCCTGGAATTGGGATGCTGTAGCCGGAAATGAGATATTCTCGCAAACAGGAACGGTTCCTTCAAGATACGGCAGTTTGATTGTATTTGCTATCCTATTGAAACCTTGTTGTTTTTCTAAGCGTGAGACAATTATTGTTAAATGTTAGGGCCTTCATCCCGCCATCAAATATTCGTGTACTGGCTGGGCAAGTTCCTCATACCTGTTCTTCTACCATTCTAAATGTTTACAACATATGAATTAAATATGGATTACCATACGGATTTGGTGTGTTGGTGCAAATATCTTGGTTCTTTAGTAAATTTGTTTACAGAATGTATTTATTGCCTTCATGGGTTAACGTGTTGCTTAAAATAGTCTATTGTAGTGTCAGACGCTATAATCGCAATGTGTGCCAACGGTCGGAGAAAAAAATCGGAGCTGCGTTCCTTTCACTACGGTTCCGTAGTGTAGCGGTTATCACGTCTGCTTTACACGCAGAAGGCCCCCGGTTCGATCCCGGGCGGAACCACTTTTTGCACATGTTTTTACAAATATTATTAATAATATCATATATTATTGATATTATTATAGATCAGAAGGCCAATGGCTTGTTATATTTACGCTTTTCTGGTTCTTTATTTTTCTTCATTTTTTTACTTTTCTTGATATACTACTCATCTTTCTTCCAGCCGCATCTTTCGCTTTATCTTCTTTGCAGCGTTGACAATGACTCAAAAGATTCTGGTAGCTGACGCTCGATGGTCCTCCTTTTGGTATTCCGTTTTGTTTTTTTTTGTTTACAATGAAAACATTTCTAGACCATCACCTATTTTCAAAACAACATTGTGACTGAAGGAATTAATTTAATAGTTACAAAAACTACTGACATATTAGGTGGTTGTGTTCTTAGGAAGTTGGAAAAAACTTTCATTCCGTATAAACCTTATTTATTAAAATTCCAGGTGTCAGAAAAAGTTAATTTTGACATAGTTTTTGCAGTAGCTGACAGAAGTTTGATGTTATTCAGGACAAATATAACATATCAAATAGCCAAATTTAGAATAAAACGCCTTTTATTGGTGTTTTTCTCTCTATTAATATACAGGGTGAGTCACTAGAGTCGCGGTGGTAGATATAGCAATTATCTTTAGAGATGGAAAAACATATTTAATACAAAAGTTGTTTGGCATATCATTTTCTACAACGTAAAATTATTTTCATTTATACTGGGTGTTGCATTTAGGCGTAGCAGAAAATAAATTAACTTTTTTAAATGGAATGCCCTGTATATTATAACATATTATGATTGCGAAGAAAATTGTCTTACTAATTGTATCAGGTGATATTGACGTAAAGCTAATAGTTTCTGCAATATTCAATTTTTTATTAAAAAAATGGCCGTTGCAGGCCTTTTCCGAAAACTACGTAATAGCGTCATTTTTGCAGATATTTTCTTACAACTTTGTCAGAAAATAACCAATACTAATAGGGAGGTGATGGTGCCCAAAGAAATTTGATGCGCTATACAGGGTGTTCCTAGCACCTAATCAATTTTGATATTTTTCAAATGGCTTTTTCTTGAGTTTTTTAAATGGAACGCCCTGTATATTATTTGCTGGTTGCATTTCCCATTAAGTTGCCTTTAATTTATATTAAGTGTGGCATATACATATTTGTACCCGTTTTCGTGATATTTGGAATTTAAA
This sequence comes from Aphodius sticticus, assembly GCA_963966075.1. Taxonomy (NCBI): domain Eukaryota; kingdom Metazoa; phylum Arthropoda; class Insecta; order Coleoptera; family Scarabaeidae; genus Aphodius; species Aphodius sticticus. Next base: position 86,056,069 of record OZ014506.1, on the reverse strand, counting down.
GAAAATGTGTAATAAAGTATACCAATACAGTGCTTTAATATTACACCCTGCATAACATGGTTCTTTTTTAATGATTTTTTTTTGTAAAGAGAACATAGAAAGGAAAAAAATACTTTTGTTGAATTAAAAAACTGACAGAATTGCTCAAAATAAATTGAAAAGTACATGGAATTACCATTTAGTTACTCAATATGAAAAATTAATATAATTTGAGACAACTAAAAATTAAATAAAAACAAATAATTAAGAGAAACCACAACTAATAACATTTATTAAACTATTTTTTAAACTTGATAAGCATTAACATAAAACTAGTAAAAAACTATAACAATTAAAGATAAAACAACAAGTAGTTATTGATTTGGTAGGTGTTCAAAATGCCCTCCATTTTGTCTTCTACAAGCATTAATCCGATGGGTAAAAGATCTCGAAGTATTTCTTAACATCTCTCTCTTATTTTCTCTGATGTCAGCAAAAACATTTCTTATTCTAATCTTCATATCGTCTTGTGTGGTAGGTGGTGTCTGGTATACTAATTCCTTAACATGACCCCACAAAAAAAAATCCAACTTATTTAGATCAGGAGATCTTGGCGGCCATAACGTAGGGCCTCCTCTTCCAATCCATTTGTTGGGGTATGGGTTGTTCAAAAATTGTCTTACGTTCAGACTAAAGTAGGGTGGGGCTCCGTCGTGATGGAAAATTAAGTTTTGGCGAATATTAAGCGGCAAATCATCTAAATATTCATGTAGATGGTTGTTAAGAAAATGTAAGTACCTTTGACCATTTACGGAACCCTCAAAAAAGTAAGGCCCTAGCAAATTGGTACCTACTATTCCACCCCATACATTGAGTGACCATCTATGTTGATGGTCCAAAGGCCTGATAACGCGAGGATTTTCTGTTGCATAAAAATGGAAGTTATGTTGGTTAACATACACATTTTTATGAAACGTAGCTTCATCAGTAAAAACAACAAAGTCAAAAAAATTTGCTTGTTGTTGAATTTTAGCAGCTGCCCAATTACAAAAATTTAATCTCTTTTCTAAATCGTTTTCGCTCAATTCCTGTACATGTTGCACATGATATGGATGATACTTGTGTCGCCGTATTATTCTGGACACAGATGATTGGGTTATTCCTTGATTTCTTATTTGTCTAGTGCTTGAGTATGGATTTTCTACCACACTAGCAACTACCAGAAATTCATTCTCTTCATGTGTCGCCGCTTTTGTTCTTTTTCTTTTTTTGTAAGTAATAGTACCTGTTGATTCAAAACGTTCCCGAACTCTATTAATAGGGTATTTGACTGTATTAAAAATATGGCATGTATTATAGTCATCCTAATAGATTACAGTTTAAGAAAACTATTTGTTATTACTTTTCAAAAAAAAAAATGCTTTATTTCTATGAAAAACCAAAATTAAAATTGAATTTTATTCACGTCCTATCACGTGATTGAAAACGCTCTGTAATTGGGTCAGTCTCCAGTGATGTCATTCGTTAGTCCGCCTTAGAGCGCGTTCGGTTTGTCAGGGTATGATATGGGGAGAGCAATGCTCAGATAACTTGGGTCGGCTGTCTCTCTCTTATATGCAGATAAACGCCGTATGACGTTAGTCCGCCTATTATGCAGCACGTCACTCTCACCGTAAAATACCGGGTTATCCGAACGCGCTTTTATGCTTCTCCCGTTTGAATTTAATAGCACGAAAGCGTCATGTAAGCATAACTTTGTAGGTTAGGATAGCCCTAACCTTCAGCTGTCAGATCAGATAATACCTTTCGAAAATACGATAGATAACTTATTCTAGCCAGTTTTACTTATGTCGAAGTAATCTTCACAACAGAAGACACTTGTATTGGCGGCTATTTATTTTATTTGGATTTCTACGAGCCAACCACTTTCTTCGCAGTTTCAAATCTTGCGGAACAGCTACAAATAGTTTATCCGGAGTTTTTCTTGACATATCTCTGCATTGTGGATTTATACACCATTTATAACCCATTTTTATGTAGAAATTGTGAAAACAACACATCATACAACACAATTACCAAACGGCGACGATGCCGATGCTGACAGACCATATGGGCCGATTTGGCATCTTGACATCACTAACCGGTGACGTCACACAACAGAAAGTATCGTTTTGGCGGGACTTTTTGTGATTCAATTTTTAACGCTGATTTTTATGAAATATTGAGGAAATAATTACAAAAAATAATGCATTTACAATGTAGAGTGAAGGAATAAACACATTAAGATGGTTTTCCAAAAATAGTCAAATACCCTATTGTTCTTGCATCGGGATGACGTCTTTCGGGATATCGCTGAGCGTAAATTCTTGAGGTCAGTAGAGCGTTTTTGCCGGCTTCTCCATAGATGTAAATAATATTTATCAGTTCCTCTTTAGTATAATTAAAATTCTTCGTTAACAGAGATTACAAATGTTGGTTAGCTATATTAAGTCTGTTGACAGCAATAACTACACGTCTGTTATTTGTTTTTGTTTCCATGACAACGAGGTTAAGTAAATCTAAGCTAACTTAAAATATTAGCGTAACTCTGCTATTTAAATGTATCTTTATAAAAAATAGCATTTTTAACTTTACCAACATTTATAATTTATTTATATTATAACAAAATACATGAAAAAAACTAACTCAATTATACAGGGTGTAATATTAAAGCACTGTATTGGTATACTTTATTACACATTTTCTTTAAATTCCAAATATCACGAAAACGGGTACAAATATGTATATGCCACACTTAATATAAATTAAAGGCAACTTAATGGGAAATGCAACCAGCAAATAATATACAGGGCGTTCCATTTAAAAAACTCAAGAAAAAGCCATTTGAAAAATATCAAAATTGATTAGGTGCTAGGAACACCCTGTATAGCGCATCAAATTTCTTTGGGCACTATCACCTCCCTATTAGTATTGGTTATTTTCTGACAAAGTTGTAAGAAAATATCTGCAAAAATAACGCTATTACGTAGTTTTCGGAAAAGGCCTGCAACGGCCATTTTTTTAATAAAAAATTGAATATTGCAGAAACTATTAGCTTTACGTCAATATCACCTGATACAATTAGTTAGACAATTTTCTTCGCAATCATAATATGTTATAATATACAGGGCATTCCATTTAAAAAAGTTAATTTATTTTCTGCTACGCCTAAATGCAACACCCAGTATAAATGAAAATAATTTTACGTTGTAAAAAATGATATGCCAAACAACTTTTGTATTAAATATTTTTTTCCATCTCTAAAGATAATTGCTATATCTACCACCGCGACTCTAGTGACTCACCCTGTATATGAAATATTTTAAAATAATATTCAAGAACAAAATTAATCAAATAATTATTGCAATTGCTGTACAGAATATTTTTTATTGGTAAGATTTATAATTTATCATTGAAGGGCTTTACAGTTTTCTGCAGTAAGGTTGCCCCCTCCTCCCTGGCGTAATTCTGCCGCATTTTTACTAATTAGGATCCGAGCTTTTCGCTTTTGTGTGCAATTTTGAGCCGTTCCAATGCGAGCTCGTTAATTACGGAGCGTTCTGTCAAAGGAAAAAAGTATACGACTCTGCGACTTGCAGCGGAACCATCTGTCGGAGTGCAGCTGCAGCGCCATCCAGCGCCAAGATCTCTACATGCATGAGTGGAAAATGAAGAAGCGTATTTTTTGAATTCAACCCCGCAAAGAGCGAAGCGAACCCTCGTAATTCCCGGTCGCGAGATTTGTTTTGTACGTCCTGTGCATGTTTCGTTAGTCCATTCGTAGGAAAGAACGGTCTCACTTGATATGCATTGCATCCTATTTACCATTCCTGCCGTGTGCCGTCTGCAGCATACTGTAATGGAAAAATAAATTATTTTAAATAGCAAATATGTAAACGAAAATCTTTTCTTTTTTTTATTTATCATAACAGTTGATGAATATTACGTGAATACGTTATATAATGTAGCTGCCAATGAATGAGCATGTCCAATAACTCAGTATATTATTGATATCTCTATTTAGTTTTTCATCATTTTTTATGCATAATTTGCAACAGGAATTTGCACGTCATTACGTATGTGTAAAGTGAGCGCAAAGTTATCACGAAAATGATTTAAAAGGAGTTTTATGCCTACCAGTGAATCAACTGATACACTGCCACTGATCACTGATCACTGATACAATGCCACATAGTAATCAAAAATGGACTGAGACGAAAGAAATTACATTACATTTTATTCTATTTAATATCACAGTAAAGCAGCTGTATTTGTAAAATACTTTGGAAAGGATTCTGAGTAATGAATTAATTTATTAATATTTACAGTTTTCATGTAAACGTCAATTCAGCAATGGTGAAAAGCATATACAGTTAATATCGTTTATAATAACATCGGATATAACGACATATCGGTTATAACAACGGATAATTAGGTCAGTCCCGGTCAGTCTCCATAAAACATATAGCATAACTGTATTGCTTATTACGACATCAGATATTGCGACCAAACTGATATAGCGACCAAAAAACTAGGTGGGATATCGCATATAACAACGAAAGACGAAAAATATCCAGACCAAATTAGGGGAATTACCGAGTTTTGTGAAAGATTGGTGCTGGCTAAGTATTATTTCCATTTGTCAGTTTACGCTGGCGCCTTACCACAGCTGTATGCGCAAAAAGCACTATGTCAAAGCGGAAACCTTTTAATTTAGCCGCAATTAGGTATATGGCGAACTTGGAACTTGGAACTTGGAGAGTCAAATGTTTCCATATGCACGGAATTTAATGTAAGTGTACATACAAGATTCGCCAAAAGTACAGGAACACCTAAATAATTCTGCAACCGTAAGAATATTCAAAAGATTGTTCAAACAAAAGTTTTTATTGCTTAAAACAAGCTATCGTTTAAATATATTTTCAATATAAGGTGCGTATTTTATTATAAAAAGTTACCACTTTCCTTTTTTTAAATAGAACACCCTATATATTATTACATGTTTTAATTTTAAGATTAATTCTAAGATTTTTTTATAAGAATCATACTTTTATTACCGGAACACCTAAATAATCCTCCAACAGAAAAAAGAAATTCAAATGAATAGAAAAATCGTTATATGATCGTCGCGTCGTTATAAACGATATTAACTGTATATCATACTATGTCATACGTATATCATACTACGTATGATAAAGTAAAAAATCTGATGTGGCACATGACTTTATCATACTATGTATAAAATTAATAGTTTAGCTGCATGAGATTCTATTTGTTCGAGATCGGCTGCATTAAAATAAAACTAGTAGATCTAGACAGATATGTCGATTAAAGCTGCGTTAGGATATTGTACTCCGTTTACACCGGGTACACCGTCCAAATGACACTTACGTGTTATTGGGTGTAAAAAGTGTAACGGTGTACAATATCCGAACGCAGCTTATATTGACAGTAGGTATTGTCAAAACATTAGCGTTTGACACTACCTACTGTCATTAGAATCAAAATATCTGACATATCCTGGCTTGGCTACTAGTTTTAATGCAGTACGACCGATCTCGATGAAATAGAATTTGCTGATGCAGCTAAACTATTGATTTTACCAAAAAATTTCATAGTCATTAAATTATTCAGAATTTCCTCTACTTTAATTTATTATTTAACTATTTCAACGAAATTTCAGAAATGCGGCTTATTTGCAAAATCTTTCAAAAATGCTAAGACTAAACCTCCAGTTCCTTTGGACCCTTTTCAACAGAAAGCTTTTCAGCTCTAAGTTTGGTTATGAAACTTCTAAACATGAAGTTTCGTCCTGATACCTTTAGTAGTTTCGCCGGAATCGTAGCCACAAAAACGGGTACACACACACACAGACATACAAACACACACACAGACGACATTTTTTTGTACCTTGGTCAAAAAGGTTAAAATCGTATTGTAAAGGAACATATCACTTTTTATGACACAACGCGCAAAGATCCGTTGATCAAACTATATCTAACAATGGACTCTGAAAGTGGGCACGATTTTTTAAGGAAGTACTTTGTTGATCAAACATACTACACAGTTTTATCAAAAAATAGTTGATATTCCTCTCGTGAATGCTTTGGTCATACGCTCGGCAAATTCTGGTCTCTTCAGAAAAAGCTAGTCTTGTATTCATGGGCGCCCCCAGAGAGGGGCAAGGGGGTGCACTTGCACCCCCCTGGTTTTTGATATAACAGGGGAAAGATCAACAAGAAAAAAATCATGAAGAACATGCTGATTTATAACTAGTGTTAACAGCATTTAACATTTAATTGAAAAAAACATAATAAAATAATAGAACATAAAAATTTATAGATGTTCAATTACAAAAAAAAACAGAAACAAACAAGTGACAACTGATTATGTTATCAATTTTTGCAAAAGTTGACTGATTAAAATATTGTTATTTGCTATTCGAACGGAGATTATTGCCATTTAGCAAAACTCCGAGCGTCGAAGAGCTACTATGTCTTTTGACCTAGTAGTTTTGTCTATGGGACAAAACTCCAAACGTCAAAGGGCTACTAGGACTTTTAATTACCTACAATTTGAGGTATGATAGAAATTTATGCAATTATTTTTACAAAAGTTATAAACATTTTTCTTTATCCACTGTTTGAAATACGTTTGCTATTCGAACGGACATTATCGCAATTTAAAGGTTGTTGTCCATGGGGCAAAACCCCGAGCGTCGAAGGGGTACTAGGTCTTGTAATTACCTACAATCTGGGGTATGTAAAAATGTTTGAAATACGTTTGCTATTCCAACGGACATAATCGCCATTTACGGCTAGTTTTCCATTGGGCAAACCTCCGCTCTACGTCTTTTAATTACCTACAATTTGGAGTATGATAGAAATTCATGCAAACATTTTTGCAAAAGTTATAAAAGATTGGCTTTTATACCAAAACCGGAACGGTAGTCCCGGTTTCCGTTAACCCTGTTTTTTGAAGTTGGCGACTCTTAACCCAATCCATGGCCGGCTTTCGTATTGCACCCCCCTGGAAATGTTTGTGGGGGCGCCCATGCTTGTATTGCATATTATAGAAGAGTATGGTTTAGCGTCTTGCCATTTACAACTGAAATCATTATAAAAGATTTGAACACGATATTGTACGTGGCTTGGATACGATATTATACATTGCTTGGATCTCACATGTTAGGCACATAAATCACACAGATATATATATCGAAGATATATTCATGCGAAAAAGGGTTCATATACATATACGTTTTTCTATTCATATACGTATAGGTACATATTTTATTAGATATCTTTTGTCAGGGTTTTCCAATTCGAACCTTGCAGCTTAACACATTGTCCACCCAAACGATCTAAACAGGATATCGGCGTGCATCACAATAGAAATTCGCAGCATTTCGACGCGAGCAATACGCGACATAAGAATTTCAATAAAACAGGCTAAGTTTAGGACACTCGACGCCTCCCATACGCCAGAACCCATTCCCCCTTTGAACTAGGGGATCTCCTTTACGCCGCGCCATCGTCGCATATTTCTAGAAAGCGCGTCTATCTCGAATTACCTTTTCCTTCACAATGCCAACGATACATGGAGCCGGTCATGATTTTCCGATCCGCTCAACTGTATCTCCGGATTTTCTCCATGCCAAATCGACGTACGTCTAGCGAGTTTTCCACCCCTCTTCTCGGCAAGGTGTGAGGTATTTATCGGAGAGTGTGAATCAATTTTTTGAAGGGCGTCTTCCATGCCGCGTTGTGTGGAGAGAAACGGAAGCAACCGTAGGTGAAGATATACTGGAAGAGATAGATAGACAGGCGTAAAGATTTCAGGATGATAATGTCCTGAAAGTTCTGAAAGGTGTTCTTTAAGGGATTCTGAAAAGTAAAGGTCTATACAATCTGGATCTACAATATCAATTCCTTTGTACGCTATGATTTACAATGTTGCATGTTGCTGGTTATAGTGTAGTCACATGTTAAGTTTAAATATATAAATATAATGTATATATTGTGTGTTGTGTTTCTTTATTAGTCGCATATTTTGCACTGTTGCCTGGATATAAATTCGACTTAAACGTATTCATGATACTGTACGGTCAAATGGTCTAAATAAACTAGTAGGTAATGGTAAGCGTAAAACAAAATGTAACAGTTTATTATCCGGAAAGTATAACGCTTCCGAACTCGCAACTAAATGCGAGAAAAGTATCGACTAGAGACTAGAGTACGCAGAGAGTTCTAGATGCAATTACAGTTTAATTGTTTTGCAAAATAAAACATACGACTGAGCGCAGTTAGTTGCTACAAGCCCGAACATTTCGTTAAAAAACTAAACTTACTGGATATATTCGTTTATTTTCTGTTTGTAAAACAGAATGTTTTAGTACTAAATGTTATGCTGAATACACTTGCTTCTAAATCGCGAGCTAAGTTAGGTATGATTCTCTTTGTTTGCATAAATACGTTAAATACGTTATGAATGTTATGATTATTAATTAGATTTAGTTGTAGGTTACGCTTTTAATGAGTATCGAATAGCTTTTAATAATATATGTTTAAGGAGTATGTAGAAAAAGATTAACAAATCTATGAGACAATATTCTCTTAGGAAAACAGCGTACTTTACTGAAAAGCTGGTCGTTTGACGACAGTACAATTTTATTAGCACAAGTAACATGCAACAAATAAAGGATAACAAAATTAAATTTAAAATTTGTATTTTATGAAACATCTACCTTCCTTGCGTTCCTTTTTCCTATACTAGTACTAACTAGGACTAACCCTTCGCCACAGTTGGTATATTTCAAAACATAGTTACTAGATTCTGAGAAAAAATACGCGGAAAGAATGTACTTCACAAGCATTTTAGTACTCTAGTCTGGATTGATGGTCGCATTGCTAGTTTGATAATCCGGATAATTTTAAGCAGGGCTGTGGAGTCGGTAAAAAAACTTTCGACTCCGACTCCGGCAAGTCCGGCAATTTTTTTTTGTTTCCTGCGAATTTGTTAGCGAAAAAAAAATAAACTGACTTTTTCTAATTGTAAATAAAATCAAAAAGATCTGTTGATCGGCCACAAAATTATGACATATTAAAAAAAAACGACGCTTTTTATTTTTTAAAAATATCTCTGAAATAATTAGAAATATGCAAATAAAAATAAAAAAAAAGTTGAGAGTTGATACGACAGTGATGCCATCACGCTGTTTCTTCTGGAAAAGTAGCTGTAGGAAGGTGTTTTTCCTTATTCAAAATTGCAAGGGAAAAAACCACACGTCGTCGCTTCATTTTGGAAAGTTATAATTCGTAGAAGTATGCATCGAAGTCCGATTTTTTATTTGTAGATGATCGAGCTATCGTGATTAGCACATTGAAGTTGTGAATAATCATTTGCTAATCATCAGTTACCACCGACCTGTGTGTTTTGTAGTTTAATTATATTTACATATGTAGGTAGGTAGTTTGTAAAAGACTTAATATTATGTTTAGTTAATTCTTTGCTATTTATTGAGGCAACAGCCATCTCGCATGTCTTTATCTACATTATTATAACATGGAGTCGGAGTCGGTAATTTTTTTCCGACTCCGACTCCGACTCCGGCTCCGACTCCGACTCCGACTCCTCTGAAATTTGTCTGAACTCCGACTCCACGACTCCGACTCCTACTCCGACTCCAGATCCCTGATTTTAAGCACATTGTTTCATTACGTGTTATTAGGTACATACTATTCGAACACAATATTAAGCACAGATGAGCACATTTTCCGGCAAAATATAAAGAGTTAATGAGAAAAATTCAAAATTTACATTGATTTTGTAAGTTGTCAGATTAGCCCATATGTTTGAAATAGACGGAACACAAAATTCTATTTCCGCTAATAAAATTTGCGTCATAAAGATGCGTCCAGATCAAACCCATTTAAAAAGTTATTTTAAGATATTTGAAAACCAGATTTTAAATATATATATATATATATATATATATATATATATATATAAAAGAACAGTTTTAGAGGCTTAACTTAATATGTAAAAATAATGAGTTTTATTTTGAAAAATATTACCATTTTGACTGATCCTATTATCTTATAAGATACGCACTTATAAGCATTTTAATACAATCAACTCGCTATGTCAATAGAATAAACAACAATAGCATTATAGCAACATTAGCTACATTATTGAGACTTTTATCTTTAACCTATTTGTTACTGTATAATTATTTCCATTTTGCCAAAACAAAACCGAAAACTGATTTTTGGGAAACTTGGAATTCGAAACCGAGTTTTTAAAAGAAGAAAAAGCAAACGATTTTCTGAAAAAGTATGTACTCCTACTTAGTTATTACCGTTAGTGCGTCATCTTTTTGATTAATTTGGGTTTTTTTTAGCAATATTTATATTTGTTCTTAAAAATAAAAATTGCATACTATTGAATTTCTTAATTGATACAATTTCATAATTATATTAACTACTATAATATGCTATAGTCAATTTTATTCATGATTACAGTAATCCAAATTATCGATTAATCTGATACCATTTTACATACACCATTTTAATTAATCTGCATTATCGAGTCCGTACTGTACCTCGGAATTAATAAACTCAAGTTTTAACTACGTGTTTATATTCCTTTTTTCATGAAATGTTGTCTGTGATCCCTAACAATATTCAGGATGTGGTACAACACCTTGCACCTTTCATTTATTAAATACTATAGTATAGGACAGTGTAGTTCTATTTTGTCTACTCAATGATCTCGTTTATTGCAAGATTTATGAAAACGATTAAATTGGGGTTATGATCAGAAATTATTTTTTTAGTGAGTCTTCAGAATTTGTTTCGGGGAAGAACAAATATTTTAGGAATAGCGCAGTCGTTCTTACTCTTTTGATCGTCGTTGCTGTGGAAAATTACGAAACGTCAAAGAATTTTAGACCAATCTCCGTTTTCCGTAAGTTATTGACCAGCAACTGCTTTACTTTCCACTTATATTACGGCGAGTAGAAACAGACTGGGAAGCTTTTCTTGCTTATCGTCGCTTGAACCCGATATTGTAACCAACCACCAACTTCCCACGACCGTATATCTCCTCAAACTATCTGCAAGACCGACTGAATTGTTGTGACTCAATAGCATGCTATCCAAACTATCCGTCGCTGGTGCAAATCACGGCGGACACTGTCCGAGCGAGAAGCGCACGAACCATTTGCGGCCCGTGTTTGCACCGCGGGGATGCATTCTGTGCAGGTCCGAGTCCGGCGATTGATTGTCCACTCTCCCTGACCAGGACAATGCGAACCTAACAGGCCAGTCGGTCCGCTCTGGTCGGTCCTGCCTGTTCAGTACGCACGCGGTGTGCAATCATCCGATGCCCGTTAATGGGATCAATGCTAGTCCGGGATTCAATCCTGCGCGTTATGCAAAGCACATTGACCTATTTACAGGAGCTGACCAGGGACTAGCCAGACCCGCGTACATGTGCAATACGCATACGTACTGCATGTTGTACCTATCCACGTACACACGTCATGACCTATAGAGGTACGCAGTGGGACAGCACGGTGCGCTCACAATTGGATAAAGGGGTGTTAGCGATTTACTATGGTGTGTAATATTTCAGGATTGAATCCGTATTTGGGTTCCTATGCTTGGTTACTGATGGAAGAAGTAAAAATAACAGGAAACTTTGTGTGTTTGTGTTCATTGTTTGCTGTATTATTTTAATGTCCTTTTGTATTCAATGTTAGGTAAAAGAAACTCGCGTTTTTCTGAAATTTGTACCAGAATCATAAAATTTTGATTCTCCGAGAAAAATAGAACAAACTAGCTGGAACTCAAATCGGACTTAGGCACTACAATTTTACTTCAGCTAGTAGTACTGGTAACACTTGTGTAGAGTAGGTGACATTTATATCAACTAAAGTATTGCTACCTACCAATAATAATTGTAAATTAAGTTAGTATTTGAGATTAATATCTTATGAGCATATAAAGGATTTTTTGTGCTGTCACACTAGAAAACAGCTGACTTCGTTCGAGGTTGGAGAACCGCTATGGAACGTTGCCGCTCTAGTGCATATTTCAAATAAACTAAGATCACCAATTTGATTGTTTGTTGATAGGGAATAGCAAGCATGCGGCTGGCACTCCGGCACTTTTGACATATCCCAATTTTTCTTCCGCCACTCGCAAACCGAGATGGCGTTGTTGTCACTCTGTCGATAATATCGGCAATGTACTATCGAACCACAAGAATTTATTTGTCATTGTGACACATGCGTAGTGGTTCGTCGTGTTTGTATTTGAATTAATGTCAATATGATATGTCACTGCTGCGTACGGACTTGTCCGTCAACCGGAAAAGCAATGCATAAGCATACTTTTGCAAAGGATCCAAATGTAAGTAAAGATAAAGTAGTTTATTGTTATATATTCTGTATTATATACTCAGAGCTGTCCGCAATTGATATATCATTTTACTATTAAACCAAATAACATTGAATTTGACTTGCAGCTCTTTGGTTTTTGGTTGAATCAACTTAATTCAGCGGATTTGTGAAACCTGGGACTTGTGCGCCTCAGGAAGAATTACAGAGTGTGACCTGCACTTTTCAACAAAGTGGAAAGTTCCAAATTCTGGTAGAACCTGTAGGACAAATTTAATGCATGATGCGATTCCTTACCAGTGTTAGAAAGGTATTTAGCCCAAAGTCGATTGTCTAAATGTTTATATATGTATTTTTTGTTAATAAATATGTATTATTGTCAATGATTGCGTCTTATTTCGCCCATCAACTAAATAAATTGAATGCATAGGACTTGCAAAGCATAGTTATGTGGGTGAAATAAAAAGATGCGTTTTTCAAAGTACATAATGACATTAATTAAATTTTGCACTGCAAGACCTTTAATTAATAACTAATTATTGCCTACGTCTTGTCCAATCTGCATACGAAAACCAGCTTGTATTTAAATGAGTCATTCATCGTAGATACCATAGTTTTTGCGTGTCTACTCATGACAGTATCATTTAAATATTGTTTTAAGTATGTATATCGGACAAGACGTTAATTCGAAAAACGCGCTTTTTATTTCCCGGACCTATAAATTGTACGTAGCTAAAGTAGGATTCTTTGAGGCGGTTGAGCATCAGCGCCATCTCTGTTTGAGAGTGGCGTGACAACCTCTCTTTCTCTTCTATCACTCTCGCGCAGAAAAATCGGGTCACGGCCAAAGCCGACTGTTGCCGGTCTATAAGTATACGTTGTCTATGATAGCAAGCCGTTGTTATATCTAATTCTAAAAACGATAAATTGAGAAAATTGGAAATAAAGTATAGCGATGAGTGTAGTTTTATGTTAATATGTTGGTACGCATGTGACATCTATAGTATAAGGCGATTTCGCGTGGCTAAACGGTTCGATTTGGTTCCGGTTGGTGGTTGGATGTGGTTGACCGAGCGGTTCTAAATCGTCATCATTTTTAAAACGTCAGTAACCGCTCGACGGAAAATGATCCGGTTCGATTCATAGTTTAGGTGCCCCACTTACTGTTAAATATGACAGTAATGACAGTGGTCTACCGCGCATTCCGACAACGACATACTTACCCATTGTACCAGCATTTTACAACTTATAACCTAAAAATGACAACCCAAACGAACCGATATTTCAAACCGTCTTGCCAGGCAGGTTCAAGATTTTGACGGACCGAATCGAACCAACTGCAACCGTTGCGTCATCAATCGCCATGTCAAAATGGTTGGTTCAAATCGGTAGTCGAACCGCAACCGAACAGTTCCACGCAAAATCGCCTATAATGAACAAATATAAATCTGTCAGAATTTGAATTAGTTTTTTATTCTTGACGTTTCATCGAAGTGGTACCAACCTTCGGCGTCGCGCCGCATTACCGCTCGTCGCGCTATTCCGTACTTTCGGCACTTGTAACATAAATAAGTATTAGAGTTTATTTCACGACAAGTGGCAGTAAGCCGCGACATAAAGCGCAAACGTTCCTATACGCATTGACGTGTGTTAGAATGAAATAGCAATCTTCTTTATTTCATTTCAACACATGTCAATGCGTAGGAACGTTTGCGCGTTATGTCAGCGGCTTACTGCCACTTGTCGTGAAAGAAACTATACCTATGACCGTATGTGTAAATGTCCCGTACGTCACCGACTGCTTAGCTCGTATATCGCTTATGTCAAACATGTGCTTTTGGCTGTGCATTTGTGTTTTTAACGCACGACATAATGTCATAATGACAGATGTGGTGCGAATATTTTGATTATTTATTTGCCATTTTTGATACAATTTATATTTATTGAAATTTTCGGTCGTAGGTAAGTGCAATACTCGAGCTGTAACATATATTACATGCACGTGATAATTTATGTTGAATTTGTATTGGAATTTTTGGTCGACACTTCAGACAAAGTTCTCCGTAGTTGCAATAGAGGTCGCGCAAATTGGTTAACCGTCAAATATCCTTACCTATATTTGTTTGTTATTTTTGATACAATTTATTGAAATTGTCGGTCGTAGGTAAAATTATGTACAATACTCGAGCTGTAACGCATATGTCGTACTCGTGGAAAATAACAAAACTCGCTTCGCTGCTCGTATGTTAACTTTCCATTGGTACGTAATATGCTAGTTAGAGCTCTTGCAATGTAATATACTAATTTTCCGTCGATCGGTTATTTATGAGTACTTTTAGTGAATAGAAAATCGTTCATTAATAGTTATTTAACCAACAAGTATATTAAGAAAGGCGATTAATGATCGAGACTGTTTAACGCACGACCGATTAGCGAGTGCGTTAATTGTCGAGGATCATTAATCGCCGTTTAATATTCGAGTTTGTTACAAATTCTTTTCGTCGATCGTATTCTTCTGGCGGCGTCTACATAAGTTTTATTCGTCGATATCATTTGAGGTTATATGGCCATTTATGTAATTTGACACTGACAGTTCTTTACTGTGTGCCTGGATAACGGAAAGTTTTGATTGGATGGTTTTATTTTACGTATGTTCGATTGGCTCTAATGAAGTCATTTGATTGGCTATAACAAATCATGCATTAATAGAGCTTTTTAATGAATGATTTTCTATTCAGTAAACATACTCAAAAATAAACGATCGACGGAAATATTTTTTTAATAATTAATTTTCACATCTTTGTGTTAATTTATTGATATTATTTTAGAAAAAGTTTATAATTAAGATTTAAAGAATAAATCAAAACGTCCAACCAGTTTAATGTTTAAAATCGAACCATTGACCTAACACTAAATGATTCGACAATTTTGTTAAACAAGAAAGGTTGCACTTAATTTTAATTAGTGATGATGTTTTGTTCAGTATTGTTGATTTTTAAATTTATATTTCGTTGTTCTTTTCTTTTCGGTTTTCATTCTGGTTTAATTAAAAAATATATGTCACTCCGGTTCTGCTTTTCGTTCCGAAGAAAACATCACTATTTTTCCAGTTTCTGGTTTTCGATTTAGTTCCGGTTCGAAGTCTTGATTAAAATAAGTGCTTTTGTCCGTGTGAAATTTTATAACATCAAATAAATAATAATAAAAAGAAATGTTTCTTATTTTGTTTATTTTTTTTTATATAGGTATATATATTTTTGCGGGAATATGTTTAAGTGGCGATTCATTTTATTGCGAGACTGTGAACCCTGTGACTCTGTGAACTCGTAGCTCCATAGATTCCCATATGAACATAAGGTTATGTTGTCTGGTTTCAGCAACCGGTCATCGATATAGCAATTTCGTATTTTATTTGTGGTGCAAAATTGTTTATTTTGTCTGGGATGTCTTCTATTGAATCTAGTATTCAATCTAATCCTCCTTGTGTCTGTACGCCGTCCCACAAACATCGATATCGAAATAAAACAAGAAAACATTAATGTAATATCGACAATACAGAATATTGAAAATATACTGCATTGATTGACAAACAAATATCTGATAGGAAATAAGGATGAATGTACTATCATAATTCATAAAATCAATGATATCTAAATCTGTTTAAAACAAAATAGTTTTAGCAACATCTAAAGTAAGGTAAGTTGGGATGATGCCAGTCTAAAAATTAATGTATTAATGATTATTTAATGTTATTAATGTATCAAGAAATTCCGAAATGGCGAAGGTGCCGGTTGAATTAATAGAGTTAACCTCATTTACGGCTATATTCAAACTGGCGGACATTATTTTATTTTTTATATTATTGTTTGTCTGGAATGAATATTTTGTTGGTTTAACATTACTATCATCTTCACTACTATTTAACACATAATTTATCCCTCTCCTCGGTTTTTAATATAAACAGAAACAGCAGCTTTTCTCCTCTTGTCTTCTGACAAGGACTGTACCACGCGTATTTCCACCACAAGTCAATCGATATATATATATATATATATATTGTTAGGACAATTTCTGGAAGAGGGCGCGGGTTGTCGTGATTGCTCACGCAGGGATTATTAGAGCCACGACCTACCGACCGAGAGCACGTGTTATTTTGTTTGTCGTTCATGGATCAACTGTATTTCCTTTGTGTTAATAAATATGTTCTCAGTGGTACTTGAGTTTGTATTGAAGTGATTGCCGAAGTGAGCCTAATAATATATATATATATATATATATATATATATATATATATATATATATATATATATATTCGTGGACCTTTTTCCCAAGAATATCTACTTATCATATATATATATAAAGGAGAAAGGTATTTGTCGGGCAATTCCGTCATACGAAGATCGAAGATCAAAGAAGCAACCGTATACACGTGTTTCGGACTATTAGTCCTCATTAGTACGGTATAGCCAAGGAGCAAGATGGACACTCAATGGAAAAACACTCAAATGGTTCCCTATAGGGGAAGCACTAAATTGGCGACATGTGTTCCCTGTAGGGAACCATTTGAGTGTTTTTCCATTGAGTGTCCATCTTGCTCCTTGGCTATACCGTACTGATGAGGACCAATAGTCCGAAACACGTGTATACGGTTGCTTCTTCGATCTTCGTATGACGGAATTGCCCGACAAATACCTTTCTCCTTTATATATATATATATATATATATATATATATATATATATATATATATATAACATCATCAACCACCTATCCTTAAAAATAATTTTAGTGTAATGGGTACACAATTTATTGCATTCGCCAATCCGGCAATTTGCACATAAATTATAGGTAATTCCGATACATTGCCAGACAAAGGAAATTTTGATGTGGCATTCCGAATACCACCGGAGGATATCGGTTATGCTCTACAATGAGTCCAGGAGTGCCAGAATAGCGACCATTCGCAAATATCGCCCACAATTTGGACAGCTTTAATACATAATTCATTACGGCGACCGATTCCGGGGATGGTTGCCGCCGTCGTTGGTCGCGCTTAACGCAAATACCTGTGCTCACCGTTCGAAGCGAACACCGCATACCTCCCGTGGACCAGCATAGGCGAATCGTAGCCAATGTCGGCGAAATGGTGTATCCAAGCACGTTTAATTTATGGGTCCCCATTTAAATCCACTTTTACGGTGTCACGATTTTGCGCTCCGCACTTGTAAAGTACATTCTCACGTTCCTAGTGGACGGGCTTAAGCCGGTGTAGATCTGTATGGTAGCTCGTTATACGGAAATTTACTCGGTCGGGGTGAAATCGAGCTGAAAATGCGTTTTAAGTTCATATTTACATACGTACGCTAGCGAATTTAACGTGAGATTATTCTTTCGGAGCATGTGAATTGGAGCTGTAAAGAACTGGGATTTACCCCATTTCGCATGGGTCAATTATGGCCACAACACAGGGCAACAAAAACATATTTCTTCATTTATTTTATTATTGGAAGATGAGACCTTTGAGCCCTTCAACGAGCACTTACACTTGTGTGCAAAAAGGTTTTTTTTTTTTAGTTTGTAGGGGGTTTATCCGCTACAACTCCCAAAAAACCTAAACTACGTTTTATTGACTATTTGACTTCAATTTAGATAGATCTCTGAATGTCTTTAATGATACCATAAAGATTTTATGGTTTTCAATAAGAAAATGTTGAGTTTTGTGTGTGAATCAAAAGCGTTTTCGATTAATATCTTTTCTCTGAATAATAAACCTGTATAGCAAGTTACATATCACGTCAAGTTATGCAATTTTTTTCTGGAAACGCCCACACACTGCTTAAAAAATCGCTTTTGAATAAAATTTCATCTAAAAGTACATAGTACAAAGTACATGTTTAATACCGGGAGAGGTTTCTAAGAAAATGAGTTCACCTTGAGCAAAAATTGCTAAAATGACTGAAAGGCGAAAAAGTTATATTGCTTACAAGAGCATGTTGATGTGTTGATTAGATCTTATAATCATAAGCTTAGTTACCTTTTGAGCCGTGATGTCAAGGTATTTCACATAGTTTCGTACTTAATTTGTTAAAAATACAATTAGGCTACTTACACACGTAGACGCTGTATGCGAAATTCAGCATCCGTGATACGGAATTCGAATGAGATGCGACGCAAATACTATTGGATACTGTATGCGAGGCGGCCATATTTGATGTCATCTGTTTTGTGTCATTTGCGACTACAGTGCCGTGCGCGATAGACATGGATGTAGAAAAGTGTGTATAATTGTGTAATTTCTCCTTATTCGATCCAGATGCAGTAATAATAAAATTGTTTTTCGGCTTTTGGGAGCTGGGAAGTCAATTAAAATTTCACTTTTCCGCTGACGTTTCGGCTTTATTTGAAACCATAATCCTAGCTCAAAGTGTGAATTAAACTATAATAAAACTTGTGTCGGCCGACGGACATTTTACACAACTTAGCCACATCAAGACATATATGAAGACATATATGTCTTGATGTGCTGTGGCTAAGTTGTGTAAAATGTCCGTCGGCCGACACAAGTTTTATTATAGTTTAATTCACACTTTGAGCTATGATTATGGTTATAGGTGAACAAAGCAGAGCAACGTGCAGTGTGTGAAGTTTAAAGCGTCAGCATCCAAACTAAATTTAATTTACACCAATGGGGAACACTTAATATCGAACAGTTTTTATACGTAGCAATTTTGGTTAGATTAATACAGCTAGATGGTCATCAGACTAGGTGTTATACACAAGTACCTATGTGGCGCTGATAATTAATAATAATAAAAAAAAAGTTCAATTTTGGTCTTTGTTGGCCAGGATAGTTACTTAGTAGGTTATTGTATTTTTAAAAATTACGTACTTGAAATGTGTGCAATGTTCCGATATCTACACTGAAACATTAATGAATTTTTTAATGTTAAGCTGCTGAGTGTTTTATGTAAATTTATTGTGGCAAAAGAAAACAAAAACATAATTTTACTTTTATTTATATTAAGTCAAACTTATTCTCGATTATGAGCATCTTGGGGCTTAATATGGGGTAATATGCTTTGATCGTTGTTGTTTTTTCTTATTAATTTTTGATAGTAATAGTTGTTCAGAAAAGCCCAAATGCTTTAAATGCAAAGTTTCATAAAAATTTAAAAAACACGTTTGTTACACGAATGTAACAAAATAACTTACAAACTTGATATCTTCACAGTTCACGTTTTATTACAATGTTTTGTAGGATATTTCAATATTAGTAGTTTCAAATTCTGTTTTTACTAATTTCTGGTTCCATGTTCGAGTCAAATCGCTGGGTAATAATAAGAGGGCCAGTCAGTCCGTTACGCTTGCCACATTACCCGAAAGTGAACCGACAGCTAACAAAACAACCTTGAAAATCACATAACATAATTTAACTTAATTTAATATAATTTAACAGAGTCACACATACATCAACCGCATAGCTTTGGTATTTCACAATTATGCACAGGTATAGGTACCATAACATAATCTGTTTAAATTTCACTAAATAATTACTACGCCAAGTGTGCGCCTTGTCCCGAATCGGGACGTCAATTACCGTAATCCGACGGAGCGGTGTAATCCAGGTTGACATGGCGCGTCATAAATTATTTTTGGATTTCTCTCGCTCCGGCTGCTCAAGCACCGAATTCGATTAGCTAGATACCGAGGATCATATTTAAATATCCTCCCATCCGCCGCTCACGGACACTTGGCATGGTAATTCCACTAGACGTCTCTCGGTCGATCTCACGATATGGAAATGCGAGAGACCGGACTTGACCCAGGATTGTTACGTATCCCACCGGATGAATCAGGACATTAATCGATACAGATAGCGCCCGAATACGTAAGTGGCAATTAATCTAGATGCATCGTAAACATATATCATGTGGTTATTACAGTTGTACTAATTTGGGCGAGACGTAATTGGATTTGCCTGCAGTGGAGGAAACGTGAAAAGGAAAATATGTCAATCTGGAGATGCAGGATGGGCGTGCTGCCCGTTAAGGGCGCGCACCGTTGGTGGTCCGTCGGTAAATAAATGACACTCTTCGGGTGATGCTTGAGACTAATTTGCTTCAATAAAGTGAAGATTGTGGAGATATTTCTCCCCTCTCAGTAGAGGTTGGATTAATGGGTCTTGCTGTTTTTGTTCTTAGGGGACGTTTTTCAATTGCTTTTAGTGTGGACGTGATTTCTTCCGTTACGTTCAGGATACTTTATCACTAAGTTATGTACAGTTATGAATTTTGAAGGTCCGAAAATATCTTTTTATTTTAGGACTATATGTTATCCGATATATTATTTATTTGAAGTTGAAAGAAGAGCTCATATTCTTTGAACAAAGCTGGGCTGTGTAGTCGGTAAAAAATGTTTCCACACCGACTCCGACTCCAGGTAATTTTCGTAGTCCGACTCCGACTCCGCTCCGACAAAATTTTATTTGTTATATGTTAAAAAAGTAAACTGACATAAGCTAATTGTAAATATCAAAAACACCTGTTGATAGCACCACAAAGTTATGACCATCTTTAAAAATGTCGCTTTTTTATTTTTTCTAAATATCTCTGAAATCATTAGACATACAATTGTTTTCTCATCAGAGAGCACATATTTCTGAACTACTTGTCCTTTTAACCAACTTTCTAACTTTAATAATAATACTAAATGCAATAACAAATCACTGTACTTATAGTATAAAATAAAATTTATTCCACTGAATACAAAATTAAGTGCTAAATAAGCTGAAAGCGATCTCTTACTTCTGTTAGTGGCAATAATGTCAATTGTTGCAATTCTGGCTGCAACACGTATAACTTACATGTTATTCATACATGCATATTCCTACATTTCAACTTTCAAACGGTCCTATTTCGCAACCTCATTAACCATTTAAGATCCTTAGTTCAAATTTCTTTTGTTTTAATTTTAGTCGGACCACTTTTTTATTGTCATTTGAGCATCATTTTGTTTCTCCCGTATAATAAGATGCATATTTTGTTAAATACAAAGGGATGTGATACTTTTAGTAAATTTGTTCATGTGCCGAAAAAAATAACCAATTTCGGTTAAAGATTACAAGTTATCGAACATTAAAGCTAAAATTCCACATTTTTACTAGTAAAGTTGTATCTCTTACAAACATTCAGATATTGGGGAGAATAAAAATAAGAAAAGCTGAGGGTTGACACGATTGTGATACCATTACGCTGCTTCTTTTGGCGCAGCAGCTGTAGAAAGTTGATTTTTCTTGTTAAAAATTGCAAAGGAAAATTATTACTTTTTGCTATATTTAAGGAATTAAATATAGCAAAAAGTGGCTTTGTGGCCGAACGAATACAAACATATCCTGTTAATTTTAATGAATAAGGAAAACCATACGTCGCCGCTTCACTTTGGAAGCTTCGCAATTCGTCTAAGTATGCATCGAAGTCCGATTTTTTCTTTGTAGATAAAAAGGAAAGTAATAGACGTAAAAGACCTAATAGTATGTTTAATTAATTGTTTACTGTCTATTAAGGCAACGGCCATCTCGCATGCCCTTTTCTACAATATGTAAACATGGACTCGGAGTCGACACATTTTTTCCGACTCCAACTTCGACTCCTCTGAAATTTGTCTGAAGTCCGACTCCGACTCCACGACTCCGATTCCACAGCACTGGTACAAAGTACATTATTTTTATTCGAAGTCTTCATCATTCAAGCTTCAACTTCGGATGTTATCGTTAAATGAAAGAATAAAATGTAAAAATAGGCAGGTAATTATGGTATATTGTTTTAGTTTCCTTATTCCCTTTTTTTGTTATTCCCTTTTTCTATCAGACATGGCTATGTATTCGTGATAGACTGAAACTCGTCTAGGATTATTCGGTCAAAACTTTACTGAATAATTACCGTGTAAATAAATGAAACGTTTTGAAATCTTTTCTTTATATCAAAGTCCACCCAATGTGAATCTGTGCTTTTTTCTTTTGCTAAAACTACTTATTTGTGCAGAGATATATAACAAAATTTTATAATTTCAAAAGTTGCAGAGATCAAGAGACACAAATGATACCCTAGAAGCTTATTACGTCACTGATCACGAGCCTGTTATCAGAATTGGCACATTCCAAATAGCGGATCTAATATGTCTGACGCACAAACATATAAAAGTGGTAAATTATGGCAATAAAGCGTCATGTTTGTTGATATTTTAAGTCTATATTTAGGTCGTCGATTTTGAACCCAGTGACCTCAGAAATTCCCAATTAATTAATTTCAAGTAAATGGAAAATATTTTTAGAAATATGTTCCGCCATATTTTAAGCGCCATTTAGTTTTCTTTTTACTTTTGGCGTCAAATTTGACCCATAACTTACTAGTCACTCGAGGAACCAGATTAGTACAGATTTGTTATCCTATTTTTACTTTTAGCAAAAGAGTGCAAAATTATCAATTCGAAAAATTGTCACATTGAAGGGCTGATATTTTCAGCAATAAAGATATGTACCTACATTTTTTATCTAGTTCACGCGCTTAAGACACAATTTTACCAAGATAATCTTGTTGTTTTGAAGGGATATTCAGAAAGTGCAATAATCGTCAGATATTTCATGAAATCTATCGCTACAATTGCAAACGTGTTCATCCGCCAGCGTATTTTCACTATTTTAAACTAGTTTTTGTATAACAAATATACTTTTGTAATAGCATTATATACGTATTTCAACACCACTTTTTTTTTCGATTTCAGGCAGCCAAAAGTTATAGAACTTTATTTCTTGGCACGTCGCGCACGCAATCAAAAAATGACCTTACTCATTTGTCAAAAATCCGATAAAACGGCCGCTTTTTAAAAAAATCGTTGTTGGCGTTGTTGTTTTTGCAGAAAACGTTAGAATCAAAAAAGTCAGTTTTCAAACGATTTCTACGCACGCGAGGAGAATCTTCCTGGACTAAATTATTCATTTAATTATTCAGTTTTGTTTGTCTAATGAATTTGGATTTACCTATAACTGTCAAGCTACCGATTTTACATTCGACTAAACCTACAGCACACCAACTATCTATGACGCGACTAACGAAGCAATTAGACACTAGTGCAATCACACCATGCATGGCTAACCAAGCTGCTTGGGTCGCCTCTAAAATCAGACACCATGCAAATAGTATAGAGTTACTAATGTTTCCGGCAGTGGCGTAGCTAGCCCTGAGGGGGGGGGGGGTATCAAGACTTCTTGAGGCCCTTTTTTGGAAAATAAACAAGAATACTCGCGTAAACAAAATATATTTATAAAACACAATATAAAATAACAAAAACTAAAATACAAAAATATATTTATATACAAAAAGAGATAAAATAATTTTATTTATATACATATTAAAGATATATTAATATTAAGATAATAAAAAAATAAAACAGTAAAAAAATATTCCAGTGGTTAAACCGGTACTTTTATTACTTTCTTCGGCGAATGTCGTCTGTGTGTGTGTACCCGTTTTTTTTGTGGCGACGATTCCAGAGAAACTACGGAAGGGACGCAAGGGACGAAACTTCATATTTAGGAGTGTTATGACTAAACTTACAGCTGAAAAGCTTTTTGTTCAAAAATGTCCAAATGAACTGGATGTTTACTCTAAGCATTTTTCAAGGATTTTGCAAATGAGCCGCCATTTCTGTAATTTCGTCAAAGTAGTTCAATAATAAATTAAAGTATAGGAGATTTTGTGTAATTTATGTCTATGACATTTTCTGGTAAAGTTAATAGTTTATCTGCATGAGCAAATGGTATTTGATTGAGGTCGGTCGTGTCTACATTAATATAAAACTTATGTATAAAACGCTGTCAAACGCTGATGTTTTGACAATACCTACTGTCAATAGAATCAAAATATCTGTCAAATCCTGGATAACTAGTTTTATTTAAATGCAGACACTACCGATCTCGATCAAATAGAATCTCATGCAGCTAAACTATTAATTTTATATATAGTATGATATATAGTCATGTGCCTGACCACATCAGATCTTTCTATAAATTGAATGGCCATCTCATCCGAAATATTTTGTGGAGCTTGAAGATTTTTGGGTTTCGTCATTCTGTCCGTCAAACATTCAATTTTGATTTTCTGTGTATTTTATTGGTAATAGTTGTCGAAATGTGTTTTAATATATTGTTACTCATTGGGATTTTCAAAAAGTTTCCTGCACTCAACAATGCTCCCACGGTCGTCTTTTAAATACAAAACAACCTTGTATAGTATTTTTTTTGTTGAAAATAAGTAAAGAGAGTACTTGTATATCGCATGATACAAGTACGATGCAACAACACATTTGTATATTTTTTTTTAATAATTCCCCAGACTTTAGCATATAAGGGGCTGCGTCACCCACAAGCAAAGGTACCTTTTTATATTTGACTTGGATATAATTAAATAATGGATTCACTTTTCATCAAACATTGAAAAAAAAATATGTAAGCGTTAAGTTTTTCTCAGATTTTAATCAGCTTTATCTAAAGTTTGATGTGTAAATTTGAGTGTTGCCTAATTAGTAAAAATCATGAAAAAGTGTACGTTGATGCTG
The DNA here is from genome assembly GCA_963966075.1 of Aphodius sticticus. Classification (NCBI taxonomy): domain Eukaryota; kingdom Metazoa; phylum Arthropoda; class Insecta; order Coleoptera; family Scarabaeidae; genus Aphodius; species Aphodius sticticus. The sequence continues at coordinate 86,031,037 of OZ014506.1, read as the reverse complement.
GGATCGGTCAATAGTGGTATGTATACCTATAGCTTTTACAAAAACTGTCTTTCGTACGTCAAATTGTAGGTAATTAATCAGTCTGGCCAACCTCAAACGTTAGGAGTTTTCCTCGGTGGCTAACAACCCCTAAATGCCGATACAAGAAAATAGAAATTTACACGTTTTTTTTTACGAAATTAGTTAGACTGCGGATGCAATTTTTTCGCAATTACCGAACAACTAAAGCACTCTACGGAAGGCACAAAAGCGGCCATACCGGTCTAGCTTACAATTTAATTAATGTTCTGTGCCAAAGATTAATCTCAGTAATTGTACCGCGTACATGTAATTAGAACCACAATTACGCCGGAAAATCTAATTTCTTCGATTCGTCGACGAAGGCGTTGTCGCTGTGATATTTACAAATTAAATTGCCTACGGTGCAAGGGCCGCCCTGTCTAGATATTTTCCGCGGCGAATCGAGCAGCTGAACAGGCAGAAAAAAGGGCCGTAGGTACGGTGGTGGCGGCGAAATCAATTTGTCGGCGAGAAAATTTGAAACAAAACGATCGCGCGCCGTGCGGAAACGGAACGAATGGAACGCGAATGGAGGGGAGAAAGAGCTGTTGGCGTTCGCGAAAAACTTTTATTCCTTAACTTTCAAGTAAAGGTTTTAAATTGAAAGTTCAAGGACTCTCCGTGAACGACTAAGGCGCGGACGGTGGTGCACCGTTTACTTTCGTCCGAAATAACTTATCGCCACTTCGTTGCCACTTTGCCACAATTGGAAACGTATTACGTCTGTTCGAGTTGTGAGTGGAGAGTACACCCTTTTGTGTCTAATCATTTCTCAACTAAATATTTTAACAGCTTCAATCTGATAATACAGCTTGTCACAAATTCTATCTGAATAAAAATAGTTCTATTAATAAACATTTAATAAAAAACAAAATTAAATCCATGTGAACAGGCGCTGATATTATATGTCTTGCATATGTTTAAAAATTTAACAATTTGGACATATTGACAATAATATTGACATTAATTATTCATATGCCCGGCGCATCCACCATTTGTGATAATATCCGTAATTCATCTCTTCGCACAGAATTAAGCTAAGAAACTACATCAGATGTAAGGATTCCGATTATTATTCAAGTTCTATTTACACAATTACTATTTTTATGTTGTATATTATACAGTTCTGTCGTAATGTATGGAAATGCGGAAAACCTCTGGAACACAAAACATTTTATATTATGCATAAGTGGGAAGACCTTCAGAAGGTTAAACAGTTTTATGAAACATCGGCCTTGTTGCTTGCAGAATTTTGCTGAAACTAGTAACACTTTACTACAGTACATTTAAAGATAGTGTCACAAATATGCCTTTATTAGTTTTTATGTAGGCCTAGATTGTTTTAAAAGTAGTCGATTGTGTAAACTGTCATAGAGACCGTGGGCCTGTATGACACTAAACACAGTTTTTCTGCACAAAAATAGCAGCAAAGAGCTTATGAAGTTATAGTAATTTTAATAAGTAATTTTTGTGACAATAATTTCGGGGAAATATTACAAAACATAGATTGTCATCAATTTTCTCGGTATAAATCAAATCGGCACCGACAAAAGAGTGATTTTCGTTTATGAATGCAATCAGTATAATATGTCAAGTTTCCGTCGAGTATGCCGTTGGTAAAATTGTTACCAACCTACGAAAAATAGTCATCCTTGAAATTGATAGGGTACCTTTCATTCTAAATAGAATGCAGTAAAACCCCGCTTAGGTACTACGCTGAATAAAAAAGAAATAGACTGGAATCATTTATTTCCTGCATATTGCAAACACAGTTTAATACATAAGTTGGTAATTTAGGATTGTTCAGACCCAATGGAATAATACCAGAAGCACGTGAGTGCAAGCGGCCATTAATTTAACCTAGTACAGATCGATTCCGGACATGACTTTATTGACGAAAAGTGCTTGTTTAGGTGTTCTCTACAACTCCTTTGAGTTTATGTCAATCTATGAAAAAAAAACTCTGCTGTTTTCTTTTCTGATGTTGATTTGGAATTTTTGAGTCTTTCAATTCCCCAAGCCCCGCATACGATTTTGTGTGTTCATGTCCGTCGGAATGAAGATATTGTAATTTTGTTTACTAAGAAGATAGATAAATATAAAGTTGCACGAACACACCCGTCAAAATTGCAAACAACAAGAAAAAAACGAAGAATTCAGCGGTATACTTTCTCCACAAAATTTCAATCTGAAGACCACGAATGAGGAATAGACATGCAATCTCCGTTAAATACCCTTTTCACACTCACCCCAAAATCCCCAAAAACTTTCTCAAAATTATATTTTGTGTGTTATTAAGAATATTAATTTAGATTTAACAGGTTTTGCTTGGCATCTGAGTGTTATTTGGGTTTTTGATGATAATTTAGCAGATTTTTTAGCTTATCCTTATTTGACTGAAATATAATTTGTTGCTTAGAATGTTTTAAAATGGCCGACCTATTTGTAACGTAAAGTTAGTGGTAGAACTTTACGTTACAAATAGGTCGGCCATTTTAAAACATTCTAAGCAACAAATTATATTTCAGTCAAATACTGGATACCTACTTGTTGAAGGTTTTTACGGACATGACTTTATTGACAATAATGCTTGTTTAGGTGCCTCCTACAATCTCCATTAGTTTGTCGTATTATAGAGGTCCATAAAGATGCAACCTGAATATATCCACTGTTGGCAAAAGAAAACAGTACAAATTGTCAATTACTCATATTTCCAAAGATATTAAATACATTCAAGCGTTTATTTGTAAAACCAATTTGCTTATATTATGAAGATTGAAAACATACAATATTCGCAATAACTGACCGTTTCAATCCAATGTTATGTTGCTTTATGTATGGCTATGCAACATTTTTGATGATATCGGGTCAATTTAATGAGAAATGAAACGTGGAACAAAATTAGTAGGCAATGATATTTGCTTTCTTTTGGTAAAAACAGTAGAGATTTTATAGTATACAGGGTGAGCTTTTTAGTATACAGTGTGAAATTTTGAAATATCGTTGTCTTTTATTGTATTTTAAAATACAAAAGATAGATGATTATACTTAAAAAAGCAGTGGAGTTGGACGTTAGCTACGATAACATTGTATGGGCACGAAAAATCCAATTGCGTACTTGAGTTATCTTTAAAGATTGTGGAGAAACTATGACCAACGTTTAGTTTTCTTATTGGCGCCATGTTTGATTTTGAAATTGTTTAAGCAATTTTCTGTTTTACATATTGTACTGGTTATTGGGCTGTAAATTGTTTGCAAATTTTTGTTTTTGTTTTTGCAGTGTTTTGGAACTAAAATTAACATCTCTTCTATTGAACTAAAATTATGGCAATTTGCTTTAACTTCTGACAGTTATTTACTTGCTGTTCGTATTTTACGTAAAAATTACATCTTCAAATGAAAAATAACGCAAAAAATGAGCAACACAGTGTATTTGGACTTCAGGCTGATATTGGAAGTGCTCTTCATTTAAACATGTCATAAAAAATAAAAAAGAACTTGGTTTGAAGTGATGTGACTTACTGAAAAAACGTCTTAAATTTACAGCTAAACAACAAGTGTGCTACATCATAATTGAAACTCATGAAAACACCACTTAAAATGATAAAATCAAACATGCCATGTTCATACGTTGAAAGTTTAGGACAAATACTTGTCGCAATTGAAACATATGCCGAAATTTCCAGACCATTTGCGTTTGTTTTGGCCCCAGAACAACCAGGAACAACTACGTCATCATCATCAACTACTGATTTTTGGCAGAAATAATGTTGTGAAATTATAATAAATCACAAAACAGAATATGTATACAATTCCACAAAATAAAAAAAGAATATTTGCTAAAATTTTACATACATTTCACGTGCATTGCAACTGCACTGTCAGTGCAGTTCCACACGCAATCGCTCAGCCCAACGTAGTTTCTAATGATTACCAGTGCGGCCAGCCGGCAATAAGGGAATTTTCGATGCTTCGCCGCTTTTAGTTGTTTTTCAGCTAATCCTCGGATATTACATTCCGTAACATTATTACCGCGCCCGTTAATGGCTGCCTCCAGAAATATATGAGCCGCAAACGATGCACCGATGAAAGAGAAATTTTTTAATAAGAACGAACGAGCAATATGCCACGCTCGGTGCAAAATGAAAACCACGTCGTATAATCTTTGTTATACGGCTACCTAGATTCGGGACGTGTACAAACGACCGAAATGAAATTTCCGCGATCTCAAAGAAAAAGCTTGTAGTGTTTTTATTTGAAGTGCGAAATAAATTAAATAAATTGCGCTTCTGGCCCTCTGAAGTGATAAATAGATCAATCCGATTTCTTTTTGAGGAAATTGCACATGTATCATTTTGCCATTTGGTGAAGTTGTTATATTTATTTTAGCGGCCAGAAATACAATATATTTAAAGATAGAATGGAAATTTTATTAATGAAATAACCTCCTTTTAAAGATGGTGACTGTCTTGTAACCGAATCTACAAAGAGAAAACATTCGGCCTAATATGTCCTGTTTTTAGGCATGAATACTTGCGCATTTTTAAAGTGGTAATTTTTGGATAGATACATTTTTAAGTGCACTCAAAAACTGAAATTTTTGCTTGATGAATATTTAAATGGGTTTTTCGAATTTGCTCTCCGTATCGCTAACTCTGTCACCACAAAGAGTTATGCATTTATCTGTTTATTTTTTTACTTTATTATACTAAAGTATTGTAACCGTGCAAAAAGAAATTGAGATTTTAGCGGAAATATGTCCTTTTAGGTCCCCTGAACATATTTGACCAAATATTTGTGGCCACGATTCCGGAGAAACTACTAAAGGTATCGGGACGAAACTTCATATTTAGAAGTTTCATGACAAAATTTAGAGCTGAAAAGCTTTTGGTTCAAAATGGTCCAAAGGAACTGGATGTTTACTCTTAGCATTTTTTAACGATTTTGCAAATGAGCGGCCATTTCTGTAATTTCGTCAAAATAGTTAAATAATAAACTATAGTAGAGGTAATTTTATACACTTTATTGTTATGGTATTTTTTGGTAAAATTAATAGTTTAGCTGCATGAGCAAATTCTATTTGGTTGTGTCTGCATTAATATAAAACTAGTTAGCCAGGATTTGACAGATATTTTCATTCTAATGACAGTAGGTATTGTCAAAACGTCAGCGTTTCCCACTGACAGATATTTTCATTCTAATGACAGTAGGTATTGTCAAAACGTCAGCGTTTGACACTACCTACTGTCACTAGAATGAAAATATCTGTCAAATCCTGGGTAACCAGTTTTATTTTAATGCAGACACGAAAGATCTCGACCACGTAGAATCTCATGCAGGTAAACCATTAATTTTATATATAGTATGATAAAGTCATGTGCCTGGCCACATCAGATTTTGTTATTTTTGACATGCTCTTGTTAGGTGACGACTTCATAATTAGGTCGAATTTTAGGCAAATCCCTGGCATGAATTTTTCGAGAAAGAAAATGTAGCTTATAGTTCTCAACCTACTGTTTTGTAAAGGGTTCACTCTGGGGGGGCGTGAGTATGAGTCTCACGCCCTGTTTTCAGGTTTTTCTGTGGTTTTCCTTGACTCCACGGCGAATGCTGAAAGCCAAACAACTTAAGACGTGCCACAGACGCGGGCCATAATAATGATAATTCGGGCCTGCCGATACCCCCGTAGTGGCGAAAGCTGTTGGGGGATGTTAACGGCGTGGATTATTATTATTAGAAAATTTGATCAATAACAGTTATAGCTGTCTCATTTTGAGTAAACTGTTTTATTTGTTTTTCAGTTCCTGAAGAGTTTACAGTCGTTTAAAATATTACAAAACAAAGAAAATGTAAAAGAAACAAAATACGTCAAAGACATTAAAACTAATAAAATTAAATTGATTAAACAAATGAACAAGAAGATATCCACATAAGTTAAAGTTTTCACTGATTTGTTTCTAGAAAGAAAATGTTCTTCCTAGTAAGAAGTTTCAATTGGACTTATTGATTGTCTCAATTCCTTAAGTTCAAGAGGAAACCCGTTAAAATACGGTTTTGGCAAAAACACTAAGTCCATTTGACTTTTTTTACTCAGTATGGCATTTACATTCTGAAAAAAGTTTTGCGGGGAAAGAACTGGCACAGCCTGTATATGAACGAATTCATTTGTTGTGCTGAACATGTATATGAGTATATATCCCCTTAATCATATTTTCGCATTCAAATATCAACGCTGGTTTGTTAAATATATTTTTTTTCGGACAATAATTGAGCATTTTGTTCGCTTTTAACTATCCACTTCCTCTTCTCTCCAAAACTATTAACTTTAGAAAAATATGTGATGGAGCAAACTTGTAGAGAACTCTATGCTCTACATCTTCGCTTATTATCATTTTCTATCTAGGATGTACTAGAAACAAGATATTTTAAGAAAACCGAATTAGGAACTACTCTATTGGAACGCGCTTGTGCGCTACAAGGTCGAAAACTTAGGATTCTTAGGATACAGGATTATACAAGTCGTCGAAATGTACAAACATTCCAATCCACGGATTATCCGAATTTTGGACTATTAATATCTATTATTGTATCCTATACTAAACTTAATAAAAGACCGTAAAAGTTAGAATATAAACTCTGCACCAAAGTAGGCAATCCACTGTTCAGCGTTTGTAGTTTTTCATAACATCGTCATAATATCGATGAAACCGGATAAAACGACGTTCATTCTCACCTTTGATGTGATTATTTCTTTTCTTATGTTATTATTTTCGTTTCTTAACAAATTACAATGTATTTGCGTTGGTAATGTGACTTAGAATCTTGTAATCGTAACCACCGTCAATGAGGCAAAACTTTCTGAGTTTCGCGACACTTTACTGAATTAATTCCTATGAATATTCATGCTATCCTTGGCACGTATTTTCCAGTCATAATCTATCTGTTCTTTATGGATGCTATAGTCTTATTCGAACTGACTCCAAAATTGGACGAACCTATTCTACTGTGAAATAGAATGAAGTTTCCCTCATCAGTTGCTTTGTAGGCATATTTTAAATAGCAATACATAGGGGGATTTCTTGCGAAAAATTATTAAGTACGTATTAAACAATAGAAGTTATATGTTCCTATCTGATAACCCCAATCCTGGTTATAAGATAATGAGATTATTACCAGGAAGACAAGTGTAATTAGGAAATCTGTTGGCTTGGTAGCGATAAATCAAGTGGTACGTTTGATTTGAATGCCATTGTTCGTAATCGACAATCGTTCTGCATATCTCCATGTCATGGACAGGTCAATCGCGTCGTAAAATTCAATGGTTTACGTAGCTTCCATCTCTGAACGATCATTATTTACAGCTTATGGCACCCGGTATACTCGTCATAATTGTAAGGTATAGATAGCTAATTGCCACAGAGTTCCAATTATATGCCGATTAAGTCATATCTTGTAAAATAGAATTCTGAAATATAGATGTAATATATATTTTGCAAAGTTCTAAGTTGACATTCATATTTTCTATTGATAGAGTTATTATTACCTATGTTTCCTGAATTTCTGAATGTTGTGAGTTTGCTGGTATTGTCTGTTCACAATATTTTTTTTGCTCCATTGTTTGTGTTTTGATGATTTTAGGTGCTCTAACAGAGAGAGTTGGGATTATATTGGTGCACTATGAAGTGGAGACAGATTTGATTTAACAATTGAAAAGCGTATAACGTAGTGTTGCTGAGCACAATAAAACAATAGAAAATATATGGTTTTGCGTGTTGTTTTGCAAATATTGTCAGGTTTTATTTTCATAATAATAAATGTTCTGTAATGATCTCATTCAACAATATTACGGTAGGTAAATATAGTTAAATCTATTACGGTAAAGGTAGTTAGGGTAGTTTGCAGTTTCTTCAATCTCTCATAATTATATACGTTTACTGTAATTTATTATTAATTAATTTAAAAAATTCTTGTGGCATTGTATTCGCAGATTGGCTCTCTATCGCGTAAACTAGAATAAACCGGTTGTTAGAATAGCCGTTGATTATAAATTATAATCCACTGTTTAATATAAATAGAGCTTTAATAAGTAAACTATTGTCATAAGAATCTCTATAACAATCAATATCCAGTAACACGTCTGCATGGTACGCTCATACTGATAAGACTGTCCGGGACCAGTTCCCAGGTCGTATCGCCTGCATGGTGATTCAGGCACCTGTCCGGTCCATTTCTTATACTCGGCCATCCTGCTCCGCGGGCTGTCCTCAGGCCGCTCAAAACATGTAAAGAAACGGATTTAAAAATTTTGAAACCACTATATGTTTTGAGTGTAGGCAAGGTGCAAAACTTACAACACTACCTCAAAACTAGAAAACAAAAATGGGATTTAAAACTTTATAACCATCAAAACCATTTTGAGCATATGCAAAGTGTGAAACTTACAACACTACCTCAAAAACATAAAATCAAAAATTGGGTTTAGAAACTTTAAAACCTTCAAAAACATTTTGAGCGTATACAAACTGGCGAAACTTACAACATACCTCAAATCATGTAAAACAAAACTAGTTTAGAAACTTTAAAACCTTCAAAAACATTTTGAGCGTATGCCAAGTGCTAAACTTACAACATACCTCAAGTATGCAAAGCGCCAGGCTTTAAACACACCAAAACATTTTGAGCGTATCCAAAGTGCTAAACTTACAACATACCTCAAGTATGCAAAGCGCCAGGCTTTAAACACACCAAATCATTTTGAGCGTATGCAAAGTGCAAAACTTACAACATACCTCAAGTATGCAAAGCGCCAGGCTTTAACACACCAAAACATTAAAACGTTATGTAAAGCGCATGATTTCCAACATATCAAACAAACAATAAGTTATATACAAGCGCACTGCTTTCCACATGACTGCTAGATCTAGCACAATCAACTCCAAGCGAATACAATATTAGCAACGTATTTACAAAACGCTTAAATATTAACACAATACTGCATCAAATCAGTCACATGTCGGCTCGTAAGAGTACTAAGTCTAGATTCTATGAAAAAGACAAAATAATATTAATGGTGAGATCGCAGTCTCCACATTGGTTCTACGTGCTGATGGGACCAAAACATCACATCGATGAGACCTCAGTCAACACCTCTACTCTACCACTAACGGGACAGAGACCAAGTCGCCGAATCAAATCCGATAGCATAAATAATAACAATAACTGTTCTGTATCTCTATTGGTTTACGGACACCCTTGAGGAAGAACACTAAATAAACCCTCTAAATATAGCAATTACAATTGCACCGCCTTTGACGTTTCAGTCAATCAATTTCTAGATATGATAGCATTAATTCAGTGTTCATTTCAATCTGACGGCCACATACGATAGATCTCATAACAATGCTTACCAAAAGAAATACAACCTTTACATGTAAACCGTTAAAACAGTCTACTTCCTTTCATTAATGCATGAACACAGTACAAATGGATTTCATTTTTCTAGTTATAAACCTCAACGCAATTCTGAAATTATCATACGCAGAGCAATCAATTTTAATTCTCAAATTATGCGCAAAGCATACACAGTCTCTTTTAAATCCAAAATTTGAATACACAACATTCAGGACTTTCAATCCTGCTATTATGATACTCAAAACGCATAAACTTTCACTTCTGCTCTCAAATCAAGCCACACATGGCACAAGGTATTCCAATCCTCAATTTACAATAGGAATATGAATAATATAAACCTTCAGTCCTCAAATTATGATAGAGAAATCATAAGGACTTCCCATTCTCTAACAAACGAAGCACATTTTCGATTCTCAATCATGAACCACAAAACATAAAGCTCTCAACTCTAATTATAACACACCAAGAACTTTCAAACCTCTAACTGTTATAACGAAACACATATAAACTTCAAATTCTCAGATAATGATCACGACAATCATCAACTTTCAATTCGCAAATTAAGCCACACGGCATAAAATACTTCAATCCTCAATTTACAATTCATCAAGAACATAAACCTTCAATTCTCTAATTATGATTAGAAACATAACCTTCCTATTCTTAAGTTATGAAACACAAACTATAATAACTTCCAATAGCATGATGAAAATACAAAACAGCAAAGATTTTCCATTTATAACACGCCAGGAAAAAGCACCGTCATATTTCTAAATATGAAATACAAGCGTAAGCTCTCGAAATTCACCAATTGCAATACTCTTAGCAAAAGTACTTTCTGTTCTAAATGTTTCAGTAATTACATAAACTCATTACGTAAAACAATCAATTGCGTAATTATAAAACACAAACCATGTAGGCATTTCACTATTTCAACCATGATTTATAATTATCAATCAGAAACCTTAAAAATATTTGTTTTTATCTTACTCCGTCTCGGCACTGGTACCAACAATGCATACATTTCCAATGTTAAAGAACTTCCCAGCTCCTCAATACGACGGGCTCGCATCCAGTACCAGCAGAATCCTCCAGAAACCGCTCGATCATACTGACTCCCATTAACAATTGAAGGAGCACGGCTACATTCAAAATGCATCCATCATCCATCGACTTCAGTGTGCAACTCAAAATTATAAGATCTCTTTTTAACCATCACTAATACCTCAAAAACAAACAGTTTTGATCCCTAGTACATAACCTTGATACCATTATCTCAAGTACTTTTCTCAGCTTCCTAGATTTGATATTTCCAGTTGTTTCTTTGTTCTTTTCTTGGGCGCCATTGTTGTTAATTGCTGTTATTTTCACAATTATTGCTCTAACTATGGTATCCCACTTCTGATTTGTTAGAATAGCCGTTGATTATAAATTATAATCCACTGTTTAATATAAATAGAGCTTTAATAACTAAACTATTGTCATAAGAATCTCTATAACAATCAATATCCAGTAACACGTCTGCATGGTACGCTCGTACTGATAAGACTGTCCGGGACCAGTTCCCAGGTCGTATCGCCTGCATGGTGATTCAGGCACCTGTCCGGTCCATTTCTTATACGGTTTCATAAAAAAATAAGTGTTTTATCCACCTTTCTTTAGGAAAAATAATCAATTTTTACTCATCTTTTCTAATTATAATTAATTTTTGTAAGATTCTGTCAATTCTACAATTTTCAATATTTTTTAATAATGCTAGGTTTCGCGATAACGAGTCAATTTGCGAATACAATGCCGCAAGAATTTTTTAAATCGGCCCGTTAGTTTTTGCGAAATCGTGTCAACCACCCAATAAACAAGGTTCCGAGAAAACTGCCTTTAAATTGTAGACGTGTAACGACATACCAGCACTTTTAATTTTGTCCACTCATATTTTTATCGATATCTCCTAGAGTATTATTAGGCTTATCACAATAAATGATATGTAATTTTAAAGAGGATATATGTGGCTATACTACAAAAAAGAATTTCTGCTTTAAATTGTAGACGTGTAACGACATACCAGCACTTTTAATTTTGTCCACTCATATTTTTATCGATATCTCCTAGAGTATTATTAGGCTTATCACAATAAATGATATGTAATTTTAAAGAGAATATATGTGGCTATACTACAAAAAAGAATTTCTGAAAAATACTAAACGATGTACGCATTGGAGGTGGTTAAAAAGGTCCCGACAGTCAAGATATAATCGGCTTCGGCGGGCCGCTCAAATTTTGGCTATGTAATTGTTAATTTATCGAATTTATTTCTAAAATTTTTACAGCGTATTCTTTAAATGTTGTGCGATCAAAATATGCAGTAAAAATTATTAATTTTTGAAAATGTTACACTAGAATGTACCCTTAATGATTACGAACATAATAGCTAAAACACGAAGTCCATAGTTCAAACTTTCTGCACTCTGAAATTTAAACTAATACTTATCACTGTGTGCGTTTGTTGTATCAGTAAGTAGTGGTTTATGATAACATCTTGTGAATCGCCCACTGTCCCTGGGGTTGCTTTTTGCGAAGGTCCGGGACCGTACTGGTATTTATTGTTGAAAAATAATTGCTTTAAATAAGCACAGAATATGAGGAAAAACAATAAGCAGACGCTGAGCGCTTATTATGTATTATCAACAACAGTTAATAAAAACTAACAAACAACATTTGCATAAAATAAGTACTGACTATAAATACTGAATATAAAAGCGAAATAAAACGAAGCAGGTCTAAAGAAAAACTAAACCTGCCAAGATACAAAATGTAGGATAAATAAGTAATTTACTCTTTAAATGCAATTTATTTAGAATATTCTCTTGCTTTCAGTTACAAACTAGATACAATCCCTAATCCACAGTCCCTTACATAGCAAATACTATTGTTGGTGTCGTTTCATCGGCATTGCACACTACAAATAAAGGAAATTTGTGTTCTGGTAAATAACCATGTGTATAGTGGACTATTTAATGCGCAACTGTAGTTTCAAAAATGTACGCTACACTCAGGGAAATACCAGCAGCGCAAACGAAAAAATTACAGAAGCCTTTATTGTGAGTCACCAAAGTTCTTTTTGCGTTGTGTAATTTTTTGTTTAGTGATTGTGAAACCATCTGCATTTTCTAGACACGCCTGTGTCTGTATCTGTCATTATCTTTTAACGTATCGCAAACAAATGTTTACTACATATTTCATTCTTTTCTTCTAGTCTTCGACAAAGAACCACAAAACAGTAAATAGTTATCTCTGATTGGTTGTGAAATTGAAAAAATCGGTCCTCTTTTTGGGTGTATAATAAATTCTCCAATCTTTTCTATTGCTCTTGTCTGAGTACTTTGAATACAGTGGTTTCCCGTCCAACCTAACCCATAATAAATAGCCATATTATAGCTTTCGGTCGGATCTGCGTCGGTTCCTTAGCATAATACGCGAATTTGTCACCCCTAATGCCGTACAAATTGAGTCGCCTTACACTATAACATCTCACGGATTTATTTGAACAGCAACGTCTGCGGATAAGTAGTAAAAATGCACAGCCTCGGAACAGGGCGGCTGGCGACGGTCCTTGGGGGTAGTAAAGTAACTCAGCTTCTTCGGCGACGAATCCCCAAAGTCGTTCATTCTCATTTGAAGACCGTAGCAACGGTACAGTTCGTATGGTCCCCCATGGTTTCCTTCCATGCGGTACGTAGTCCGCAGTTCAAAATGATGTTGAATTTTGAATCTAAATATGATAAGATTGGGCATGCATGCTAACCTACTAGTTAACCCGAGACATAACAAAAATTTAACTTACACATTTTCAAAATTTGTTGAATTTTTTTCGAACTTCTCTTTTGTACACTTTATTAAATCATACAATTTTGTGATTGTGTTTTGTTGTTGTCTTTAATATAAGGATATACCAATAAGCATTGAAAATATCGAGCACGTTTCGATTTTTCTGGACCTGTACACAAGCATACACAGGCATAGGAAATTCATTTCTAGTTATATGAATATTATGTTGTGTTGTGTTTTAAAAAAATTACGTAAACCTCTCAAATGTAACAAAATAGTTGTTATCAGCCTCATCAGTATTAAAACTTGCAAAAATTAAATTTTTAAATTAAAGTTACGTCTTTCCGAGTCTGTATATCGTACAAATGTGAAATCTGGAATGTGTCAAATAGACTTAAAGAGAGAAAACACTAAGCACTGCTCCGTATAGCGAGGACATGGTGGGTTGAGGAGATAGAAACTGATAGTCGGTCTGCGAATTCGTTCCTGATAGCCCCGAGCTTTTGGTGGAAGTGTCTTTGGAGAAATAAGGAGGAAACGTGCACCCCCTAGAATAACACCATTAATACCGTTCCAGATTTGCGCTGTAATAATATTTAGCCGGGGAAATTCCAACGCCGGCAAACCGTAGTTGACACAAAGCTGTTTGCAAGTATAATTGTTACAAATAACACCAGCGACATAGGATTATTTATTCTGCAGGGATGAATGCGTTTCCGTGATTTGTGACTTTTTGCTAACGGAATTGTCCTGCACTATTTAACTACATATCTATCAATTATTTATTCTATAAGTAAAATTTACAATTAGGGTGGGCGCACAGACGAAAACGTTTTTGTGTTTTTGTGTTTTTGGTTTCCAGAGAAAACACTACGCCGCACACGTACGGAACAAACAGCGGTATACAGAATACAAGCAGCGGTTGCAAATCGTAGTTATACTAAAATATGTCGGTCGACGAAGCCACCGAGATAGCTTTAGTGCTTTGGCAATGGTTTATGCTCCAGAAAACTAAAATACCCAAAAAGCAGTTGTGGGTGCACTCTATTAACAAAAAAAAAAAAGAAACGATGAAAAAACATTACAGTGCGTTTCGTATGATTTAAGGAACGAAGCAAAATTTAAAAACTTAACTCAGATGAGCCCAAACTAGGGTAATTATTTATTTATATACAAAATGGCGACTAAACAACTTCAGATGAAAGGCTATATTATTATAAAGTAATAATGTTTATTAAATGCTATAATTACTAAGGAACAAATCAACAAGTTTAGCATTATTTGGGTTGTTTTCGTGAACACAGACAACCATCTCATCAAAACTCTTTCACTTTGCATGACGGACTAGGCAAAGGCTATTTGCCTGGGCAAATAGATATGAAACTTTTATGTATATTTTTAAAGCTTTTTGCCTAGGCAAATGTATTTGCCAAGACCGTTGTTAGTCAAATCGCATTTTGCTTTCAATCGCGTTTCTTTTAAAATTATGTGCCGTTATGTGCAATCCGTGAATGTTTGTTCTCAAATACGTCATAATTAATATTTAGTCGCTGATTACTTCTGATAATATCGTATTCGAATCATCATGGTTCTAATGAAGTTACGCCTGATTTGTTGTGACAAGCGTCAACACTCATGAGTGCAGAGATACTATTTCATATGGAGCAATATGGATTTTATTCCACTAAAACAAGAATTTTGGCTTAGGAATGTTTAGTTTCCCTTTTACAAGGAAAAAAGTTATACTAGACTGAAAAACAGTAAATTTCTGAATTCTTATCGACTGGGCGATTTGACGCATCGCTGCAGATAATGATATCACCTAACTATTTTCCACACGGAAAACCATGCGGAACAAATGTACAACTCAGTGAATATTTGGTGTGTTGAAACGTTTTGCTTGTCTTCATAATGGTTCACCGATAGGCAGTGGAGGTTACTGTGATGTTCCAAACACACAGCCGAACTAAGTACGTATTGTTGAGATAAGGAACGGAGATAAACTTCGATGAAGTTAATAACGCTGTTACCCACAGATTGTCAGCAGTCACATAACGACACGTAACGACATAACCTCACATAATTTGAAAATCCAACACTATGCTGACTATGCGCAGTTCGTCTAAACGCGCACATTTCACGGTAACTTGCGATTAACTTGCGAGTAACCTGTGGTTACACTCTGTTAACTAAAACCATTTGCTTACGTCATCATTTTTTCTACGTATGAATCAAATTGGCACAGAAGAATAAAAAATTATTGCTGCCATGTGTATGGCAATCAATGAGTTTTTGTTATACAAAGACGATAACCGACAGAGAGGAAGGAAGAGAAACCCCAATTAATTAATGATGCTACGGACTTCTCTACCCGCACGGAATGTATTTTAGCGTAGCGAAACGTAACCGTACGATTTCTAAATAAAATGCTATTTGCCTAACAACGGCTTTGGCAAATGCATTTGCCTAGGCAAATAGTTTTAAACATCTAAATGAAGACTCAATATCTATTTACCACGGCAAATAGCTTTTGCCTAGGCAAAAGCCTTTTGCCAGAAATAACCATTTGCCTACGACAACTAGACCATTGAGATTAGTTAGGATTTCTTTCAAGTTTAATATGGTAATAATTACATTACTTTTGTGATGGCTTATGGCATATGATACGAAGATTTTGATGTCGCCCGCGTACCAAATGAACAGAAGTAGTAACAGCAGAATTTTGAATTTTGGAAAAACAGGGAAAACAGAGGAGAGTAGACTTCAACCTTAACTATTGACATAGTATGCCCATAAATTGAGTTCACGTTAAAGTTTATTTATGACATCAGTATTCGGCCGGGGCACATTGAATTGTTAGATTTAATTTGGGAAAGTTACGTTGGGTTGAATTTGAAGCGAACTAGTTTTAACGGAATTGTCGTGGGAAACTCCTTCGGCATCGGTCGTTTATATACACATTTAATGTCGGCAGGCAATTTAGCGGGTAAATTGCAGCGTGTAAGGTGCGGCCAGCGTGAAACGTTAAAACGTTTTCCGCATTGTAATTCAGGCGGTGTGCAGAGAGCGCGCGGAAACACCCAGGAGAATTAATAATACATCGGGTGGAGGGAAGCTTGCCACAGCAAAAACTTTCTAATAAGGCGCTGCCTGTTGCCGCCAATAGCATCCCCACATAAAACGTAAACGGGAGAGCGGAAAGGAAAACGCCGACGATGTAGAACGCACCCAGAAAAACAATGCGTTCCGTGTATTGGACACAGGACCGTCATTAGCCCGAACCTAGTTTTCTTTGTATTTCTCCATTCAGCCGTCATCAGAGCCGAACGTGCTTCGGACATTCGAGGGTATATTGGATTTTATTGCTAACCCGCCAAGGTGAATCGTCGGGCAAGTGATTGGGATTTGCTTTCGTAGCTTAATAATGGAAGTGTTATTAACAAGAAATATTTTATTTTCATAGTTCGTTAATACTTTTTTCGTTAATATCATTGTAGATGTTGTTCTTATTGGGCAGACCTCTCAACAAATAAAAAGAAGAATTATGCAACATAAAAGTAGTTTGGTGTCTCATCTAGGCAATCTTACACATCATAATACATGATGATTTTCTCAAATGCTCAAAAGTTCTGAATATCCTTTTAGAAATTTTTCATGTCAACGAATGGTATGCGCCATTAACGCATAACAGATACTAACAACCTAAGCACAATTTATAGATACACATACAAGGACTTAAAAAGGACATATTATAATGAAAAGATGTTCTATCATTGCAGGATAGATATCCTACGATGCTAGAACAATTTCTACATTACTCATGTCATTATTACTTTTGTCTTGTCCACTGTCATTCTTTTCTAATTGAAATTAAATTTGCGTTGTAGCCATATTTTCAGTAGTATGTTTCTATTATTATTATAATATAATTAATTATAATAAAGAGATCCATTAGACCAACTTGAAATAGAAAACGTAAAAAGACCCATTATTAGTTTATTAAACGATCAGTTAGAATTCATAAGTTTATAATGTTTTAATCTTAAGAATGTCAAATGCCTCACCCACACATAGCACACGTTGTTGCTAGTATTTGTAAATACCTGACGTAACTTTCATGTTAAATTATGATCTATTTTATTACCGCCATTATTCTTGTTGTAGATTTAGGTTGATTATGTCGATTAGACGAAACCGGTACCTAAGAAATTAAAACAAAATTAACAAAGGAAAGACAGAATGTGGCAACATAGACACATAATTATTTGTTTATAGTTTAGATAATTAATTTAACACTACAAGGAAATAAGTTATATCACAATTTTTCTGATCATAACATTTACACTTTTAATAGAATTTTGCCGGGATGTTAAATTACCGTAATTAATTTTTTCGTAAATTATCCTTGGTTTTTCGTTAAATCATCGATAATTAAAAATACAAAATGGTAAATTACGCTGGTTTTAATTACCGGGTAATTAAAAATTTAAAATAGTTAAATTAAACCGACGTTAAACCGATCACTGTATGTTATGATTGCTACTTATGTAAATAAAATGTTGGTCAATAAAAGTCATTATATTGTAGATAACTAGCTATTTCTAGGGATGTTAAATATCGGTAATTATTTTTTTGAGTAAGTAGACCGCTGAAATTAAAATTATTTTTAGTTATTTAATTAATACCTAATAATAGTTAATAAGAAATACTTCATTAACTTACTTTCAAATATTAAATTAAAACTTCAAATGGTAAATTATATATTCTTAAATTACGAGGTAATTCAAAATTCAAAATAATAAGTTACCGATGGCGGACAGTTATGTCAATCAAAATGTTGTAACCTACATTTTAAAAGTTGTATTCATCATTTTGTTGATAACAAGTAATCCCTGATGTCTTTTCTGATTTTAAAGTAGGCACTACAAGTCTTTATACCAGCAATTTATAAAAGGATAGTTTAACAGCATAATTATAGTAGAAAATACTTTAATTCCTTACCAGGTCACAAAACAACAACGCTCGATTTCACAAACAATGGTCATTTTTTAGTAGGCTCACTGTAACATTTTTTAAATCGTGAAGTGTATAGTATGTAATTGGCTTTTCATTTAAGCTATATTGACTCCGCTGAACCGATCTCCCCCTTTCCACCCTCTACTCATTAAATACCAAAAGATTAGGTAAATTTTTTCAAATAATATGATTCGGCAGGATTGGAGGAGTGGAAAGGGGCTTTGACGAAAAAGAGTATAAAATGTACCGGAGTTAAAAAATATCCGGTTTAAAAAGTGGACATTGTTTGTGAAACCAGACATAAAAATAATAAGTAATAGAAAATAATAAAGTAAAGTAACAAAATAAAGTATTTTTAACAGGTAAACATTTCAGGCTTTTGGAATTATTATAAATATCGGTAAATTACCAACGGTAATATATGCTGACTGTAAATTACCATTGGTAGTGTAAGCCGTAAATTACGGCAATTAAAAATCCGTAAATTTCCACTAATTACAGTAACTAATTTGGTAATTTACTTGGTCAATTACGCTTTTACATCCTTCATATTTTGCAATTCTGAATTTTAGACCAGTTTTCACTGCTTTTATAACCTTGCATGAAGGTTTAGCTTAAATAACCTTGGGATGATAAAGTTTTGCTTCGTGAGCAATGAGGACAATTCATTGTTAGGAAATTTTTGATTTGTGAGCCAAGGAGATTATGAAAATTTCATTGCTTAACTGGTATTAAATCATATCTGGACAAATTTAATAGTCCAATTAGATTTCAAATTGAGCTGCAACCAATCAAGCAGAGGGACATAATCGCACACACGGCGCGCCGCCACATCAGATATGATAAATCAGACTTCTGATAAAATTCCTGGCATCAAAAGAATTTGTAATTCAACAACTCAAAAACATAGTCATTTAGCAGAACATATGTCATTAACGCAATGTTACTATAGTTTCGCCACAAAACATTTGATTTTCATTTTGAAAACATCTTACAAGTGAGCTTTTGGCAAATAGATTATTAGATTATTTGTTATTAACCATACCCAGAACATAATCAAGGTGTTAAAATAAAAATTTCTAGAAAATATTTTTGAAGCACTGAACTAAGTATTAACGTTATTTATTTAGGTTTTGGGACGATATACCTACTCACCTAAAAAACCTTTTTTGGTGGATTATTTCTTGAGGAATAAACGATTTATACGTCAAAGGCCAATCAAAATTAGTTGGTTATTTTTTAATTGTAGGTGCACCCAACTATGCGCAGAATATGTAGTGCATAGTCTGTACTTGGTTTAGTACCAATCCAATTAAATTATGGCCTTCGTCTTCACAAGTGTACGTATTTGTCACTTCTATAATTGTACACCCGACACAGAACAAACAACGAAACTGAAAAAATAAACTCAATTGCTGACTGTAGATACGTACAGTCAATAATTGAGATCCACGTCAATTGTCTCAATCTAAACTGTATCCCAGACAAGCACTGTTTTTTTTACACGAAAAAGTTACGCGATGTCTCAAACTTTGGAAGACTTTGCTAACGTACCTTGTACGGAGGATGCCAGTGACATTTACAACCAATTTATTCTTGTTGGGATTTATTTGTTGCCGGGCATGTACTGCGGAACATGACCTGGGGCGAGCATGTGACAGTAACGTCGCCCTGTTACCACCGTCCCACCCCTTACGTGCTGAACGTCAGCGTTGTCCCTACGGCAGAAAATATTTCATCGTATTTTTCAGCAGCGGGGAGAAATTATTTCCAACAAAGGACTCTGAGGTGATTCGCGAATTGAAATAAACGATGAACACGCAGCGCTGTATATACCTTGGTGGAAATTAGGTCCATTGTACTCGGCGGCAGCAGTTCTTGTTATTCCTCTTGTGGCAATATATATTACTTCTTCGTGTTATAACCACGCACCCTCGTCATGATTGTTTCTTTTTCTTGTTCCAGGTAAGCGAGAAAGAGTTCAATGCGATGTAAAAATAATGGCTGCTATTAACTGGGGCGACGGGGGGTAAGTTTTTCTTATTTTTGTTTCAAAAATGAAGTTCCGAAAACCGTTATCCAACCTATATCGTTAGGGAACACTGAAAATTTATTATTATTATTACTATTATTGCAACCGTCACTTTTTATTCATGAAGACAACTCAAAGCATCATTAGTTCTACACGATCGTCAAAATCAATAGTGATTTTGGTATTTTTAAGACATAATTGATATAAAATATTTTGACTTGAAAAACTTGACTACACCTTCCAACTTCTTGATATTTACAATATTTTGGATTTAGTTCCTGGGCAATTCTGAGCAATTATTACCAGTATTTTTTTTTATTTAAAATTTAAGAAAGAATTAGTAATGTTACAATCAGTTATAATCAGCTCCTCGTGTATGGCTACAGACTACAGTCCCAGCCAAAACAAGTGGTATGTCTAATCAACACGGATAAAGTCGCTTCCGCGTAATGAACAGTTTCCTAAAAAGCCGAGTGTTTCATATATGCAAATAAAATTCCGCCACGATGAAAAGCGCAAGTGGACGCCTTAGCTGAACTTTTGCAATTTCGGCCTTTTTGTAATTTTTATAACATTGAGATCTTTTATATTCTAGAAAACACTTTATTGAGATTTCAACATTTTCTTTCCCAAAAGCTGACATAATAGGGGGGAACTTATAACATATTCAGCGGAAAAAGTTCAGTAATCGAAAACTCCTTATCACATTGATAATCTTATTTAAATGGTTTATTTTTAGCAGTAATAGTCTAGTAATAGTCTAATAGTCTTAAAAACTTCAGCCGATAAATTTCCATCATTATTTTTTTAAATTATTCTATATATTAATTTTAAAAAAATTTAAAATATTAAAATTATCTATTTCCTTCCTCTATCGCTCCAAGCAGTCAATGAATTTTGAATGTGTAATGGCTATCGGGAGCTGCCTGAATAAAACTACTTTACTTTTTTTGCTGACGTTTCGGTCTTTCTTTTAATCTTATTCATAGCTCAAAAGTATGACAAACAATTAAAATATCCATCAAAAACAAATTACACCTACGTATCACACGCGTATAACGGTACGACGGACATTTGGGGTATTTGAAGATGTAACAGAAGTAACAGAGTCTTTTTCAAGTAACAGAAACTATTAAATTATAAAACAATCTGCTACATGATGCGTAATCTTTTGTGATTGTTGCTGTGTAATGAAAGTAGGACGCATAAGACGCTTGTGCTAGTTATGGATAGTATGAACGCAAGCCGCAGTATTATAGCGCAGTATATAAATTACACGTACCTACAGCAGATAATCTTCGGTAGTTTACACCTGTTATAAATTCCTAGCGCATATATTTGCTGCAGTTTAGGGTAACTTGAAGTACCTAACTAGATAACTTACTGAAGTTATGAAAGCAGTAAACAATAACAAACAAGTATGCTTTAAAGGCCTTATATGTATTATAAAAAATATAAAATATGTATTAAGTCAATAAACCGGACAAATCATCAAAACCTCGGAACCCACTGCAACAGCTCTCATTTTAATGACACTACATTTTATTATTGTTAGTTGAACTACATTCTTTGAAATGAAGAATGTGAACATGCATTCAAGATGCATTTAACATACTTTATACTTTATTCAGGGTGTTTTAAATGTAATATGTTTGGGGAATATTTAAAAGAGACCAAGATTAGCAAAAAAAAACGCAATCAACATGCGTCTAAAAATGAATGGTGTAGGTTTTTCTTGAGCATGCTTGAGCATTGGCATCACGTTTTTTCGGAGAGATTGAAAAGCGATTAAATTCTGGAAGCGTTTATTCTTATACTGACAAATTATCAAACATGAAAAACTAAAATTTACAGTTTTAAAATTTCAAACTCCAGTGGAACTAGACATTTGAACACCACCATTTAGGCACGGTTTTACTTGAAATTCAATCGTGAAGTCGTGAATGTCGTCGTATAAGGTTTGTTAGCCATGGAGAAAAACATCCTACCTTTTTAAAGGGGTTACCCCGATTAATTACCTACAATTGAAAAATGATTTATATTGTATGTAAAATAAGAAAAGTATTTACTTTTTGTGAACAAATAGGTACATAATTATGAAATTTAGTTTATTCAAGTGTCAAGGCTAATTTGTTACAGCAGGTTTATTTTTTTATATTAAAAACAACCAGTGATTTGTTACAGCAGGTTTATTTTTTGTATTAAAAACAATCAGTGAAAATGATTGATGAAAATGAAATGAAAATTGTTTGTTTTTTACTCAAATTATATTTCTTATACTAAAATCTTAAAATAATAATCAATTGTTTAACATCAACAAAAACAAAAATGGGTTAAACTTTGTTGAAGCAAATGCTTGAGTCTGAGCCGGAATGTTGCTGATTAAACAATGTGATATAACAAATACGGTAAACAAAGTTTATTCAGTGGGTCTCAAAGTAAAAACCTAGAACGTAAGAATCGCTCAAACTGCCATCTCTCGTTTCAATAGCATTTATCCCTGTGTTAAAAGCGTCATTACTCTAAAACTACTGAACAGAGAAAAATCAAATAGTGGGTCACACTCCTGACTCATTTCTAAATAAGTTGTATGAGTATCAACGTCTTCTGCTTTCGGTTTAAAAATGAGAGGGAGTTGAAGTGACAAATGGTAACCGATGTTTGCATTGTTAAATTACGAAAATTTTCATTTTTGTTCAGGTTGCATTTCGAATCGCTTCTATAGATTAAAGGTTGTGAAACAGGTTTGATGGAAGCGGATTGCTCAGTAAGACGAGCGTTGATTTTAAAAATGCAAAAATCCGGTACTTTTTCACTTCTCTCGTACTCATGTTTAAGCCGAGAGGCAAAAAATGGTGATAGTCATACAACTTATGTGATACAGAAGTATGGCACACTTTATTACAATTGATTTTGTTGAGTAATTTTAGAGTTATGAGCCTTCAAATACAGGGACCAATGCTATCGAAACGGGAGATAGCAGTTAGGGCAATTCTAACATTCTGGATCGCATATACTGTTTTGACATACTCTACAGAGTCTACAGCATTAAAACGTTTTCCTTTCAACTTCAGATGGCATTGCTCGAGCCTAAAAGTAAAACACAGATAATTTGAAAAAATATTTGTAGTTGGTAATCTAGTCTTTTTGCCATAATGTGAAATTTTTATATAATAATGTTTACAATTTTTATATCCCTAACATACATTTATTTGTTGAGAAAACTTACTTATTATCTCATTAACATTCTTATGTGTTTAGTCTTCTTAATTTACCTCAGCAAATGTTAACGAGACATTTGACTTCTTGATCAGAGCGTTGGCACGTATACTCGGTACACTGCTGTAAATCTTTCCCGTTAATTACCGACACTAACGAAGAAACATTTCGTTACCAGGAGAAGCCACTTGGCAAGTTGACGTTCAATTATTTCCCAGGATGTAGTGCGGATACGGCGCTATTGTTGGTCCTTTTATTTTCGACGAACGTAAAACTACATTCAAGGAGTCCGATTCTGTAAAGTCTAATGTATGCACCCGCACATTCCACGGTGTGGTGCTCCTGCTGTGCAATGGGATCTCGTGATGGCGTACTCTTGCTTAATGCACTTCTAAATGGAAAGACGCCACTGACAATACGCTCACTTGAGCACATTTCCAGGAATTATTTCCTGCGACTAACTGGCGGAGTTCTAGCAGGAAACTCGACGTACTTTAAAGATGGCCTTCGTCATATCGCTACAGGCGTGGACTAGCCCAGTTCATATTTCAAGCTTGTGGCTTCCGTTCCAAATAAGAAAATAAAAGTCTAAAGACGTAGTTGGCTTAGATTCATACTTTTCTAATAATAAAGAAATGAGAAATAGAGTTTTCAAGCATGCTCTGAAAAGGGATACTTTAAATAATAATATTAACAAGAAGGGCGGAAATAAAAAAATGAACTAGCAAACTTAAATGAGTTTCAGTTGTAATTTAAAATAATTCATCTAAACGAAGCCAATTAACGCAAGAGAAAACTAGCCATTGGAGCAGATAACATATGTATATTGTATGCAGAGTTGATAGGTAATGCCGAGAATGAAGTAACAAAATACCGGAATTGATTCTTGATATCAGTGGTATGTCCACAAAACCCTCTGTTTCCTTGCCACATTATTGTCTAAAAATGCATTTTAAACGCATTCTTGCTTACATTCTTGCTTCCCCATTGTGTTCATGGCATGAGCTATCAGGTATCAGCTATTAGGTATCAATCACAACAAGCACAATGAATGAAATATCAATTCCGGTATCATGTATAAACTTCTATTTCCGCAATTAAATAAAATAAGTATTAATAATAAATATAATTATAAAATTGAATAATAAATACAACACGTGTAATCGCCACTAAACGTAACTCAATAATAATCCTGCCAACGGAATTGTGATCCAATGTCGTTATCCCTAAAAAGCAGTAGGTGCCGGCAAATCACTCCTCGCAACACCGACCGCTTCAATCTATACGTTCTCCACGAATCAACCCGCCTATCAATTTTATACCACCACCCGTGATGCACAAGGTGCCCAAGATAGCAGATTATATGACAACCACAAGTCACAACACGTAAAATTGGTACTAAACAAAATATCAGTATCAATTCTGGTATCACAAGTACAGTACGATTAAATACAGTAAATAATCAAGTTCACGATCAGTAACACGAATGATTACTGATACTCGCTTTCATGTCTGGTAACAGTACCGAAACGTGTAGGTACCAAGTATCAGTAACGAAATACGAATGATTACTGATACTCAGTATCAAGTCCGGTAACGGTACCGAAACGCGTAGGTACCAAGTACCTAGTAACGAAACAAATGATTACTGATACTCAGTATCTAATCTGGTAACGGTACCGAAAGTGTAGGTATCTACTAAGTATCCAGTAACGAACCACAAATGATTACCGATATTGATCGTACGTGTACGATGGTTGCGGCTCGAGTGCTGCGATGTGCGGAGATGTTTCATGTGTTACAAATAAATTAGCTAGTAAATGCGGCCGGCGCGGAGCGGCGGTTTAGGACATTTTTTAATCATAAGAAGATCTTATGTATGTAATAAAATATCATGACATCCGTGCTCAGTAATTTGTATCGGAAACAATAAGGAAACAAATTTGTTTCGAATATTAAGTAGGTGAAATGTTAAAGGAATTAGTTTGCCATATTTTACGTAGGTATGCTAACTTGAAAAATATCGGTATCAGTTTAAGTGACGAATACAAAGTAACGAATACTCGATTAGAAAGTAGCGGTATCAATTCGTTACTCAAAAGTATCGGTACTGCACATCCCTACTGTAGATTGCTTGAACTTTGGGTTATGGCAACATACATCCTACGGGCATTTTAGAGGCCGAAATTAAAAAAAAATAGTATATTAATGGGAAAGTAATTGTTCATTGAAAAATAAGAATGCTCGTATTAATGCCTAATAAAATAAAGTATTTTCCTTGAAAGTTTAAACCAAAAATATTTCAATATGGCTAATTTAAGAAATAATCTACTGAGACCGGTTATTCGAAACATCGTGTTCGGTGCCAAAAACATCTTACCTCCGTTTATCAAAACCAAAAAAGAATTGTTGAATCTTAATACATACTATAAACTAAAGCTGATCATAGGCGATAGGCGATATGAAGAAAAATGGATTTGAATTTAATAATCTGTTCTTTTCCTAACAATAAATATCGGTGTAATAAAAGCTTCTTTCTTACCTTTGCATATTTAAAATTTTTTTAATTAGCACAAATATTAGGCTACTTGTCAAAATTCAGATATGAAGAGGGACCAATTGCGGAACAGAACGGGATATACTCCATCCAGTGTTGTAATTGCCCTGCCATTTATATAGGCCCAACAGGAAGACCATTATGTAAAAGAATTGCAGAACATACACAACGTAATACCTCGAATGTATACAAGCACACAATTGAGACGGGCCATAAAATCGATCAAAATAGCGTAATATTATTACAGAAATGCACAAAAGGCCCAAAAATGGATCTACTCGAACAATTTCAAATAACAAAGCATAATATGAACCCACAGATAAATCTATTGAACGACTAACTTTTGTTTAATGTAAAACCAGGATTTGACAAATATTTTCATTCATTATTTTCATTAATGACAGTAGGTAGTGTCAAACGCTGATGGTTTTGACAATACCTACTGTCAATAGAATCAAAATATCTGTCAAATCCTGGCTAACTAGTTTTGTTTTAATGCAGAGACGACCGATCTCGATCTATAGAATCTCATACAGCTAAACTATTAATTTTGTATATAGTATGATAAAGTCATGTGCGTGGCCACATCAGATTTTTTATTAAGCAACAAACCGGCGTGTCGAATAAATCACGCTCATATCTCCGGCATAAAATATATAATTGAAAACTCGATGACCTTTACTTGACAGGGTGTATGTTGCACCTTAAGAACGAACAAAAGAGTGCTATAAATCTCAAAAAAGAAAAGCTTATCCTTATTCCTGCACTTTTTATATGCTCTATATTGAAATTCACATTTCTACCACAGTATTGTTACTGAGTTATAAACCTATAAAATGTACAAAAGCATGCTTTTCATACTAAAATTATGAAATAGTAGAATAATAATAATTATTATACATGTTTTATACGCCATAAATTGGTTCAAATAGATGCGCCATGATATCTTGTAAAACAAATGTAATACGTTTTTTCTCCTTCTGAGTTATTATTTTAATTTAATTTAGAAACTGCGGTTAGGATGTTAGTTAGCCGTAACCGTTGTTACCGACGGTTTTTATTATAAAACCAACAGTAGTGGCGCATTGTATGAAACCAAAGCAGAAACTTCATATAATGTGTTATGTCCCCTTGACTTCAGAAGCACCTTAGCTTAGAGACAGTACGTTGTGTGAGGTTTCATAGTATACACATAGTAATTTTTTTAGCAGTATGGGAAAATGCACTAGTTTTTCTTTATTTCTTTTAAGTAAGGTTTCAGACAAGAAAGTTTCAGCAAATGATTCATTTTAATTTAATAACAAGGTTATACACATGTAATTTCGAGAAAATCGAGATTTATTAGACTAAAATTTATTGAACAGATTTCCAATATTGTTTGAATAACTTAAACAACTTTCTAGAGAATAAACATTTCATTTATGATATTTTGGGACTTGTTATTATGAATGTCCACGTTTAAATTTAATGTATTCGTCAGCACTCGGACAAAAGCTTTCTTTGTGGCAGATTTTGTGCTTGAACGATTTGTGTTTTTTCTTATTGCCCTTAATATATGAGAATTTATCTAAAGTTCCTTATTCACAATTCTTTCAGTTCATAACATAACATAGCACTTCCGCTATTTACAGTACCGTAAAGTTGGGTGACTTTAGCCCACTTTTGAAATTTGAAGTCTGGTAACTTTTAAGAGATTAGATATAATTACTCATACTTGTGCTATTTTTTGGGTCTTTGATAGTACTTCAAAAATCTCAAAACACTAATATTTCCTAACGTCAGGATACACTTCTTTTATGTATATATATGGGTGGCCAAAGTCAGAATTCATTATTGGGTCACTTTGGCCATACTACTGTTTATCATGCCAATGAAACGATAAGCTAGTGTATGCTCGAGTTTGGCCACCAAATATGTTTTAAAAGTGTTCAAGAACAAAATATGTTAAAATCAGCAATTAGATCATGACAAAACTATTTTATGATTATTTTAAAAAATAATGCTAACATGTTATACATTGCGGAAATGAGAAAAAACACGACTATCGGAAAATGCCAAAATTCAATATGGCGCCCATAAGAAAAACAAAAGTTGGCCATGATTACGCTGCCATCTTTGATGTTATTTCAAATTAAAAAATAACACTGCATTCCTTGTTAAAAAGTCGCTGTGGAATGTTTTTGTTTCAAATGTCTAGCTACGTTTGGTTTTGAAAAAAAAAATTAAAAACGATATCTTAACATTTCAGTTTTTTGCGGATATCTTTAAAATGAAAAATGATAGCTAAAATTTCTTTTCAGGTAATTGTTCAGCACAAAAATACGAAACTTTGCCAAATTTAAACATAGCCTCTACCTCCACTAATAAGCGAGATTCCCATGGTGAGCCTCGAAATTGAATCACCCGGTATAGCTAGACATAGTTTTGTACTTCTGTTATAATGAAGAAACCTCGTTTGGACGGGACAGGTGTTTTTATTGCTTGTAAAATGTCATCTTTGTCATACTACAGAAATGTCATCATTTGATTGCCATTTCCACTGAGAATGCCCGACTTTACTTTCCTCGATTGACTACACCCAGCACTTTAACTACGCGGGTATTGCCAGAACAAAAGTATTCCTAACAAACCACAGGACTAATGTTATCGGCGGCAAATCATAGATGCTGATAGATTACTCAACACAAACAAAGTTGTTCATAGTAACAAAATTGGTCAATTTTCAGAGCTATCTTCTGAACACTGCCATAAAAAAAATCTGATGTGGCCAGGCACATGACTTTATCATACTATATATAAATTAATAGTTTAGCTGCATGAGACTCCATTTGATCGAGATCGGCCATGTCTGCATTAAATAAAAACTACTAGAACTAGACAGATATGCCGATTAAAGCTGCGTTCGGATATTGTACTCCGTTGACATCGAGTACACCGTCCAAATGACACTTACGTGTTATTGGGTGTAAAACGTGTAATGCAATATGCGAACGCAGCTTATATTGACAGAAGTTATTGTCAAAACATTATCGTTTGACACCAAGACTACCTACCGTCATTAGAATCAAAAAATCTGACAAATCCTGGCTACTAGTTTTCATGCAGTACGACCGATCTCGTAGAAATCGAATTTGCTCATGCAGCTAAACTATTGATTGCACCAAAAAATGTCATAGTGATAAATTATTCAGAATTTCCTCATCTTTAATTTATTATTTAACTATTTCGACGAAATTCCAGAAATGGCGGCTTATTTGCAAAATCTTTAAAAAATGCTAAGACTAAACCTCCAGTTCCTTTGGGCCCTATTCAACAGAAAACTCTTCAGCTCTAAGTTTGGCTAGGAAACTTCTAAATATGAAGCTTCGTCCCGATACCTTTAGTAGTTTCTCCGGAATCGTCGCCACAAAAACGGGTACACACATCCACACATACACACACACACACGCACACACACACACACACACACACACACACACACACACACACACACACACACACACACACACAGACATTTTTTTGTACCTTGGTCAAAAATGTACAGGGGACCCAAAAAGACATATTTCCGCTAAAATCTCAAAAAATTTTTTTGGCACGATTACAATACTTTACATACTGCGTATGATAAAGTAAAAATAAATTATCATCTAACTTATATTAAGCACCTTTGTATTCAATATAGTATCTAAAATATAAATAACCAAAAATACTTGCAATGTTTGAAATATTAACAAAGATCTAAACAATATAAATAAATTTTCGAATAGTGGCCAAAGTCACCCAGGGCGGCCAAAGTCACCCAAGTTTACGGTATTCATAACATGTTCGCTTATCAGCGATCATTTCTTTTAATTCTAGCTTTCAGACGAAAATTATTCTAAGGAGTACATTGCATAAACAATTCTCCAACATCCTGTATGTTTTCTATGCAAACAAAAAAGAACCGAGAAGTTTTGGATGTGAAGATATCACTTATATAATGTTTTATTTATATTAAAAAAAAAACCTATTGGCCTGCTCTTGAATTCCCTCCAAACACGTCCAATGTTACTATTTCCTCGAGTTTAAAACATCCCTGCCCCGAGTCCGTCCCTGATACGAGCATTATCAGTGCCCCCTTCTATAATAAACACACGGTGGCGGCTTTTATCTTTTACTGCTGCATAATAATAAAGGACGAGACTCGCGGGCCTGAGTTGTATATGGATTCTGCGCCTGGGTCGTCCTGGGCCTCGTCCTGTACGTACATTGTTGTCTGTGCGGACGTTAACTTTTGCGAAGTGCCGCGCGCGCCCTCTTCCGCTGGGTTGGGTAAAGAGCGGGCGAGCGGAGACCGTATTGTGGGCCGCTGCCGCTGGTTTTATTGCCGTCATATATTTTAGTTGCGCCCGGCACTGCCTCGCCCCCTCTTCTCTTTTCCCGCTCGTTTGATTAATCTTCCAATTCACTTGTTGAGTTATAGAAGAGATTGGTTATATAACGGTACGGCATAAGCTTGTGGCGGCCTACTGTGCCAACGATTTCATCTACTCAAAATGCATGAGTTTTCAGAGTAGACAACAAAGAAGATATTTTTCTATAAATGTTGTTGTAAAATGTTTACGTTAAATTTGGTAATGTTGATTTTTGCATGCTGGTGCTTAACCAATACGGTCACCATTTTAAATATCTAGTGGCTTCTAGGGTAGTAAAAGAAAAAGCTTCTTCAACAACCAATATTTAATAAATCCATAAAGCACCACTTGAGAACAAAATGCCCAACTGTTTAATAGGTAAATTATTTATGTGTAACCCATATAAATTGCAATTTTCTGTTTTCTAATTTTCTCTTTTGAACACAATTTGTTAAGGTATAACATATCAATTTTAAGAAATTTTATTACTAAATTTAAATAATAATACTAATTTTCAGGCCAACTGTAATCTGACAATACTTCCATATTACGTACCGTTTGACAGTTCATTGCAGTGGGTATAGTTTCTTTCACGACAATTGGCAGTAAGCCGCTGACATAACGCGCAAACGTTCCTACGCATTGACATGTGTTAGAATGAAATAAAGAAGATTGCTATTTCATTCTAACACACGTTAATGCGTATAGGAACGTTTGCTCGTCATGTCGCGGCTTACTGCCACTTGTCGTGAAATAAACACTAGTTCCGTGAATACAAATATGTCAACGAAAAGTACCCGTTACAAAAACTAATGCAACGTGACAGTTTGCTAAGTAGGTTGTAATTAATACTTCACTTGCCTCAAACTTTATATACCTAGTCATTTATATGTTATATTTTATTCTTATTTATAAGTTATGAAGTAGGAAACCATTCAACAACACTGTGAACTGGTATATGGTATTTTTCACGACAAGTGGCAGTAAGCCGCGACATGACGCGCAAACGTTCCTATACGCATTGATGTGTGTTAGAATGAAATAGCAATCTTCTTTATTTCATTCTAACACATGTCAATGCGTAGGAACGTTTGCGTATTATGTCAGCGGCTTACTGGCACTTGTCGTGAAAGAAACTCTAGACAGTTTTTTTTATTATAAGTTAAATTTAATTAAATCCCTTCAAAGTTCTAAAGTTCAAGGTTCCAATTTTCATTTCATCTTCCATAATAATATCAAGTAAAATTATATAGTTTTAGGGTATAGTGGGTATTTTGTCATATTTTGGGTAATTTTTGAAAATATGATGTAATGCTATTTTCTTAGTAGGCCGAAATGAAAGCTGTATGGCAAAGCTCTATTTAGTGATATTTCGTTACTATCAAATATGGCAGCAAAATTCTCACGCATCAGTTTCAAGAAAACTTGTGCTTAATAACCCACACAGTTGTGACATAGCTCCCAGTTTGATGTATGTTTACTTAGGTACATAATACTATTAGGTAAAATTATATTTTTGTTTTTTGTGTAAATTGTGGTTTTTGTCATATTGAGGCAATTACTGTCAAGTAATAGATAAAGAGTCCTACTCCCCCCCCCCCCCAGAAAATGTGTTGTGTTGTCAAATAAATGTGTTGTTTATACTTAAAAATTGATGACATTTTCAGTAATATCAAGTATTACTGAAAAGTACTGATCATCAATAAGTAATAATTCAGTGTAATCAGTAAGGAGTAGGATTTTACGGTGAAAACCCTTATCTGGTTTCGAGTTGATTCTGTTTGAGTTTACAGAATAAATGCTTTATTTATTTAACGTGTCCAAGTTAAGCTGTTGGCTCCCGGTTAGTGAAAAAATCCCATGATGACAGAAATCCTAAACCAATACATTATAATCCAAATTATAATCTCTTCATATACACAGAATCACGCTTACCAGGTTACACGATGAAATAAAAATTGACTCAAAAGGGATTTTATTGTGTTTTATTGAGCTTTTGACATTGGTTATGACTTTTCTCCAAAACTGGAAACAATCTACTGAAACAGTAACATTTTCAGCAAACAAATCATCCAAAAATTCAGATGTCAGTCAATTGAATTCATTTCAGAAGTCAATTATGAGTTGTAAAGTATATGAACATCTAGTAACATAAAGGGTATTGCTTTAAACCAAAAGTTTCTGCATTTTGGCACGCAGAATTTTATCTTGTTATATCTGAGAGCAAACTTGAGATATTTCTCCTTTGTTTCTATGAGCGGTGTATGATAACCTGTCTTGTTTCTCATGTTTCGATGGGTGTACTTGGTTCAAATCCAAAGCTCCTTTTTAAAAGTTATTAATTCGCTTTTCTTTATTCATTTAATTATCAAATTATGTGTAGGCATTCAATTTATTCCATTTCTCTGACACACACTACGCCAGGACTAGAGACTACAAAAACCACTTCAAATGCTGTGCTTGCCAGATTGTTAGATTCCCCAAGGTCTCTTTAAATTGTAGATGCCCTATAATTCATTTGTCATAGTTAATTCTTACATTTTAAGTAAGCCAGCAGAAGCAAAAACTACCGCTGACATTAATAAATTTTAGTAATGGAATTCTACCTGTGGTTCATCTTCCCTGATGAAAGTGTGTTCTTCAGAGTTCCCTAACGAACTCCGCTAATGACGTCCGCTTCTTGTCGTATAATTTTTTAATTGGTATTCCCTGAGAAAACAAACTCCAGTATTCCGAGGAGAAAAACAGCTCACCGTTCCTGCCACGTGACACCTTCTTAATGAATTTTCCTGCGCTTGTCCAACGGTAACCGTCAGAGTAAGCAACGACGGAATAATTCAGGCCCCTTATCGAATATTCCTGGAAAGCCTGGTGTGAACTTCTGTTGTCGGCCAAGTTTACACATTAATTGGACTAACGAACGATGAAATTATTGAACACGAGTTCCGAATCAGAAACAATTTAGAACGTATTGAATTGGGCGCAGACTCAATCGGTGTAAAATTGCCGAACTGATTAACTTACGTAATTCATATTTCGTTACCGGAGTTAATTAATACGGGGTTACGAGAATGTATATTGATCTGGGTCGTTAGTGCATTGCACGTACGCGACGGGTTCATGGAGTTTGCATCTTACTGAGATTAGATCGCCTGTGCTTATTACGAAGCTTAATCATGTATACCAAAGTACGATAATATATATTCATGATACAGCATAACAACTGTGCTGCTGGTGTTTTAGTAGATTTTGAGACATTGACAATTGTCTATATTTGCGCTGGTACCAGACTAGTAGCGAAGCATTAACAAAACAAATCAAAGTAAAGACATATTGTATATAAGTATTTATTTTTGTAGCAACATTTCTATCAGGAGGACACATGCAGTTTCTATTGGAACGAACTAACACCCGGTTATTAAATTGTTGCCATAACAATAGACGTTTCTCGTTCTGGTTTTTGATGTCACAGTGTGCGCGCTCATTTCCCCCAAGACGAAATTAAGTTGGCAACTGCTTTCTAAAACGCCTAATTAGTATCAAATGAAATGTAATTGATAAAAGATAGGTGTGAGAATGATATGCATTCTTTAAAAACTGAATAATTATATGGAAGTGAACATGAAAACCAAAATACCTACTGTGTTTTTAGGTTAGGAGAGTTCAGCAAATTTTCCAAAGTACATAAAAACAGGTACACCCGCGGCAACCTTCCTTGAGTTGTGACAGGTAGGTACAGAACACTTCATAATTAAAGCCGAAATTGGTAATTTTACATGGAATGCGTGTTTTCTGGGGATTTTAAGCAATATTATGTTACCCGATTTGACAGCGGCGGCAAGTCTTCTGCGCATGCTGTCTAGCGTCTTGGGTCAGAAGTAATAGCCCCTATTCAGGTATGCTCGATACTCGTTTTTATTTTTATAAAGTAACGTCCGTAACTTAGTAGTTGTACTAGGAGAATGTGTAGGCCTAATAGGCCTGCTGGTCGACCTAGGTAGATCGCCGAAGCGTTAAGACAGAGACAAAAAGCCCGGATGCTCTTACACGCGCGACGTATTATGCTCGTACGTTCGGCGCGGTTACGGGGCGCCATCTATTGCTTCGTAGCGTAACCTCAACAGCGACATGATGATGTGTCGCCGTCTGGTAACCGCGTCGCAAAACGCGCGGCCGTCGCCTAGCGACCTCGATTGGTTGCCATGGCGACGCGCTGACGAGTACAGTCCCAATCGATAATCCATAAATTTAGCCGAATCGAGGTAAAAAATAACGAGAACTGGGCCGAAAATGGACGAAATCGGAAGCCTAAGCACTGTAGAATCATATTTCAGGCGGAAATTCCGCGCGTGCGGCGCCGATTTTCGCTTCTCCGAGGATCAGACCCTTCCCCCGATTCGGCGATTTTCGTAAACTTCTTCCGCGAAGTGTGAGTCACGTTTAGTATATAGTAGTAGACTAGGAGAATGTGCAGGCCTAATAGGCCTGCTGGTCGACCTAGGTAGATCGCCGAAGCGTTAAGAGAGAAACAAAAAGCCCGGATGCGCTAAGGTTCTGTGCTCTTACACGCGGGACGTGATTATGCTCGTACGTTCGGCGCGGTTACGGGGCGCCATCTATTGCTTCGTAGCGTAACCTCAACAGCGACATGATGTGTCGCCGTCTGGTGACCGCGTTACGAACCTCGATCGGTTGCCATGGCGACGCACTGACGAGATACAGTCCCAAGCGATAATCCATAAATTTAGCCGAATCGAGGTAAAAAGCAACGAGACCTGGGCCGAAAATGGACGAAATCGAAAGCCTAACCACTGTAGAATCAAATTTCAGGCGGAAAATCGACGCCTGCGGTGCCGATTTTTGCTTCTCCGAGGAGGAGACCCTTCCCCCGTTTGGCCGATTTTCGTAAAACTCTTCCTCGGAGTTTCATAGACTTTTAGTATATAGTAGTAGATAGTAGATAGACAGTCGGGTCACCAATATCAAAATATTGTTATAACAATTTAAGTAGCATGGGAAATTGCCTTTCTACTATCAAAGCAGCCGTATCTTCAAAGAAGCTATTGAAATATGTTCTATTAATATTTACTGTATAAAAAGTTAAATACTTTTTAAGCTGCTTTGTTTTAAAGTGGTTTTTGTGCAATATAATCTATTGCACCACTGTTAGTTTAGAGCGGGATTTTTCATTGTAGAACTGCAGTATGAATTTAGTCAATCATGATCTTGTCGATAAACTGTGTATCAAGATGTGATACAAAGGATTTTTAAATGTTATTAAAATGTGGATTGAATTTTTAAATTAACAAAATTTGTTTTTTGACTGATGTTAGATTTTAATTCATGAAATCAAATATCCACTTTCAACTTTCGAACAAAACAAAACAGAGAATTTATTACTTCTTGTGGTGTAAGGAGGGTTATTAATCTATTGTATGTTACAGAATCATAGTCTTAGATCAATGGACTGCCTTTCAACTTCTTAAGTGTGTAATCTAAGGTAAAATTAAAAAAAAAAATAGTACTATTTTACTACGTGTTTTGATCACAACATAGTTAAAGAGTAATTACACTGTAAACATTTTAGTTAATCCGCAACGTTTTTTGTTTTACCTTGAATGTACACTCAGTTTGAACAATGCTGAAAAAATTTTCTGAAAATGATAATAACTTGAGAAATAAATAAATTATGATGTATGAATGCGACACGCTAAAGCAAGCGTTTTCTACTATTGGTTTATCTCCTTGTATACGGAAACAGGTGGTTAACTCCTCTTCTGCTTTGCAAATTACTTTATTTACACTTTGGTACCGGTTTCGAGAGACACAATAGTCATCCTCAGCTGAAAGTGGCACAAAAGATACACATATACTTGTTTACAAAGCGATTCAGTGTAGGTGCGGTAGAATAGAATACCATCAATGTGTATGTAGTAATCTGAATGAAAAGTAAGACATAATTAAGTGAAATCAAGGTACATTTATATCGAGAGATTATGAGGCATTCACGTAGAGCTCAGTGCAATTCCCAGTCTATTGCTTTTCGCTGATTGACAAAATGCGAACGATCAAATGCATATAGGTGACGATGCAGAAAAATCATCGCTATTCAGTTTTAAAGTTTGCCGCGCCTTCGCAATAGAAAACGTACGTATGATGTATGATTTGGCGGAAGAATGATCCTCGGTTGTATTTTTCACGATATTTCAGGCGATTTATTCATATCGCTTTGTTGTACGCTGGACTGGTTTGGCTCGGCCATTACGAGAAATAAATAGCCCTGGTTTATACGTGGCTGACTTCAATTGACGGATTCCGGACGCGATTTATGTCGCTCGTATGGATTTCTACACGTATGGCTGACACGCAGCTGCGCTAAATTGCACACAAACTGGTATTAAATGGACGCTGGTACATTTTTTTGTCAAATAAATTCTGAAAAATGTAATACCTAATTCGTGACTGGTCATAAGACTGGTCATAGACCCAGTGGCGTACCTAGAGCTTTTGCCGCCTGGGTGGGTCACCAATTTGCCGCCCTTTCTAAGTCAATCAAAATTAAGTGATGGTCGTTATTAATATTACTGGACATCAACACAAATTAATAAACACTAATTTTATTTCTTTTGCTTAAACAGATTGTACCCGTGGATTGTACA
This sequence comes from Aphodius sticticus, assembly GCA_963966075.1. Classification (NCBI taxonomy): domain Eukaryota; kingdom Metazoa; phylum Arthropoda; class Insecta; order Coleoptera; family Scarabaeidae; genus Aphodius; species Aphodius sticticus. The sequence continues at coordinate 85,993,864 of OZ014506.1, read as the reverse complement.
AATACAATATACATATAATAATGTATATAACATGTAAGGGTGTTTATAAATTTATCTTTCTTGCTTTTTTTATTCGAAAATTCTTGAAGAACATAATCAAAACTTATTAGCATTATCTGTTACCTTTTTCTCTATAGAAAGTATCGCTAAATTTCGCCAAATCTTAAATCGCTCATTGTTGAACAAAGGTAGTTTTTATCAATTTTAGGTTGGAAAAGCTGTTTTCACAACTGACGACACTTACGGCTATTGTTCTTAGCAATATTACTATGTTTAGAACAGTTTTCCAGCCTGTATTTTTGATGAATATTAAAAATTCAAGAGGCCTTTGACGACGAGCTCGTCTGACGAGAAAGTTATTCACGTGATATTCAAAATTTATGTTTACCAGATTACATAGTATTTGGAAAGAGTACTTTTGGGCAAGGACATGTAGTTGCTCAAAACGAACTGTTATTTCTTGGAGAACTCAATCCAGTGACAAAAGAATTTCCCGTTTCTTCTAAAATATATCCCCACGTCTCGCGAATGTTCACCACTCATAATCTTTTCGTTCTAACCCGACGGTCAGTGGAAATCACCAACTCCTCGCGCATTTTTTGGCTGCTGTAACTGCGTTTTGCATTAGCGTGTCCCTTTGTCCACTGAAATACATTTGTAAAAAAAAATTGTTTTAAGTCACATTGATGGATATTTTAACCCCTTTGTTTGGAGGTATTATTGTGGGTAGTTAAATTCCAAAAGGACGGATTCGCATTAAATTGAGCTAGCACAGAAAAGAAAAAGATTCCAATGAGTGGAGTAATATTCCAGCGTCTGATCGTGTTTTTCATATTTTTTCCTCAGATGACAGTTTGTCCAACGCACTTAAAATGTTTAAAAAATGTTTTTTTTTTACAATTATTGTTACTACTTCTAGTCTTGCGTTCCAGCGAGTTTCTACACTGCTTAACACCTTGACCAGTGACAGAAAGTAAAATATTTCATCAATGAGTGGAAGACGAAAAAAACGAAAACAAGAGTTCGATAGTCCCAAAACATGTTGTGAATTTACTGTACCAGAAGCTGCATGTACACATGCCAAGTTTAAAGAATGATTTGTACGTGCTTATCCACATGCAGAATTTTCTTTTATTGCAACGTCCTTGGCCGATACAGTCGCTGTTTGCAATGACAACAAATTCTCTGAAGAAATTATTAGCAGCTGAGTTGTTTATAATCATTGATTCTGTTGATAACAACATTATTATAGGATTTTTATTTTTATATAAATTAGTCAGAGATATAAAAAATGCCGCCCCAAAATATGTGCCGCCCGGGGCGGACCGCCCCACCGCCTCGCCTCGGTACGCCACTGCATAGACCTGGTCATAATTCCAAAATGCCGTTATTGGAACAAGCCGTACAAAGATAGACAGATCGTGTAGCGAGGTATATCTGAAAAAGAAGCTGTTTACCAAAAGTTCTAACAATATAATACCAAAACATGATGAATGAAAATATCGCTTAATCTTGAACCAGAAATATTTTTTTAAATTGTGCAAATAACAATATGCTTGCAATAGCAATCTGAAAATAATATGATGTATATTAAATATTTTAATATATGGTGTCGAGTTAAAATGTCGATCGAAGAAAGTAGGACTCTGTACACGATGGGGATTCATATGGAAGGTAATTATTTATCAGTCAGTAAATATTATCGATGGTAGTTGCCGATATTTAGAATAATGGGCTGAAAAATTATTAACGAATACAAAAAAAATGTTTTTTTTGTTTCTTTACTATTTATTTCAGGGACAATTTTTACCTTTTTTGGTTATTTTTCAACTTCTTAATTCACCAGCCAACGAATATTATTTGAGAAAATATAGTTTGTTTGTATTGAATGAGTAGAGGTTGGAGCCAATACCTATTATAGCATTCACGATTTAAAGAAATGTAGGGGTGATTTTTTCTGAAACCAAGCGTTGTTATTTTGTGAATCCGTAAGTAATTAAGACCCAGTTCTACCTCTCCTAAAACGCGTTTTCAAAAAAAAAACAGTTTTTTATTTTTCAAAGTTTATGAAATTGTTAGTGTAACTTCTTAGATAAATAACGAGTTGGGCAGGATGAAAAATAATTGTTTGGAAAGATAAAAATTAATTTTACTTTTACAGCTTTGGCTTTTTTCAAATATAAAACATTCATAAGTGGGATGAATGTCTCCATGGTCATTGGAATGTGTAATATGGTAAAACGACGAGACGTTGGTCTCGAAACATGTAACCACAAATAAACAAGAATAACATACGTTGGAATTTTATTTGCTTATTTTACCATATGAAACACCCAGCCCAACTCATGATACAAAAATAGATTTACAATTTTAACCCAAACATTATAATTGCGATAATAAAGCGTAATTGCCAGAAATGTATTTATTTCCCCATATTACTCTTGCCCGGTATAGACAAGAGACGTCAGGAGCTTTAAACACCGCCTATAACTGGCTACGGATTGATGTTGGTAGAGGACAGGCTGACCACTCCCAGCAAAATCGCTACGAAATATTTCGTTTCGGAGTTGCGATGTTTTTAGAACGGAGCCTTAAGTAAAGTATTTTTTAGTCTATTATGCTGTCAGATTTCCTTAATTTTAAATTGCTGCTATAAATAGCACTTTTAATCTACTATCAAGTCAGGAAAACGACACAACAAATTGGTAGTACAAATCTACAAAACAATAACTTTTAAGGCTGTACGCTACCATTTTATTGACATAAGTACTAAGTAGCATCATTTTGAATTTCAGCCTGCGTAATTCACCATTTTGAATTATTAATTTCGTGGTAACTTAATGTTTGCTAATTTTAATTTCAGCGGTAATTTACTGAACAAATTTATAACAAAAATTCAACATCCCTGGATGTTCTAAGAAGTGAGAAAATTTTAAAAAATGGTGTGCCAAAATATATCATTAACGTAACGTATAGATATAAGAAATGATTTAACTTTCAGAATTCTCTGCAGTTCATTACCGCAAATATTATACTCTTAAGTTGTGCATTGATATCGCAATTATACACGATACAGTCGAAAACATAAAGTATATAGCCTGCGTAATTTTTTACCCATCTCAGACAAGAGTCTTGGTCAGGTTTCCTGCTACGTGCTTGCTTACTATTAGGTATGTTTAGCAGAGAAGCCCACATTATAGAACGTCCAGCCAACCAACTTAAGGTGCTCTTACACGACGCCACTTTTCGTATTGCGCAAGTTAAAAAATGGCGCAATTCTTATATTGCAATGTGTGAACAACCCTGCAACTATAAATATTGCGACACTTTCAGTACAGCGCGCAATTTTTTAATGTTGCGTACAGCTAAAATGTTGCTGCGTGTAAACAGGTACAAACACGGTACTAGCGCCACACAGAAATGGACCGACGTGTTGGTCCACTTCCACTTTAGTGGCGCAACATTTAGTACTTGTATATACGGTAGTGTTGGTTAAACATCGATAGTTGGCGTGTCCGATAGTTATCGATAGTATCGTTAAAACTATCGCTACTATCGATAACTATCGAACTTCAACAAAGTAAAAAAACTTATCAAATTAATATTTTGTAAATAAAGGATGCTAACCAATAAATACTAATTCTCTAAACAAAAAAGAACATAAATAAATATTTATTATTTCAACATACAATGTTAACAACAGAAACAAGTTCAAATAAATCCTTCTTCTCTAAAAAGAATTTCGAATAAATATGTCATTCTAAAAAAAACAGATAAATAAATATTACAATAAATATTCCAACTAAAGTCCTCGTAAATAAACAACTGATTTTATATTTTCCGCATAATGCACATTTAGCAAAATTTTCATTGTATTTGTTGAACCCAACCCAACCCATCCCACGACGAGACTTTTTGTTCGAATAATTTTTTACGATCGTAACAATTGACATTGATGGAAATGTTAGGTTAAACTTAAAATGAAATGTCTCTACATTTAGATCCTCCTATCATTCTTGGGGACTTTCTCCTGTAGGTTCGACAAAATATGAAATAATACGCGGCAACGTTAAACTTTCAATAAGTACAGTAGGGCTCTTAAAGTAGAAAAATCCACAAGTGTACTTCACTTTATCCTCAAGTTCTGCGATAGGCTATTGAGTTGAGCCTCTCTAGTCCTCTCATCGGCATCAGAATCTGAATCCATTTTTTATGGAATAAACAACAACACAGTATCACTATCGCCGCTATAAACTTAATGAGGCAGGATATAAAGCCAACCACTACAAGTACGAGGGTGCACAGTCGTTCCTTGACCAATTCTTGACATTCGACGTGCCACTTTTACAAGTTGCAGCAATGAAAAGTGGCGAGTACTGTGTGAATAGCATCGCAACTTTAAAATGTGTGGCTGCCACTTGGCGCTGGCGCTAGTCGAAAGTGGCGCAACTTTTGACTGATTTTATCTCACGTGTGAACACAACATGCCATTTTGTAGTGTCGCAATGGAATCTCGCGCAACAAAAGTGGCTACGTGTAAGAGCACCTTTAGCCTATCTTACGATATACAGTGTGATTTATATTTGAGGGCCACCATGAGATATCGTTAGGTAAGCCAAATAATATGAATACTAGTTTCTTTGGTTCCAAGTAGAAAAACAATGTCAAATATAACATCAAAAATTAAATAAAACACTTAAATTACAGATATTACAGTATTATACAATGTGTCACATCATTACTCACGAGAATATTATACCCCATACATTATAATATACATTTTGGTCTTTATTAAACATTTCTCTCTGCAACAGAGTACATCATCAATCAATCGGATGTCGGTTATACATAAAGTGCACGCATCGCGAACACACTCACACACTCACAGACACACGCACACGCACACAATATATTAGCCCAGATTTGCACACTTCTCCGCCATAACACGATAATCGTTTACCACAGGCAATCTGTGCAACGGTAACCGGTAATATATTTTCGTAGGGGTTCTCGAATACATATTTATGAAGAAGGACTGGGTATGGGCATCGTTTCCTCCGCCCATTTCGCCTATAAGTTCTCGCTCAAAGGGAGCGTTCCCGAAAACGAGAAAATAATGAATTGCCGTCGGATATGTGTGTTGTAGGCGGAGGAACAGAAAGAGAGGCGCTTTTTCGGGCAAAAACTTGTCGGAGGCGCGCGAGAGTGTGGCCGGAGGGCCCCCTGCGGATGATCCGTAAGCGTCGGCTGCAGCTCTCGGAGTGAACTCCAATATAACATATTTATCGGAGATGTGGCATGGTTACAGCACGCGTCCATATATCAAAAAAACATCTTTCGATATTCTCTCGCTAAACGAGTTCGAGATCCTACGTGATAAATAAAAAGTGTTCGTTTTTAGGGACCGGTATCGAATATTTGTATTTTACGTGTATAAAAATACTACTGTTATACTAAGAATAAAAATAGCGCATAGTGTTTCATATTTATACTTACGATACGTACAGAACGAGTGACTTAAATATAATGTTTACGTCACAGTTAACTGACAAAATGTTTAGGTTCCATTTATTGTGGAGGTGCCGGGTCTGTTTTCTGAAACTGAATCACTGTTATTTGAAAAAATCGTCGGAAACATCGATTTTTAATTATCAAAATATATATATTTACATCAAATTTAATTTCCGAATTTCAATTATTGTTTTCAACTTTTGTCGCCATCGACGCTTATCATATTTTTTGTACCGATATTGATAGATCTGTTAATTGTTTTAAAGATAATTCACAAAATTGGGGTGAAAATTGGGGTAATATTTATATTTGCTTGTTATGGAAAATGAATAAGCGTTTTCGATTAATTTAGTTGCGCTGAATGCGAATCTCAGCTCAAAAGTTGCATATCACGTCAGGTTATTGCGTTTTTATTGAGAATAACTGTAAATGCTTCAATATTATGTGGGAACAAACTTTTTGGATTTCAGGTAAAATTGCAAAGATTAAGATTTACTATGAGGCCATGTTGAGGTTTCTAGGAGAATGGGTTCAGCTGGTATAAGTTTGTAATAATTACCAAAATAGCGTTTTTTGACAATTCTTACAAGTAAAAGTAAGCACAGATTCGAGTTTAATCTGTGCTTACTTCTACTTGGGTACATGTGAATTGGGATGTTGTTTAACTATTTATTTAACCAATTAACCAATAAAATATAAACAAAATCGAACATTAAATCATGGGAAACTGAAAAGCTGTAGCGGGAATGGAGGACGCATAACACTATTAACTCAAAAACAGAAAATATACGGAGTGAGTCTTTGGAGCGGCATCCATCGCCTTTCACGCATGAACTGAATAAACAAGATCCGAAATTTGGATATTTTAGAAGTAAAATACGATATGATAAAATAATTCTACTTCTGCAAGAGAGTTGAGAGTCTGTTGTACGCGGAACATGGTAAAACTGTCGTATAGGCACTAAACGCTACTGGCGACTAATGTCAAAATAGCAGTAGTATATAATTTAGAGGGAATAATCTAATCTGCGGGAAAACTAGTATATTTTAGAATAATGATGGAAACAATTTTAAGTCAACATCATGTAAAAAGTTCGGCGAGGAATGACTCCATTTTTTCATCAACGTAATTAATGTAAATTAAATAAAACTTCCCGGTTGATGATTAATTATTTATTGTTATCGGCAGATCTAGATTTCGGGTGTTATCCCGTCTTCAGTGCCTCTACAAAAATACACAGAAAAATCAGTACAAGTATATAAAAAATAGGACATTTCATAATTAAAACGTACCGTCGGTTCAATTAAACGGCATACATGAACAGAAAAATCATTAGGACGAACGGTTTTCACAGTACAGGGACACTCCTGCAGAATATCGGGTAACAGACTGCAAAATACCATTAAATACGCGAATTAATAACCTAAAAATTGAACATGTGGTAAAATTACCTTCGTGTCTGTTACGAGCGTTTGGTGTTGTTTTTCTTCCTTTCAAAGTCCGTAAATAGTATGGAAGTATGAGAAGCGAACTTCTAACAATAGTGGTAACAGAACGGAGAAACAATTAGTGGAGGTAAAATTACACAATGTGGACGAACAGCGTACCTAAACGTATCTATCATAAAATGTCGGCAGTCAGCTAGTATCCGCGCGGGGAGCGGGCGGAACGTTTCGTGATTTGTCTACAGGATGGCGCTGCTAGACTCTCATACTTCCATACTATTTACGGACTTTGAAAGGAAGAAAAACAACACCAAACGCTCGCAACAGACACGAAGGTAATTTTACCACATGTTCAATTTTTAGGTTATTAATTCGCGTATTTAATGGTATTTTGCAGTCTGTTACCCGATATTCTGCAGGAGTGTCCCTGTACTGTGAAAACCGCTCGTCCTAATGATTTTTCTGTTCATGTATGCCGTTTAATTGAACCGACGGTACGTTTTAATTATGAAATGTCCTATTTTTTATATACTTGTACTGATTTTTCTGTGTATTTTTGTAGAGGCACTGAAGACGGGATAACACCCGAAATCTAGATCTGCCGATAACAATAAATAATTAATCATCAACCGGGAAGTTTTATTTAATTTACATCATGTAAAAAAGTCAGTACGTATGAAGTATGTATGAAATTTTAATTAATAATGAAAAGTAAATAAGCCTGTCATACGAACCTAAACTAAAAGAAACCATCATTTTGTTTAAATACTTTTTATTTGGAATTTGTCCTAGTCAGTGACTAAAGCGATGTTTGACTTCGGCGTTCGGTAGTTTTCGGAATGCTATAATTATGTCATGTTTCAATGTCACCACGCTTCTCACAGGGCTTTCGAAGTGGGGACATGAGCTCTTCTATTGAGGATTTGCCTGTTTAAATAATTTGAATGTACACTAGTAAAAAAAAGTGATTTAAATTAATATCACCTCTATTTAAATGATCCATAATTAATTAAGATAATTCAATGAGTTTTCGGAGTAATTTTGACTAAGTTGAATTTAAACCGGTTTTTGTCTAAATTACTGCAATATGTCATGCCATAATATATTTATGGCATGCAAAAAGTTGTAAAAACTGTGTTTGATCATTTTAGTGTTCTAATAAATGTTTTTCTACTTTGCATTCACAATGCACACATTGTAACACTGTTTTCGGTGTTACAATTAACAAATTGTAACGTAGTTATTAGTACCTTTTTTTCTAAGATTGGTACACATTGATATCGATTGATATCAAATGCCATATGTCAAACGTACAACACATAACCACACACTGCCTGTTTTTAATCGCTTGCATGATCGTCATCATTCTTTTCTACTAAACATCAAATCCCCTTTTCAGATATAATTCAAGGACCATATTTACTTTATCAAGCCTACATCGTAGATATGAACGATTTTATTTACTTTTTAATTACTGTTGGCTGTGAGGTTGTATATGCGCAATAAATGGTTTATTGAATAAGCATACACGTAGGAAGCTATAGTACATTTAAAGTGTTATGGATTTCTTAGTTTATGTAACGTATAAGGTTTCGGTAATATTTTGGACCGAATTCTGCTCGGTTCAATACCGTATTCGTTTTTGTCCGTCGCTTTCGACTTCGTCTTAGTTCTGGTTGTGTGCAATGTGTTTGTATTACCTCCATCACATAATTTATTTAAGTATAATTTATTCTAATAAATTGTTACACCGAAATTAGAATTTATTAGAAAAAATACGTGTCCACTTTTTTTGGATTTGGAAACGATTTGAAATTGCCCCCCCCCCTCCGATTTGAGCTGGATACGCCTATGTACATGTGTCAAATTGTTTATTACTGACGTTCATCGTTTGTGCAAATTTTTATATCAGGAAATATGGGGCTTATAGATGATATTTTAAAACATTGGGAAAATTTCTAAACCTTGTTTTTATAATATGCTCTTGCATAGATATTATTTATTTGACTTTTATATACCTAATTTATTTTATAAAATCAATTTGATTTTGTTAGATTAGGCCTTAGTGTAGGTAGGTTAACTTTTTTTTACTTACTATTTTTTTTATTGCAGAGAATCATTTAACACAATTTCCAGCTTTAATCAGATGAAGTAAATAAATTTCCAAATGAACATATCATTATCAGCAACTATATGTGCGTGCAAACTTGTATCCGCCGGTGGTACTAGGTAGAAACTGCTATTAAACGTTAACCGTTATAACAATTCTTTAGTAAGTTCTTGTTCTTTGAAGTAACTAATCAGTTTCCGCCAAACACGTCTATTCTGATTATTATACTTATGAAACCACTATTTTAAAGTTAACTTTTTAGGTTATGTTTCATGTATTTATCACACTAGGATTAAAAGTGTTGCCCCAAGCCCCATTATGATCATAGTTGCGACCTAGCAAATTATTTAATAAAACTTGTAGGCTAAAGTAGAGTAAACTTATTCGCAATTAGATTTTGTCTGTCACGTCGCCACGTGGTACCCGCAAAATACCCTAGATTCTAATTTAACGTAGTATAGTAACCACAATTTCTAGATTTATATAAAATTATTGACGCAAAGTAGAGAAAGGGACACTCGTTCCATTTGGGCATTCCTCGCTACGCTCGTCGTGCCCAAAACCACTCGTGCGCCAATTTGACGTCTTATAAAACTTGTATAATATTATACTATTTTGATATCTGATATTTTTTTACAAGTGACTTAATAACTTTATGTATAATTCTGCGCAAAGAAGTTTTGATTCTCTGTGATCGTTTGTAAAACAAGGTTTCATCAATATAATGTACGTATCGACATTTTACGCTAAAACGGTCTCTATAATATATTTTAAGCTTCCATTTACTGATTGATTTGTCGTCTATTTCAAAATGAAACATATGCCTAGTTAGTATATTCCGTGTTCAAACAGACACCCGGTATAAATTATGCTTGGTATGTGAATGTATATAGAGTGAGTTACTATAATAAAGATTGCAACTCCAGAGGAGTGTTCTACTGATTAAAATAAGAATAAAGATCTAAAAACAAACGATTTATACGATTTTTTAAAATAAAATTGTCAAGATTTCGATCTAATGTAAAACTATTTCTGATGTGTTCATTAACTTGGAGGGGTTATGTAACTCAATACATATAAGGAAGAAAAAATTTCGCAAAAATTTAAACAAATTGCTAAAAGTGACCTCCAAACAAGCTTTTCTACGGCCAATTTGCTTTTGAACTTCGGCGTCTAATATCCATCAGTCTCAAAGCAACAGCAGCAGTCCACATTCTCACATTCCCAGACTGTCAGCAAATGACCATCATATCTTACTCACTACTTGTGCTGTACCAAAATTATATCGAATATTTATGTCGCTTTATAAAATTAATAAACATCTGAAATGTGTTTCTATTTCAATAGGCTCATTAAACAAAATTCTGCGATTGTTTTTGTACCTGTCTCGTTATTGTGATAATACTCGTTGCCGAGATATCCGCTTCCATGAAAATCTTGTTTATAGCCTTTATTGCAAAGAAAATTAGTAAAATACAAAAGCCAATCTGTAGACATGATCTTAAGTTATATTCTGTGTAAATTTGAATATTTTTGGGCGAGCAGTTTAGCAGATAAGAATTTGGAAAGACGAGCGTTTATTAAAAAGTGCTAAAATCGGGTACATGTTTACACTTCTCTCGCGCTTCTGCCCAAACCTAGGGGCAGAAAATTTTGATAGTCAATCATGTTATGTAGAAATGATTCAGGAGTATAACACACTTTATTTCAATTTTTTTTTGTTCAGTCGTTGCAGTGTTACGAACCTCCAAACACAGGGATCAATACTTTTGCAACCGATGGTAGTGGTCATGTTGACGATGATTTATTTTTATTTGATGTCATATATTTAGAGTCTTATTAGTTTATTATTAGTGTATTTACTTTATCAGCTTGCTACAAACAGAATCTGAATTAATTTCAAAGGTCTCCAAGATATCATACACTCCATAAGGATATATCTAATTTTATTATGCAGAATATGGTAGCTAAAAATATGTTTAATTGGCTATATCCATATTGCAAAGTTTATTTAAATTCAACTTAAATAAAAATAAAAACGTCTCCTTCTTTGCTATTCTTTATTGTACTCGAGACATGTTTCGATCTTAACAGATCATCATCAGTCGGGAATAGACTATTCCTGACTATTCCCGACTGATGATGATCTGTTAAGATCGAAACATGTCTCGAGTACAATAAAGAATAGCAAAGAAGGAGAGGTTTTTATTTTTATTTAAGTTGAAAAAATATGTTTGTTATTGCTGGACCTAATTTAACTACATCCAAACCTTAACTACACACTAAAACTTGGCAACGCTATCTAGTTTACAAACATTTGACCCTCATAACGTATTTGCTCTGCGTTCAATTATATTTCCGAGGTCCAAGTTTACTACAGCGACCCCAATAAAGTTTAATTTCAAAACTTAATTCCATAATTGTAGTTTTACGACACCATTTTGACATTGCTTCATTTCCATAGCGAAACCATACTCAAGAAACAAAACAAACGTAATCCAGTAACAACGCAAAGAATGAACAAAAACCGTAAGATTTATATTTCTTATCCGATTTCTACGAAATCCGTATGTAATGATAAAAGGAACCGGATGGAAACAAAGAGGAGTGTGAATTTTAAAGGGCGTGCTTTTCTGTAAAAGCTTTGCGAGTGATTAGTGTTGAGGCGTGAGAGTACCAAACAAATGGAAGGCGGTGATTTACTCCATCTCTTTCTCGGCTTCCCTGAGTGTGTACGGGAAAAAATTCCTGTTGGTCGCTTAAGCTCGAATTCCTTATCTCGGCGTCCCTCGGAGGTACGGATGGTAGTAGAAAGGACCTTTTCGCCGCGTCGCCGCTCATCGAGCCATAAAGGATTGAATAATCCTTGGTTTTCCTCCCCGTCCTCTTCCATTTGGACCGACGACATTTAAATTAAAAAATCTCGGACTGCCGTCTTGAATAAATGCCCCAACTGATTTCAATAGAACCACTGCTCCACTCAACGTTCTAATCCATTCAATATTCGAGTGCCAGAGTAACTCGTCTCGTCCTACAGAGGGGGACACAAGCTCTTTTCACATTTCTACATCGCCCTGGGAGATAAAAGATATTCAATAATGTGGCTTCAGACCGATGAGCCCATTTATATGATCTTATTTTATTCAACAGCCTGTTTGGGATTACTCGTCTCCCCTCTTGAATTAAATAGCCAATGTAAGTCTTTTAAAGTTGTCTAGGGTAGTGAAGTTTTTAACCATTTTGTTCTTAACATAACTTATTTGTATAATATCAAGGGATGGTAATGTCATTAAAACAGTTGCAGAGATTCTTTAAGAACCTCTTTCGGCAGCTGATAACGCATTCCAACAAAAACTTTCAAATTCCTTTCAATTTCCTTAATATAACTTGACATACCATGTCCGGCACAAAGTTGGTCACTAATGGGAAACATGTTAATTATTAACTCTTCAGAAAATTATATTCTTCAATCTTAAAAAAAGCTTCTGAATTGTCTTAAACCTAAAACGCAAATATTGGAATGTAATTATCTGCTTGCATGTACCAGGTGTTAGAAAAACTATGAAAAATTGTTAAGAGTAAAGTTGAGGTTTTAGCGTAGAAGTTACCGTATCGACAATAAGTTTTTCACTTTTCTTTATGCCACAATTGTTGATTTTGAAACACCGTATTTTTTGATAATGTCGTGACTGACCTTCAAAAACCCTGACAGAAACGCATAATGCACTTGTTCACACCATCGGAGGTACACGCTGTTCACACTACACGGCATTCAGTGTAAATAATTTCGTGTTTGCACCCCCGACAGGTTCCCAGTATCGAATGTTCACACCATCGCGATTGCACTGTATATTTAAACATTATTATTATTATTATTATTCTTATGGTACTAATAAATATTTTACATCCAAACCGTATAAAATTTATTTAGATTTTTTTCGATCAGAAACGATCAGAAAAAGTTTAGCCTAACATATTTTTTCGATACTATAATTTTGAATTAATTATTTGATGTCAGAACAAATATGAAAGGGTACTTTCGATCGTGAAACCTTTCGAACAACCAAGTTTATTATGTGAGCAACAATATATTGAAAATTATTTCCATTACTTACCATTAGCTATGAAATAAATACTTTAAGAATCAAAATTTGTGTCTGACAGAAATAATGACAAAAGCTAAGTATTATTGGCTAATAGATGTAAAGAAGGAAAGACGTAGGTATCTGTTAGCATCTAGAGTCGAGACAGTACTTAATTTAATGAAGTTTTCCATCCCTTCTTGCAAGCTAGGAATTCAGGAAATATAACACTGTTTTGGTTTGCAAATTTAAATTAAAAGTCAAGCGAAGTTCGACATATCCTTTATAATCAGGCTTTCTGACAAGGAAGTAGTATGGTTACATATATTAAATTTAGTTTATCTACGACTCACATATAATAAGTTCATTGCATACGTATCTATGACTATATTATAATCCCCATCATGATACGCGCCAATGATTATAATGACACTAGCGTTGTATAATAATGACATTCATGCTCGCGATTTATATCCTTAGTTATGTGCTCGTCAAATAATATACTATTTTACACGACATTACAATAGTTTTTTTACATTTTCGTTTTTGAGCAAAACACTATTCAAAGTATTTTCTGACCGACAAACAAACATAAAAAACTCAAATACGTAGTGGTTGGGCATAGTAAATCAAAATGTATTATTGTTTCGATTATTCGCCAGAAATTCAATAATGCAGGGTTATTGCCAGACCAGCTTATGACGGTGGAGATTAAGCATACTGACGGTATTCAGTATGGACATATATTGAGAGTATGCAGTTGGCTCTAAAGAAGCGAGCGACATGGTTCGCGAAACGTCAGCATTTACGAATCTTGACAGACGGCATAACCCGGAAGCAATTTATTTTCTAAATCATAATATTATACCTGCCATTATGCAAAAAACAATAGTAAAACAAACTTTCTACACCAATGCAGTATGCAATATATAGATAGTATGCAGTTAGCTCTAAAGAAGCGAGCGACATGGTTCGCGAAACGTCAGCATTTACGAATCTTGACACACGGCATAACCCGGAAGCAATTTAGTTTCTAAATCATAATATTATACCTACCATTATGCAAAAAACAATAGTAAAAAAAACTTTCTACACCAATGCAGTACTTCTGAGGGGATTGAAAGATACATTTGGTTTTAAACCTCTAAAACTTTGTGAATATGAAATTATTATACTTGCCAATACACAAACAATAACAATTGCCCTTCCTAGAATAAAATTTTATTAAGTATACAGGGTGATAGAAGACTACTTTTATACGGGGTGAATCTGTGACGCGGCATCCCCAGTTAACTGAAGAACTTAAGAGAGGTAGAGAACTAAGAGTGGTTGAGATCAGGAATTAGTATCAAATAACTACAAAACTCTGTGATCAAAAGTATATTAGTAATTTAATGTAAGGACACAAAACTGTTGGCTTATTAACTAATTCTTAATAATTTAACTAATAACTTAATTAATTTATTATGTCAACACTATCATAAAGTTTCGATGCTCCAAAAGCATTCTTAATAATATACAACAAATATAACCATAAGTAGCATACATAAAAGGATATATGAACAACATAACCTTCGCCAATAATATCCATTTTTGAAAGTAACGCTAATGCGTTGTTTCCAGTACCGTCCAAAGGCAATATCTATAAAGCTAGTAAATTTCGTCTGGTGAAAAACATTCAATTTTGTTACTGACTGTCCGTTTTATTGGTAACATAAATAGGTAAGTTATTAACATTTTAGACATGATCATTTTTCGATTTATGTCCCACTAAACTTCTATCTTGCCCACTGTGGTACGGCTGGAAAAAGTAAGATGGATAATATAGGTCATCCAGTAAATATCAAGCGACAGGTGCAGAAAAAATGGGGGAAATCTCGAGAACTCCAGAAAAAGCGCGTAATACAAAAACAACAAACGGTCTCCAATCCCAACCGAGCTATCAAAATCGTTTTTACCGTTCCGATCAGTCGGGATAACGCAGTAGCGGACCGCCTATCGTACCAATCGCTCTGAAAAATCAATTCCAATAACACCAGAATTAATCTTACACCCACTCGTAATCCGACGCGCAGCGATAAAAACACGGAACACCATAAAATCATATTAGTAGCGGAGATTTACAGGCCATGGCAGGCCTACAGATCGGCATCTGCATGTGTACGACGAGGGCCCATAATTAATCAATTAGATTTACGTTGGAAGTAGGTCAGTGCGGGACGTGAAAAGGGCCGGTCCTGATTGGATCATTTATATTCGATAACGTCCACTATAATTACGTAGCTGTACTGATCACGGTGGACCACCTCCCAGGCCTCCCCTGGTAAAAATCAAACTATGTCGCCTAATTCGGAATAGATGTTCAATTGTATCCAATTATCTGATGGAGCGGCGCACTAATCACACATAGTATACGAAATTACTAATTGAAGTTAATCTGTTCTTTGAGAATTTGATGTAGGGTTGCCAGGTGTCCTGGATCTCGCAGGACGTCCTGGATTCAGCCCTATATTTTTCGCGTCCTTCGTAAGACCTCCGCGGGACGCTTAATGTCCTGGATTTTAGGGATTTTTGCGCTTAAGAAGTTGTCGATCTATTAGGCGCTGAGTGCCTCCAAATGTATGAACTCAACCGACCAACCACAAGCACAACACGATATTCTCGGCGAGCCGCGAGCCAATGTGAGCATAGGTAACTGTCGGTTTGTCGGTTTGAATATTGTGCCGCTGCTGAGATCGTCCCATCTTCTTCTATAACACTAGGCGGTTATAATTTCGTTCCCGCAGCACTGGGAGTCTATTCTTGTCATCTTTTTGAAGCGAATGCGAGATTTCTCGAACGGTTAGGTGAGAGTGGGGATATCGGCGGTGCCCTGTGTTTGGAACGTATGGGCGTGGTGCGTGCGTTATTGTTCTTAGCGACGAGCAAACTTGCTCATAGATACGTTCGTATGGGCGTGGCGCGTGCGTTATTGTACTTAGCGACAAGCAAATTTGCTCATAGATACGTTCCAGGGGGAAGCTGATATCCCCACTTTCATTAATAAGTCCAATACACAAAATTGGTAAGTTTTATAGCAATATTTCACTTTCTTTCGCACTAATTTATAATATTACTATAACTTATAGTAATAAATAGGGATACCTTCCAAAAAATCTAAGCGGATTAATAAATATAGGGAGGAGTGGGAAACGACATTTTCATGACTTATCCAAACGTTTTTTACGCTTTTTTCAAAATATTCTGAAAATCAAGGAAACAGAGCAGAAACTTGAACAAGCAAACCTTCTTTGCTTTGAGGTTTTTCAGATTCTAAAATATCTGAGAGAGAAAATTAGGCAAAGAATTACAGACAATTTTTTTGGTTTCCGTAACTAATATGTTAAGCACATTTTTGTTATTTTACCATCATGCTGCTAATTATTTGCATTCAAAATTTGATTTTAGTGACAAGAACTTTATGGCCAAACTTAATTTGTTATCCTTAAATCATGTGTTTAATTATGAATCACTCTTCGAAATAGGCACTGAGTTATCTATTGATATTGATTTTGACACTCTCTATGAAGAATATTGTGTAATAAAACCTATTGTTGAGATGACATGCACAGCTACTAGTTCAAGTTCAGTCATTGAAAAGTGGAGTAACATTTTTCTGGCAAATTGCGAACTACCAAATTTGCTGAAAATCATTCAATTTATATTTGCCATATTTGGTTCGAATGCTGAGTCTGAAAGAATATTTTCATTATGCACAGATTATGGTCGGATGCTCGAAACAAACTATACTTGTAGAGCATGTTAAAGCAGAACTTCAAACAAAAACCAATTTTAGATTTTTCTTGCAAAGAGTTCTATCACTACGCACTTAAAAACAAAAAGTTGCTACACGCTGCAAAGTCTGAGAAAAAAATATACTTTTTCAAACAAATAATTTCGTATTTTAAACGAATGTTTCCTTTTTTTCATGTTTTAATTTATATTGTAAACTTTTGTTGATAGTTTTATTTATTATCAGTTTATTTTATATTTTTACTAGAGTATATATTTTGTTTTTTATATTTTTTTATGATAAAGTTTTATGATAAATAAAGGAGTGTCCTGTTTTTTTGACGTGCGTCCTGGACTTTTTTAACCCTTGTCCTGCGAACTCGATTTTTGGACCTGGCAACCCTAATTTGATGGGATATAAGTCATGCCTAATGGTTGGAAAGGAAATCTCCTGTAAGTCACAAAATATGGCGGAAAAATAAAAACCGTTGACACTCATTGTTTGTCTCTAATAAGTGCAAAATTATTCCAATTAGAAACTTATTTATACCTTGGTTCCATTCTTACATTCATCTTTCTGTTTCCGAAATAGAATTTGACGTATGATGGAAAGTTTCACAAAAATGTGTAAGTATAAAAGTTATAAACATTTTGCTAAACCAACACACGAACTGTATCGCGTGTCTCGTTGAAGAAATAAAATATTAATACAATCGGCACTCTACATAATATCGTCATTATGGCTTTTTTAGCTGTCGAGGAGCATTTACGAGTGATTCCCAAAAAAAAGCCAAATTGTTGTAATTTAGGGGTAGTTCGCCAAGGAGCAGAACCCCTAGCGTTTACAAATGACTACCCCGATTAATTACTTACAATTTGGCATATCAGGGGAAAATATGCTACATTCTTTGTAAAAGTTGTAATAATTTGTTCGAGACGGTTCCCGGTATGGCATCTCAAATCCTACGCAGCTAGTCGATACAACTTATTGTGATTTAGGAGTTTTTTTACCGCGGAGCATGAAAGAGGGACTAATTCTATTGTTTCAGGCCAATTCTGTAACGCAGTTGTTACGTAGCAAGTTGCTACACCTTGTTAACGTCTTTAATAAGATTTCGTATTCTATATCGAAAAATTAACCACTTGTTAAGAATAATGCGTTTAACAACAGTGGTTAACTGTTGATGGTTATGCGCATTCAGTACAAAACTTTCAATCAGCTGATCAGTACCATACCTTTCGATGTGCTGTGTACTCAGAAGTTAAAAATTCGCAAATTAATAATGAATAGGTGTATTTGCCAGAGTAGAATTACACAAAAGCCATATTTATGCGGTCATGGTTACTTTTATTCACAAAAATAAAGTTCTTATGCGACGCACTCAGCTTCCTTTACGGAAGCCGGTAACGTCGAAGAATTGTGGAAACAATTTACGCAAAAATTGAATATGTGCAAAGGTCCACAGAAAATAGCTGCCCAGTGAAATCGCGTAAAATGAATTATTCTTGTAATTATTGTTATTTTTCTGAGACTTCGCGTCGTAGTGTATTTTTGAATTGTTAGGTTAGGTTATTCGGATATGTATAACCACAAGTGAAATAACCACAAGTAATACGACAACTGTTTAAATTCTAATAGTTGTGATTAAAAGCTTTAAAGGTTTTCTCGTTTATTGGATAGTAATTTAATTGTTTAACAATGATCATTTAATATAACTGTGGTAATCTCTCCACTGTACATTTAATAAATTTAACAAACCTGTTTTAATAGTCGACGAATTGTAACAAAATTGTATTTGACTATAACATTATTTTTTTACTTCTATAGATATACATCCTAGGTAAAGCCAAAGGAAGTACTCCCTAAGTTCCTTCTGGCAATTGTTAAGTTAAATCAAAATACCTATCATACTTATTTAATAGTAAAAACAAAATCAATCACCTTTCATGTAAATCTTCTATTTCATTTACCACTTGTTACCATTTACAATACATATACCATAAAGCAAACAATTATTTTTTATTTTAAGGTTAAAAGCTTGAAGAGTGCCGGTCGCTATCGGTTGCTACGTAGTTCGTAGCCACTGAGTTCGCCACTCAACTGGTGGCAAACTATTTAGCCACTGGATATGTTACAGAATACCATTTTAAATTTTAACAAGGCTACTAAGAAATTTAACCACTTGCTATGTAACAACTGCGTTACAGAATTGGCCTGATTATCTACATATTAGCGTATGGAAGAAAGTCGTGCAACCATTTTTTCAAATGAGCAAACAATTTTCTGTAGCGACTCACCATACTGTGGCTTTGGCGGTCGACTCACAATTTCACTCATTTTGGGATTGTTTGCCAAGTAAAAAAACTTAGATTATTCAACTACTACAATAAGTGACCTATAGTTTGACGTATAAAATAACATTCATATGTTTTCGTTGCTGCCGACGTGTGTATCCCTATTGTTATTTACGGGATGTACCTACCTAAAATTTTATGAACAATCAATCTTATTCAACGATATTTTAGCAACAATTATAATTCTTGATATCACTTAATAAGCGAACCGCGGACCATCTGGTGAATATGAGGATAGGTTTTTACTTTTTTGTTATTTCATTTCATTCATTTCATTTCATGTTCATCATTTCAAGCGCAGCACTTGAAGATTTGCTGTAAATGCTTCGGAAAAATTTGTGGACCAAAGTACAAAGGTTAAGCTTTACTATAAAACCCTGGGGTTTCTATGGCAATAATAAGTTCAGCTGATGTAAATATATCCAAAAATTACCAAAATTGCATTTTTTTACCTCAGTTCCATCGAAAACCTTACCCGATAGAAAATCCTTGTGTCAGTGTTACATTTACAAAATTCCCCGCTACCAAGAACTTTTAGTCAATATTTTTTACAAATTCTCGTATTTTTGTCGAAAACTACAACTAGTATGAAGAGTGTGTCGATGGTGCATCATTCGCATCATGTGTGTGTCATATATGATATGGCATATACGCAGTGATGTGGAATACCCGCGTATTTATTATCAAGGGTAACTACCCCGGGCAAATACCAGGGTATTTACCCAAAGCGGGTAAATAGTTATTAACAATAGCAGTAAAAGGAAATATTTAGTTACTAAATAAAAGTTTCTCATATCACAAAGTCATCAAATCTTATCACAAAATAAAGGTTATTCTTATAAAAATAAAAAGCATTTTTAAAACAATGAATAAAAATATCAGTCTCATCTGACGATGATATATCAAGAGCGGACATTTCCTTGTCATCATCGTCCATTCAATTGTGCGAATCTTCCATATTTTCTGATTCTGTTATCGAAGAAGATTTAGCAGAAACTTATGATTATATGTTAAGTATAGTTGACATAGCGGCTTTTGTCGTTGTTAATCAATTTCTTATTTTGCTATAAATCCAACTAAATGTACTGAATGTTCTTATATAACTTAAATATTTTACATTATTTGTAACCAAGAGTACACAGCTACAGAGTGTCCCATTTTTTCCCGCATAACTTTTTTCCATATAGTAAATACCACACTGAGTAAAAAGTTTCATATGGACCTATTTGTTTCCTTTATTCCTTAAAAAATTACAACCGCTTGAAACAATTGTAAAATAATTGCAAACTGTATATTAAATGACTTAACTTCTTTAGGAATTAATAAACCCAAGAAGTCGGCATGAAAGAAACATTATACTCAGCATGGCAATTACTTGTAGAGAAACAAATATCTAAAAAATTTCATATGTATTTTGTTTTCGTTCATTTGTTATTTAGTTTATTTTAAACATTTTGATTTTTTTACTTAAACTTATTTATTTTAAATTTTGTTATGGGTGTTGATTCAGCTCTTCCTTACTTTTAGCATTGTTTGATATGTAGTTTATTGTTTATTTTTCTTCATTTGCTGTAACTTGGCGTTGAGAAAACAAATAGGTCCATATGAAAAGTTATACCCAGAATGACATTTACTATCTAAATGTAATTCTTGAGGGAAAAAAAGTGTTACACCCTGTATAAATATCTCTGAAATATTGTTAAATGGTATTTTAAGGATAAATAGAATAAATACCCAAAATTTAGGTATTTACCCTAAGAAGGGGTAAATATCCGGGTAAATACCCATTTTATAAGTTCCCAACCGCCGGGTATATATGCGGCCCACATCACTGTATATGCTTCATATACAGGGTTTCCTATCATCAAGATTTTTAATAACTAAGGCTTATTTTTTAAATACGATAGTGTGGTTGAATTGTTCTATAGTTTAATAGTCAAGAAATACCAATTAACAGAGCCGTCACAGGTTTTTTGTCTCATAGTCGTAAGATGTTACGAGTTAAAATTTTTATGTAATTATTAATTATTAATTTTGAAAAAAATTAACAATTTATATTTCTTATAAATAAATGGGCTGAAAATTACAAAAACCACGTCTACACCTTACAAATAATTATTCCATGTTATACACTGAGTGCAAGTAGGCTGAAACCGGTTTTGAAGCGGGTTTTCCTTACTGTTAAACCCGAGCACATGCCTGTCACATAATGGGTTTTTTATAATATTAAAGGAGAAAATCATATTACTATTGTTGATGGCTTTGGGAGCTAGGATTTAAATAAAACTCTCACC
Organism: Aphodius sticticus; assembly: GCA_963966075.1. Classification (NCBI taxonomy): domain Eukaryota; kingdom Metazoa; phylum Arthropoda; class Insecta; order Coleoptera; family Scarabaeidae; genus Aphodius; species Aphodius sticticus. The sequence goes on along the minus strand of OZ014506.1, from coordinate 85,972,295 downwards.
TTTTTGCTGACGTTTCGGCTGTATTTTCAGCCTTAATCATAGCTATAACAAAATGGGGTTATATGAGTACATCAGCAATTAAAATATAATGAAAATTGCCTCAAAAGCATGTCACAAACTACATATAAATACATTAAAATAACAACACAACATGTACCGGCAGACAGATATTTATTTAGAACAATTTACGAATACATCACGTCTAATGTTATGAAAATGTTCTTTTTTTTTAATCATCGAATAAACAGTTGTATAGTCACCAGGGTCTTCAGGTCGGTAAGATGGAAATCACATTTGAATATATACTGCTCAAGTTATCTGTGTCAGTTCTTAGATTTACTGTGTTTTCAGTCATTTTTATAAATAACATTTCCATAATACAACATTTTCTGTAATTTGATTCTCTTTTCAAAATTTTGGAATCGTCAAAGTCGAATATGTGGGAATGCAAAAAGCATGCAGTGATGGAGCCGTTTTTTCACTTTTCTTATTGTTTCTATTTATGCAATCGTATTTATGTTGCTGAATTCTTTTTTTGAAATATTGATTTGTTTGTCCAACGGTCAAAACAGTCCACCCGGTAGATTAGCCCACTCCATTCGTCATTGGCAACTTTGTCTTTCAGGTTAGAATATAGATTTCCAATGTTCTTGTTGTTGTAAGTAACTATTTTCAAATTTTCTGTTTTTAACAGTGATATTAATTTGGAAGTTAGGCCAGGTGTACTTGGGAGTTTGTAATATTGTATTAAGTTATTATTAAGCCTATTAGAATTGTTTTGCAGATTAACATCATTGACGGACTCCTTGTTATACAACACTATATGAATTAACTCTTTTGGGTAATTGCATTTAACTAGCATTTTTGTTATCAACAGGAAATTTTACTGATCAAACTCCCTTTCTGACAATCTCAGGGCCCGATGTTTTAAGCTCTTTATAATGGCGACTTTTTGTGTCATGGTGTGGTCGGAATTAAAATTTATAAACCTATTTGAGTTGATGTCCTTCCTGTACCAGTTGATTTTTATGGTGTTCTCATTAGTTCTTAGAATTAATATATCAAGAAAGGGTATTTTTTGATCAACCTCCACCAGCGCTGTAAACTTAACCAGTGGGTGAACCGAATTAAAAACATCAATGACCCGATGAACTTTATCCCTAGGTAAAACAGTGATCAAATCGTCCACGTAAATGTGCAAAAAAGTAGGCTCAAAGTCCAACTTTTCGATGGCCTTCTTTAAAACGTTGTTCATCACCAGACTGGCGTACATCGGTGAAGCCGGATTACCCATTTCCGTACCTTGTATTTGACGATAGAATTGTCGTGAAATTTGAAGAACCTGTTGTTGAAGGTAAAAGAAATTAATGTTTTTATATCAACCAAAGTAAGTGAGGTATGAGGTTCCAGCTCCTCCCAACACTCTTCCAAACTCTCCAAAGTTGTGTCTAACGGAACATTTGTGAAAAGATCAGTGACGTCCAATGAAACTAGTACATAATCTGTAGGTATTACTAAATCTCTGATCTTATCCACAAGTTCATATGAATTTGCAACACTGAAAGTACATATGTGCGCAATATTATTCAGAATGCCAGTTATATATTTGGAAATCACATATACTGTTGAACCTACACATGACACAATTGGTCGCATTTTTAGGGATCCGTGCTTTAGGTAATCTTTAGGTAATCCGTAAATTCTAGGGAGAGTTCCATTATGTGTCGTAAGTTTTGGTTCCGTTTCACGTGTGATCTTTCCATCGGCTATACATTGTTGGATAATTGTATTTAACTACCTCTGAATTGATGGGGTGGGGTCTCTTTGATTTAAATCCTAGCTCACAAAGCCATCAACAATAGTAATATGTATTAACCATTTCGGAGCGAGAAAAAGTGGACACAATTATTAAAGGAGAAAGTTTTCATTTCATCCTACTCAGAGAGTTCGATCACGTCCAATCAAAAGTTACAAAAATCATTTTTACATTCGCCCAATTAAAACAAAAATATGACGGAATGGAGATTTTTGTATGTCAGTTTGGTAATCAACAAAAATACGAATCAAATGTACGACCATGAATATCGACCAGTAATAAATACCTCACTACAACTATTGCACAACAATTTTGACAAAGAAAAACAATTATTAATCCGTAGATTAAGAAAGAAATCATATACAGTCAAGTTATTTTGTGAAGACGTATCAAAATATTGAACTGATTGTATTAATCTATTCGAAAATGCAAACCACACGACAATGTTTAACTTTATGATAAGTTACATCAGCGCTGCCTAATAAAATATGTTTATTTTACTTTATTTCGGTATCTCTAAAACAGATAACGAAATAAATTTTTTTTGAATGGTCACAATTCTAGTAAAAAAAACTTCATCCGTTTTAATGAGCTCTCGAGCAGTGCAGTGGACACTGTCTAGCAGTTATTCGCAGGCACCGCTACTGCAGGACAGTCGTGTCGAGGGGCTGCGACGTACGTATGTGAACTGCTTTACGGTCCGCACGATGTCATGTGCAGAAATCCAGGGCACCCTTTTCATTTTGTTATCCGGCTATTTTTATGTATGTCACGTCCCCTATGATTTTACAGTTGAACGCCCGATCCGTGAGCGAGCAAAAATGCTGTAGATGTCTGTATGATTGCTGAAGTGCTGACACCGTGCACGCAATCATTATGGACCGTTGTTCTAGCTGGCTACCAGCACTCTCGGCTCTTGCTCGCTTAGCTGACTGGATTATTCGATTGAATTTGTTTCTGTGCGATGTGTTTGAGCTCCTCGTCGAATGCATAGGTAATATTATGCGACATCCCTATTCTGCCATGTTAAGCATAGATGTCCTACGTTTTGTTTGCGAGAAGTTGTAAAATGCTGAGTTTAAGAATATATTGTGTTGTTACTCTATGTCATGTTCTCATATCTGTTAGCTTTAATTGACCAACAAAATTCCATTCCAGCTTATGATTTAATTGGAAAAAGTAAAACCTGAATAAATTTGCAGAATCTTCTTAACATGGCAGTATTACCGAGATACAATTTACAAAAATTGTATGTATATACAAACTATGATTCAAACATTGGTTGATTTTTTCAACCATTCACCAATATTAGAATTATTGTTTAAAGAAGTATTTTGGATTTCATATTTCATGAGACTGCACTAAGAACCTATGAACTTTTTATTATCTGGTGTTAATATCTCATTATAACTTAACTACAACTGGTACTAACAAATTTGTTTTCGATTCCGCTGACTATGGATTGTCTTATTTGCCGATCGGGATACTTTTGTCTGAAAAGTTGACATACTAGTTGAAGAGGTCTAATTCATTCTCCGTACCCAATCATCATTAAAACTTCAATTGATTGTTGTTCTAAAAACAGAACAATTCGCGCGCATGCTTAATACGGACGTCGCGTCGTATGATGCAGAATGTCACACATGTAAACAAAACCAAGTCCGAACTTGCACAGAATGCCTATAGCAATTTTAAATATTTAATTATGACATTTTCGATTTAACAGGCATAAATTAACTGATAGATTAGCTGATGCCGCTACATTCGTAGCGGAAGTTAATGAGTCCGCTAATAGTTTTGAAAGATAACTTAGAAGTTAATTCTTTAACGAATAATTTGACTTCGTTAATTAACGGCTAACGGATTAACGGCTAACGGATTAACGCTTTTGTGCCCAGCTGTGAACATAGTAATTCCAAAAAATTCCTAGCAAAATAATTCCAAAAACTAAATCTAAATTAAAAGTAATCCAATGAAGTGAAGTGAAACGAGTAAAATACCAAATCACCAATCAACTTCGTTGGCACAATACAAATTGAGAGAAAAGATTACTATATCTCAAACTCTCTCACAAACAAAACTTGCATATCCATATCAACCTCTGAGATATATACAAAAAAAAGCTTTAACTCCAGTAAAACTTTGTAACTTGTAACTTATTCATATACAACAGTATAACATATTTAATAAGTTACATTAGAAAAAATGCAGAATGTTAGTATAGACAATTACAAAGAAAATGCGCTTTGGGATAACCTGGGCGTAACCTGTCCTAACGGTATTTTCTTTTACTTCCAAGTTAAAGTTCTATCATCAAATTAGTGCATTCATTCAGCAACTACAGAAACATAATATGTGTATCGAAATGGTAGATTATTTGATGAGGCGATCTATCTATATTATGCGGGTTTCCTATTTATTCTTTTTGCGGGTACATGTAGCTACCAATTGCTAAGGGAAAGAAAACAAAAAAAAATAAAACTATAATGACCCAATTACTAAATTACTCAAGACTTATTATTAAATTTATAATTACAATCACGTTGTATCACATAATATAATTAATTGAATTCAGGGGTACATAGAAAATATTACATCTTAACATAATACACTGCGCGTCAGAGAAAACGGGCCACCCAAAAAATGTACGTAATAATCCACCTTTTCAAATATTGGTTGTTTCTATTGCAATAAATGTATTGTATATTGACTCAGTAATTCTTTTAACATATCTTGCGACGTTTGCATGAGATACAAACGGAAACTATTGTAAAAAACCGTTGTAATCGCTGTTCGTCACTACTACAGTCCGTAGCTTGATCGTTTTCTATATCGTCTTTACTGTCAGTTTCTGTAAAAACGTAAAGAAGTTAATACAATAATTATGAATAGCTACAAATGTATATATAATTTGAAATAATAATGAAGTACATGATAGAGTTTTTAGTGAATCACTAAAAGACAGCTGATACCTTTCAAACCATTTAAAATGATACTAGTTGCTTTCATGTACTCAACCATTATTTTCTGGTTGACATAATTATACATACATTTGTAGCTATTCATAATTATTGTATTAACTTCTTTACATTCTTACAGAAACTGACAGTGAAGACGATATTGAAAACGATCAAGCTACGGACTGTAGTAGTGACGAAGATAGCGATTACAACGATTTCTTTAAATCCTGTATTATCCTTATAGTATAAATACATATTTTTTATATTGTATACGATGGGTATGGTTATAATATTAAACTATTTTTCATTTGATTTCTTAGTACTGAAACAATTCCTTTCTTTATAATTATAATAAACATAAAATTTTAATGAAAAGTCGATATTTGAACTAAATTGGATGTTAAAAACAAATTGAAATTCATGAAATTCCAAAACATTATTTATTCATTTATTAGATCTGCCTTTTTTAATTTATTTTTATTTATATAACATGAAAATTATATTGAATAATACTTCGAAAATTATTTTTTTTTGTCATAAATAATTCTATAATATAATGAAATTATCCGATGAATCCTAATAACTATCTTTACTCGCACCCGTTGAACGTAATATTGCATCAGCGCTCCCACATACAGCGGCCCTTTAATTTTTTCTGGCAAGATGTTAGAACTGTCGAAACTGTCTGGCTTCTTAGAAAACATCTTCTAATAGTTACCCAAGTAACATATATAAAATTCAGCCTTTATAAAATAACGAAAGTACAATTACAATTTATTAAAGTTTAAGAGTGTCTGGCGAAGGGTTGCCACGATAGTAAGTGTCTGGCAATGGTTAAAGAGATTTCTAATATTATTCTGAAGAAAATATAAAAAAAATTACGCTTTATACTTTGACTAAAGTTGGTAGCAATATTATACACCTTTGCTACCTGTTACCTGCCAAAGCCACTATGATCCAAACTTCATAGTAGCCAATCGTTCTTTACCTGTGTTGGGAAAATGCGCAGAGAAATATGCAGCTTTTATACTATGAGGAAAGTCTGGCGGTCACGGGCTCTTGGTCTATAAGAACCAGTTGCAAGAAACCGTTGGTGTGTTCTTTGCACAGTCGATCGACTAACATTAAATTATCTTGCAACCTCCAGTTGACTTAATCCATTTTCCAGCAATGTCACTATCTGCACTGCTCTTCGATATTTTTCATCCATTATTACGGACTACACTAAGGCCCGTGCAGTATTTACATAGCCTTAAAACGTATTGCTCATCTACGCTTAAGAATAAGTTTGTCAAAATGTTGCTTCCTAGAAACGTGTTTAACGAGTATGTCCACAAATTCATGACCGTATAGATTTTTTTCCGTTCCATGAATTTGTTTCTACTGTTTACAGGGCCGTCTGTCTTTGCAGTATTCATACTAACTAGTTTTAGTGAATTGACAACAAGAAATATTTAAAAAGGTGGATAATTAGGTACATTTTTCGGGTGGCCCGTTTTCTCTGACGCGCAGTGTATATTCAATACAATTAATAATTGCATGTGGTCAACAGAGTTGAATTTATTTAATTGTAATTTATTAATTAATTTTTTATCAGCGTGGTTACTTGCGCCTATTTTATTTTAAATAATAAAGGTGAGAATAATGAAAACCAGTGTTTTGTTGGACCACATTATTTTGATTGTATGTATTAATATGCATAGCATTAATAGCCACATACAGATTTTCAATTTTTGGGTACAGCGAAATAAAATTGCAACTTCCTGTTTTCAGCTGCTGTAAATATTTAATAATATTTACGTGCGGTATAATTGATGGCACAATATCCGTCGCATTAAAATGTCAATGGTTGTCCGATCCAAGCGCAATTTATTGCGTCGTGCAATATCGATTTTCGCGAATGATGGCCGGTCATTCGAGAAATAAAGCCATTACTTAAAATTTAACGTTTGTTGCAGTATGCCTAATTAGTATTATTTGAATGCAGGAATCGTAATAACGATTGCAATTTTAATTAGCCTCTGAACCTCCGAACTGCATGTCATTAGCATTTGCCAATAACGCGAATGCAGAAATTTACATTTCAGTAAGCCGTGCGTGACGCACATTATTAATAAATAATTGAATGTATAAATTATGGTAACAATTTGTTAAAATTAATTTTATGTTGAATTGAAAATCGCTACATTGAAATCTGCCCTTTGAGTATACAGAGTTTAAATGCGATTTTTTTCAAATAAATATATTTACTGACGTGACGTCTTGTTATTTTTATTATTAAATATGAGGGTGGTCCTGTAATTTTGTAAATCTTTAAAACAAGAGAGAATATTTTATTTTGTTTACTTTATTTATAATTGAATTACATCAGAGCTAACTGCCATTAAGACTAATCTGTTCATTTCTCTATTGTTCTAGGTGAGCTGGCATTTTCTTGGTGTACGACGGATAACAACATGACGCTTGAAGTGAGGTTTGTACGCCATGGAATAAGAAACACACCCCAAATCATAGTCGTTACATTTCGGCGAGAAAAAGAAAATTGAATATCCATTGGCGACGCCGCGTCCTCGCAATTAGTCCAGTTTATGATTGTAAAATGGCACTGGTTTAGTATGTCAGTCACTGGCTACTTCGAAAGACATTACAGAGGATTTTATGGACTTTGGGTGGAAATATTTAACGTGAGGTGGAATAAATTTTAACGTTTCGCTTGTTTTAAGGGGGATTTATACGGGGTCACTTTGGGGAATAAATTGACCCGGGCCGAACGCTCTATCTGCGTTTTAGAGGTCTAAATTTACACCAGCCGGAAACCGATTCGCACTGAACCACAAGAACAAATAAACTAAAATCGTTTGACATTCTGTCTCATAAACAAACGAAAACGATCCAAACAAATTCTGTAATTAAACTTGATGAAAGGTTGGGAAAATTTCTTCGTTGTACGGCATAAATTTATTTTTCTACTTTGCATTCACAATGCACACATTGTAACACTGTTTTCGGTGTTACAATTAACACATTGTAATATCGAAAACAGTAACATTTTTGTCTGATTGGTACAGTGATATCAAATGCCATATGTCAAATGTACAATACATAACCCAACATAACCACACACTGCATCTTCTTAATCGCTTGCAATCACATAAACTGCGAAATATCCATATTCTATACATATTTAAACATGGGTGTAGCCTGCTATAGTATGGCCAAAGGATTGGGGCTTTCTTAGTTTTGCTGTGTTCATCAAAATACGCCAGCATGACGTTTACGGTGATGTTTTACGACTCTAGTAAGTGATCGTTATCATTCTTTTCAACTAAACATCAAATCCCCTTTTCAGATATAATTCAAGGACCACATTCACTTTCATAAGGTATTATGCGAAGATCAAACCTACATCGTAGATACGAACGATTTTAATTACTGCTGCGAGATTGTATATGCGCAATAAATTGTTAAAATAAAACCATAACCTGTTGTACTTTTAATTAAGAGTAGACTCAAATTCTTCTAATGTATTTTACAGTATATTCAAACAGCTTCTCATACATCAAAGAACATTTTTATATGATATACATATGACAAAATATTATAAGACTTACAATCAATATTATTATATATTGTTTCCCTAACAACAACAACTTATTTTATTTATTTCAACATATCAGCATACACGTACAAAGCTATAGTACATTTAAAGTGTAGAGGATTTCTTAGTTTATGTAACGTATAAGTTTTCGGTAATATTTTGGACGCTTGGATGCTCGGTTCAATTCATATTCGTTTTTGTCCGTCGCTTTCGACTTCGTCTTAGTTCTGGTTGTGTGCAACGTATTTGTATTACCTCCATCACATGTAATTTTACTAAGTATAATTTATTCTAATAAACTACTTTGCCGAAATTAGAATTGGGTTTCAATTATAAGTGCTTGTAAATATATAAGCCGCAACGGCTACGTAGCGGAATTAGGTAGACACCGCTATCAAACGTTAAGCGTTATAACAATTATTTAGTAAGTTCTTGTTCTTCGTAGTAACTAATCAGTCACCGCCAAACACTTCTATTCTGATTATTATACTTATGGCCCACTATTTTAAAGTTGTTTACTTTTTAGGTTAAGTTTCATGTATTTATCACAGTAGGATTAAAAGTGTTGCCCCAAGCTCCATTATGATCATCGTTGCGACCTCGCTGAATATTTATTCAAACTTGTAGGCTAAAGTAGAGTAAAATTATTCACAATTAGATTTTGTCATTATGTTATCTCATCGACCTCATCCTTAACGAAATTGACAGTTACTACAGTGCTGCCACGTGGTACCCGCAAAATACCCTAGATTCTAATTTAGCGCGATATAGTAACCACAATTCCTAAATTTATATAAAATTAATGACGCAAAGTAGAAAAAATAGTATATTACACTCGTTTTATAAGACGTATTGGCGCACTCGTTCCATTTGGGCACTCCTCACTACGCTCGTCGTGCCCAAAACAACTAGTGCGCCAATTTGATGTCTTATAAAACTTGTATAATAATATACTATTATGTACGACTCACATATAATAAGTTCATTGCATACATATCCATGACTATATAATCCCCATCACTATACATATACGCTAATGATTATAATGACTCTAGCGTTGTATAATAATGACAGTTCTTTCATGAGTTCATTTTTTGAACGAATTGTCATAATTATATAATGCTAGTGTCAAAGTCTGTCAAAACCTACGTGGATGACAGTTATGTGACAGTTCGCTTCGCCCAATGATTATATATACAATGATTATATAACAAACAATGATTATAATGACACTAGCGTTGTATAATAATGACAGTTCGTTCAAATAATGGCTTTATTATTTGAACAAACGGTCATCATTATACAACGCTAGTGTCAAAGTCTGTGAAAACCTACTTGGATAACAGTTATTTGACAGTGCGCCTGGCCACCGTTGACAAATACATTTGAAATATTTTACATAAAATGGAATTTATGAGTCGTAGATAAAACGTCGTATTTGACTCGCACACAACGGATATAAATCGCTCGCATGATTACACGCTCGCCTACAGCTCGCGTATAAACTTTTATGCTCGCGATTTATATCCTTAGTTATGTGCTCGTCAAATAATGTATGTAGGTACTATTAATTATTCCAAACAATTCTATAGGCGTATTCTCGCGAACATACTCGGTATGTTGAAGTATGTTGATACGGTTACCTGTAGTCAGTGGATGACGTAATCATTTGCTTACTTTCGGTTACATCGCGAGAATACGAATAGTTAGTTCTGTCAAGTTACTTATGTCAAGTGACAAATATATGGATGGTGTAGGTTACTAACGTAACCTAAATTTTTATACTTCTAAGTAATTGTCAGCCGCAGATGAGGAGGGTGGTTATTTTTGCGTGTATAAGAAAATGGTGCACTTAAGCAAACAGCAATTTGTAATAATGTATAAAAAACCTCTTTTCCTTTGTTTTGTGGAGTTATATTAATTTTAATACAATTTTCCACTTTGTACCAAACTGGACACATTAAATATCACATAATAAATCTTAAATATATTGCAAAAACACTTAAGCAAAATATAGCATACTGTTACTGATGGTTATTTTTCACGTAGGTTTCAAATTCTTCAATCCCATTAAAGTTCTCCCTGATCAGCATATGCTTTCACTTTCTTTCGAAGGTGCCTAGGGGTGTTTGTAGCCTGTTCTTTGGAAGCTTATTAAGGAGCTGATGATATGTCCTTGGTTGGAGTTGTTTTGGTTCTATGGTACGGTATTGTAATAACTTCTGCGTTCATGAAAATCCCCTGGGTGGCCGCACTTTTTCGTGTCTGAGCTGAGAGCTCGTCTCTAGCTTGTAGAAGTTGTTGGTAAATGCACGCCCTCATTAAAGTAATGCAGTGTGTTGTTTGGTCGGCCTGCTGAATTGTTCTTATCGTTCTTTTCTGTATAGTGTAGCAAGACGCACCCATAGCCGTATACCAGAGGTCATTCTGCTATGGAAAGCCATAATTCGAGAAAATGATGAATAGCATTTGCATTGTGAGATGGTATTCCTTTGGATGACCTCAAATGGATTTGAGCAACTGCTTCCTCTTCCGTTCCTAAAAGTGTTTGTTCTATTGATATCATCTAGTATTTCTTCCTCACTATAAGGGTACATTTCAACGCAAAACTAAACTATGACTTAACTGATCAACAACTGTCACCGTACTGTCATCGTAAAGATAACCAATTTCAAATATTGATGGGCTTGACGTAGCATACTCTTGTCAGCAGTCAGCAGAGGAATGTGTATTATTAAGAGACGATGGCTACTCCATATCACCTTGGATTATGATTCTCTGGAAAAATGCTGCGACCCAAGAGCAGTAAAATTATAATAACGTTTTCTCCCGACAACGTGTAATAATTGATCGATGTTTCGGACAGGTACAAGGTTTCGGGCAGCTAAAACAAGGATTCCTGTCCTTGTAAATAAATGAGGAGTCAATTAGAACCAATACCATCGACGTCAGTGGCGATAAAAATATAGTGGTGTACAAAAACGTTTAAAATGCTACAGATATGCAAGTAAAGCACAGTTTGCCTAATCATTTTATTCATGTGAAGATGTGGCAATTGCTTTTACTTATAGTATTTCCTAGTCAAACAATACCTTTTTCTAAAAAGCAATTGTTAAAATTTATTCATTAGGGCCAATATCTGTTGCTAACTTAAATTTATTTTGTACACTTTGTCACCAATGTATAAGAAAATCATTAGGATTACCACACATATTTGGCATTTTTTATAATAAGTTTTAAACGTATTATACCGATAGCACAAAAATTATATTTGTGAATATTTTCTTTGTAGAATTTTTTCTTTGTGAATTTCTTGGTAAATTACTTTTTAGTGATTTAGTCTGATGCTTTTTTAAGGCAGTGATAAGTCAGTTTAACGAAAACAAAAACCAAAAACGAATAAATAAAACGATGGACAAAAATAATCTTCAATAACTATTACTGCAGGATTGCGGCCGTCCGCAATTAAAGCAATTGGGGGTGGTCGCAATTCTATTGGATCGAATTTTGACAACTTTTCCCAATTTTCGATATAAAATTAGGGCATGTCATTTAGTATATTTTTTGATAAGCGAGAATCCGAAAGAAATAAATACTTTATGTTGAAAAAATGCTAAAGTTGCGGAGCTTTACTTGTAGAGTAAAGCTAAACTGCAAATAGAGGAAAAAGAAACCGTATACAGTAATAAGTTGACAAATAGAAAGAAGGGTTTATTATAAAATCCAAGCGCTCCTTAATTACTTTAGAGGGTGTCTCGTAATAACACCATAACATCATTCGGTTTTACCGGTGTAATACGCTGTAAGGCGTGTGACAAATTTAATTAATTTCCTTTAATTATGTCCTGAAATAATCATCAGAATAGAAATAAAAGATTACAAAAGTTTAGCAAAATTTTGGGTTACCCGTTTTTTTGCGGCGTGTAAATTTAATTATAATATTTATCATTAAAAACAATTAATAGTAAATTAAACAAGTTTAAAACGCAGGTGTAGAATTATTTTGCCGCGGAATGGTGATATGTATGATAGAAAAATCTGTCGATCTGTTAGAAAACATGACAGAAAACACTTATCGTTTATTTGATTTCAAAGGTATTGTGGTTACTATTAGTAGTAAAACTGACTAAGAAAATACACATGACGAACCGCTAAAATTTATTACCATACCTTTTGAAGCACTCTGTATTTGACTGAGTAATGCAAAATTATTCATTCCAAATAGCGCAAAAATACTCTAAAAGTTGCTTTTACAATTGTTAAAAAATTGGTTCAATTGCATTACGGTCACCAACTATGCCATACGAATTTAATAATTCAAGTTAATCACTATTATTATTACTGACGTTCATATTCAGAATGTAATTATAGCTTTAGCATTGTATAAAGCTGTTTCACAACCCACAACGACGTCCTTGGCGTAGAGTAAATTAACCTTTAATGCCTGCAGGATTGATGAGACATAAACCGCGCCTTGCGCTACTAGAGACAATAATGCAATTTCGAAGTTGTGCAAACTGCTGCAATTTGCAAGTATATTTGCAAATCTTGGCGTTGTGCGGCGACCGACCGAAGATCCGAACGCAACTCAGCGAGATTACTGTAAGCCCCGGTAATGTAGATAATTTACGAAATTATACATCGTCGAGTCTGTTATAATCCGATAATCCTCTCTATGTGAATAAAACAGCCCATGCCTTAATACGGCGGCTTTAGCGAATCGCCTGATAGCGCATTTCTAAAAAGTATGATCATCCCGGTACCAGGGTGTGGAGAATCAGGTTCGTTAAAACTAGTTTGCAGCCCGTGAGGGTAAGGCCCTCTGTCCACGACGCGGCTCGTCATAGACGCGTACAAGATTTGTCCTGCAGCGACGATTTGCGTACGCTTTGACATCTGTCCACGAAGCGTATTGCCATAGTTGCCATAGACGCAAAAACGCGTCGATCGAAGTGTAATAAATAAGTTGTTCTCAAAATGTCTAGCGACGAAGAGTAACAATAACAATAACACTCCCCCTGCATCTCAACTGGCTCATGATGAAAGTGGGAATAAATTTTCTTATTACCTGGCTCATGATGAAAGTGGGAATAAATTTTCTTATTACTTTGTTGCTGATAACGCATTTCCTTTAAGACATAATATTATGAGGCCATATCCACAAAGAAATATAAGTAACAAAAAAGGAATTTTTAATTATAGACTGAGCCGTGCCAGAAAAACTATAGAATGCAGTTTTGGAATGATGACCCAAAAATTTCAAGTTCTCCTAACACCTATTCGATGCCGAAAATACGATACAATAAATTCTATAATAAAATCTACCTGTATACTTCATAATTTTATCAGGAAAAAAGATGGCGTTCCGTACTCAGTGAACAATGATATGAATGGAAATATTCATGGAGCTCGAAGAAACATACAGGTCGAGGAAAACGTAAACATCAATCCCAACACTTCACCTCAGATGTTACGTGATTATCTGGCTAATTATTTTTTGATACCACATGCTACATTGCCATGGCAGTGGAATTATTTTATTTATAATAATTAATAATAATACATTATATCATGTTATAATAATGTTGGTTACATGCCTGCCCAATTCATTTCCTGAGCTATTTCATTCCATGCCTTCTCTGTTGTGTGCTTGCGCGAATAATCTGGTAAGGAATGGTTGTGTAAACATGGATATGTTTCCACTAATTTTACAAATTTTACGGTATTTTCACTCATTTTAAAAGCAGAATCTTCAAAATTCACTTTATAGTACGCCTAGCTACTGACAAGACGATACGCCTGTCGTCATGACGCTTACATGATGTGACGAATACGCTACGCTGCAGCGTCGTGTACAGACTTGTATTTAAAAGCATGTGTTGCAGCATTGAAGCGTATAGCTTGCGATGTCGCATCTAGGACGAGACGATTCCGAGACGCGTCGTGGACAGAGGGCCTTACTGTTGGTTACAGTTTTAATCAACCCATCTAGGTTTAGACAGGACTATGACAAATATGGTCGAATCACAATTTTTTTAACGACGTGAAGATAGTATATTTTTCCGATATACAGGGTGGAAATTAAGTAGGGGATAATATCGATAACTTTGTTAATAGTTGTGTAAAATTATAGCACACATGGGGATACAAATTTAAAATTTTTCTATATGTTTATTTAACGTATATTTTTGATTTTATATTTTGGTATAGTTTTTGTATCTCTTTTCAGCGGCCAAACTTTAGCGTGTGCCAATTGGTGGATCAATCCTATTTTATACAGATGAAATTTTAAAGTTTGTTAGTAGATTGTCATTACTTTGGTCATTTAAATCATCTTTATGTTTTTTCTTTATTGTGATACGTTGACCGTCAATGCAAAAATCTGTGGTTTATACTCGGATAACTGGGCTACTTGTCAAATTGATTAGTCTTCACTAATAAACTTTAATGCTGTATTTATCGACTTTTAATGAAAATTTTACACAGTTTAATAGAGATAAAATTTTTTTCTGAAATCAGAAAAATGGGTTGCCATTTGAAAATACACTAGATGACGTCATTACTCTCCAAAAAATGGATAAAAAATCTTAAAACAACTTGTGCGTGTGCGCTGTGTCTTTAGTCGCTATACGCCTTATATGGAGATTTTTCCACTAACACAAATATTAACAGACTTATCGATTTTAACCGGTACTTAATTTCCTGTGTAGTGATATTCTATAGTCTATCTCTTGCATACCACCCTCCAAAGTATCAAAAAGAAACATTTTATGTGCATTCATTTTTGTTTGGTAAACTTCATTGGTAAAAGAATAAACAGGTTAAATTGTTGTTTCAGTAAGCTCGTCTCAAGACTACACTGAAAAAAATTTTGATGTGAATTTACAATAGGAATAGTAGGTTTTTTTTGCCCTGCGACAATCAGTGTAATTTTACATCTCAATTGTATTTTTACATTGTCATTGTATATTTACACTGTGATTTCACAAGAATATGGCTGAAATATTACACCGATTTTAACGTAATTTTAAGTGATATATGTGGCAATGCGTAATATTTGAACATCAATTTAAATGTAATTTTAAATTAAATATGAGGTATGTAATGTGTGGTATAATTTTACATCTATTACAGTGTAATATTCAATGAAATATGCAGTATTTTTGATTTATATAATTTTATTCTGATCTTGAGTAGATATTAACATTATCTATCATATAATACAAAAAAAAACAGTAACATCATGCCGGATGCCCACAGTCAAACGTTACAATAGTACGGTCAAACAAAACGATATAGATAAAATTACTTGTAAAACAATAAATATGTAGACGTACATACAAGTATAAAATAGTTTGAGGGACATAAAACTACATTAAAACTACAGAGAAGCAATTAATAATTACTTAGCGTACGCAAATACTTAAACATAGAAAACACAGGGATAAATATATGTATAAATGCACTTCGGTCAACCATGAACACACATACTCGTTCACTGTTTTTCTGACAAACATACTTGGTACAAGATGTTCCGCATCTGTATACTGTAAGAACAAGGAAACATATTGGACAGACACAAAAAAGTTAACCTAAAAAGAAGATTGCACATTATCTTTCTGTTGGTATAGAACTCTTCAATCTTAAAGTAAATTTTCACAAAGAAACGTAGACTGTACTTACAGCTTTCATCCAGGTATGGCGTTAACGTTAAGACATCAATTTCTAATGGCTAATTGTCGTCGTTGGTGATCTACAAAGGCAATGCAATTGTTCTGCAGTGTGACATGGTATTTTAACCTATACCTACATGGTATCTAGATAAGTTTTAGTTCACTGTATCATTGTTACTTACCGGAGACAGAAATACAACGCGCCCAACTACATATTGCACTCGATGGTATGCGTGTCGGCGTTCGTTTGCAAAACAGCTGATCAAACGTAGCGCATGCGTCTGGGCGTTATATCAACAAACCCGCTATTATAATAGTAAAATCACAACATACGTTGTAATTTTACGAATTTAAGGTATATTTCCATTGTATTTTTACAAGACGATCATTGTAATTGAAATAAAGCAGCAATATCTCTGTAATAGTACACATACTTGTAAAAATAATAGGAATTACGTATTTTTATACTTACCACACCTCTATTGTAATTTTTTTTTAATAAGTTTACATACTATTTTCAAAATTAGCACCACCCTAGAAGCCGTAGTAAACAAAACAAAAATATCAAAAAAAACGGTTAAACCGTAATCATTTATTTCTATTCAAATAAAAGTACGGTATTAATTAATTTTACCGTATTGAGATATACGACCAGAATTGGTGGAGGAGCCGGACCATATCGTTTGGCGGTGTCAAAATATTGATACAGCATCGAAATGGGATGCTGGAATAATGGTAACGTGAAGTTTGGCTCGCAGACAGTTTGTAACCATTTACTCACTCATTATTGTACATAATTGGAAACGATATGACGATTCCTTGATCTTCGAAATTCCATTTAATTACTTTCAAATAGTTGTCATTTCTTAGCTTCAATGTCCCAGGTTTAATTTTGCATTCAAACCTACTTATAGAATTCAATTACCACATTTTTAAATTAACAATTACCACGAATTTCTTATTGATATAAAAAAGACTTCTTGACAAAGTTTTGTAGGTACGCTTCATGAACTTCAAAGCTTTTAGAATACATCTAGAGATAGTTTTTTATTGCTGCCAAACGCGAATCCAAAATGCCAATTATATTGTTCAAAAACAATCCGATCTACACCACTTTACAATGACCTGTCATTCATTTGAGTGAAGAAACGTTTGCAAAGTGCTATCATAGATTCAAATTAAATTGTGCCAGTATTGATCGCATCAAATTTATTATTGTAAAACTAAAATCATTCCAAACGCTTCTAAACTGCGTGCTCTATCTTTTTCTTTTATTTTCCGACGATGACGCGTTCTATGTTTTACTGTGCAAAACTATGCTAGCCAATTAGTTTGTTAGACAGACTTTTAATCTCAATATTAATACGTTAACCCATACATATATTCACAAATTGCATTTACACACCACCAAAACTAACTAGAAATACATTTATTAAAGCAAACAAAACATGTGCATTAAAAGGCGTACATGTTATTGTACTGGTGGTCCGCAGGTTTATTCTTGACATTACACCAATAAAAATATATCAGAAAATTTAAATAATAGGAGTAGTAAAATGCATATCTACTATCTCAGAGATTCCCATATTTTACGTCGCAAACGGCATTAAACGGCTTCTCATACCTTTAACAATCTCCGATTTCACATAAATCATACAACTAGATTAGAATAGAGAAGTCATCTAAAACATGCTTCCCATTCTCAGCAATACTATTATGACCGGTCCATTCCTTTATCTATTTTAAACCGTCCATTGAACACCGTGAATCGTTTTCCTCATAGGAATCCATAAGACATTCGCCCCCCAGACGATAGAGCCGTCAGAATGATAAATGAGCACCGACCCTACCCCAACATAATTTTCAGGATACGTCCATCCGATATATATATATATATATATATATATATATATATATATATATATAGAAAAATGAACATGCCACATGGGGAATCGACAGATACGTCAACCGCAAGAACAACACTGGCATGCATATGTTCTGCATTTTACGATATCTGGCGTATATCGACCCATGTAGGACGCTTCTGAAATTTATTAGAATTCGCTCCGGTACTGTAGGTTATATATTCACGGAGACGCTGGGCTACCCAGTCCGCTGGCAATTTACATTTGTCTTGGAACAAGTATGTCGAAAATATGGACATAGCTTCAAGGAATATTTGACAATATCAGAGCAGTATGTTATGTTTTACGTGCTTAAGGGCCGATCTTACATAGCATGTTACACCATGGTATAACTAAATATTGGCATAAATACCAGTATAAGTTATTATTACTATGACAACACAAATATTTTAGCCAATGGGAGGCGGAATAGCACTATTTATACTGGGAATAACTATTCCACTACTTATACGTACACTTGTAAGATCGACCCTTAGTCTGCTACTTGTTATGTAGAAAATTATGTTTAGTTCGTAGGCATGGGCGTATGTTTATAAACATTTATCAGTTAATTTCCATTTGTTTAAACAAATTATATTTGTTGAAATAATTAGTTTTTCTCGAAAATCCGTCTGAATTATGCTTGCTGAGTTCAAAATGACAGTTTATTACCTTAGAGTGACATTATTCATTAAAAAAATTCTTCCTGTTGTTTAAACAATCAATTATTATTCATTTTCAAATTTTTCTAATTATGATAGGAACGTCAGCTTTTTTGTGAAATTAACTTATAAATTTCATGTTCGAGATATCTTGCCTATATTGTCTAATAAACCCACATTTGTTTAATCAAACGCCATTTGTATACACAATTTTTTTGCAAGTCACCTAAAATTATTCTTTTTAGATCGGTCTCACCAACTGTTATTCTCAAGTGACATCATTTATATTTTGGCATGATTTCCATTGTCTAAATAATAAAATATTATTCGTTTCCAATATTTCACCAAATTAGAGTACAGGGAAGTTTCCATACAGCAACAAATTAACATTATCTTGCGACACACAGATAGGCAGGATATCTGAATGAGAAATGGAGAAAGATATGTGATTAATAGAATTGGTTCACATTAGGAAATTTAATATTTTTAAAATAAATGTAACTCCCAATTTCCCGAAAAAGGATTTTAATGAATTCAATTTTTTGAATAAATGATATTAAAACGGATAATATTTTATTATTTAAACAATGGAAATCATCCCAAAATATAAATGATATCACTTGGGATATCAATTTACACTTGTCTTGGAACAAGTATGTCGAAAATATGGACATAACTTCAAGGAATATTTGACAATATCAGAGCAGTCTGTTATGTTTTACGTGCTTTAGTCTGCTACTTGTTATGTAGAAAATTATATTTACTTCGTAGGCATGGGCGTGGGCATGGGGGGGCAGCAGTAGTAGTAGTAGTAGTATGTCTTAATTTCCCATGTTAAGAATGCATACAATGTGAAAACTTCAGAATCGTTTTCAGGGTAGTAAAACAAAGAACTTTTTTTGCTAATATTTTAAGTGTGGTTTCATTTCATCTCATCGAAAACCAATAGATTTCCTCTTTTTATTTAGTTGTCAATGAATTGAGATGACAGTTAACGGCTAACATGCGACGCGGCGTACAGCTGGCAATAATGCAAATCTAAACATTAAAAGTTAGTTTGGCACTATGATACAATTAAACTAACGTATCACAAACTTGTTCTTCGATAATCAAATGACTTAATATCAATCAGCTTGTTACTACTTTTCTTTGGGGAAACCCCACAACCAAATGCCTCAAAGAAAAACTAATCGGAAGACTCCTCAGCCTCAAACTGGAGGAAGATCTTCGATTAAACTACCTGGGACCCTATTCTCGTCATCTTTTTGACGCGAAAGTGGGTCTTTTCGAATGGTTAGGTGAGATTGGGAATATCGGCGGTTGCCATGTGTTTGGAACGTATGGGCGTGGCGCGTGCGTTATTGTACTTGGCAACAAGCAAACTTGCCATAGATACGTTCGTATGGGCGTGGCGCGTGAGTTATTGTTGTTAGCGACAAGCAAATTTGCTCATAGATACGTTCCAGAGGGAAACCGCTGATATGCCCACTGCTTCCACCTAACCATTCGAAAAGACTCACGTTCGCTTCAAAAAGATGACGAGAATAGGGTCCCTGGGCGGCGGCAGTACAATAAGCCACATGGCTGCAATGCTGCCCCCCCCCCCACCCCAACCCGCAGCCAACACTCATGGCCTCAAAAAAGAAAAAGTAACATCATAATGTTAATAATAAAATTGATGTCGTATGAGTACTTGCAGATGTTTTAAAACGAAGATTCAGTTCTTTTCTGAATGAGTTATCAATATTAATATTAAATTAACACGTATAAAATGAATGACATGTTACAAAAATGTCTGTAAAAGTCGAGTTCCTATACATTTTTGTTGATAATAATTTTGGTTAAATTGTAGTTTTTGTTTGAAGGGCGGTTAAGTTTGCCGCCGAATGGACAGGTCAATGGATTCATTTCCAAGATATTGTAATTACTTTAATAATGAAGAAATGTAATCAACAATATTTGAAGAAATTTCTTAATTATATTTAATATTTATTCGTAAATTATTTAGTAATCGTTGATAATAAATAGAGGAGCAACTACGCAACTACAGCTGGTATCTTTATTTGGGATTGCAAATATATTTGTTTATTTTTATTTCTGATGCGACATAACACACAAGAATTTGGATCTTGATTATCGACACAGAATTTACAAATACTGTTTGTATTCGCTCTTATAATTGTGCATAAAGGCTTTTCTGTATTAATTAATTATACTTCAGCCATTGCTGATATCAAAACCTTTTTTTATCGGGAATAGTAATGCAAACTTTGGTCTCTCGGGTAACCTACATATCGTCGATGCCATTTTAAATATTGGTATTTTATACTGATTTTAATCCACAAGATTTTTGCCATACCCGACATATCGTCGATGCCATTTTAAATATTGGTATTTTATAATGATTTTAATCCACAAGATTTTCGCTATACCCGACTCTTTCTAGTCAGTTTTTAAAGATCGAAACAATTCAGCCACCGAGCTATGTATTTTGGAGGTTATGCTATGTTTATGTTCTTGTTACATGAATTTGCCATCAGATGGCAGTAGTTTAATTTTGAAATTAATTTACTTGCCGAGTAAGTCTTTGGCATTATGTAAAATACCTAGGCAATGTATAAATCTAAATTCATCATACACTATTCCTATTAGTGATAGGCACTCCATAGAAAGCGGAATGATATAGATTTCCGCTAATATCATATACAATATATTAATATAACATCATATTATAAAACCACTCTCAAAACCCACCCCAAAACATTTTTTATTATTTTTCCTTTTTTTTGCAGATATAATATTATCATCATAATATTCACAACATTTGGGAATCTTAACACCAAACATAACTCCTCAAAACATCAGCCTTACTGTTGAGATATGCTTACTTCTTCCTACTATGTAGATTAAATAACCAAGTATAAAAAATAAATGAACAAATAATATGTAGAGTACATTTTAAACAAAATTTAGAACCGAAAGTAAATGGCGTAACTTACATTTTCTGCTTTATTGTATTACTCTGTTAAATTAACAAATATAAAAAGTGTACTTAAACAAAATCAACTTGAAGTAGCGAAACTAAAGAACTATTCAAGAGTTTTTGAAATCGTATTACAACAATAATTACTACCACTAAGCTTCCCATGAGGGATGAAAAGGCATGGGCGATGTCATCGATGGCATGCCCCTAGTTCTGTCTGGTCAACAATTAGACGTAAGTATGGTCGAATCACTATTAGTAGAGCACTGAGAGCGACAGACTGCGTCTTGTATTTCCAAATATCTTACAGACATACTATATGTCCGCTCGACTAATAATGACTACCATAAACCTGGTATACTTGCTATATTACCGGCTTCTGTAGTAAAATTCTTAATATGATATGAGCTTCAGTAATTTTATTACGTTTTATGATTATGATGCCATTTTACCACCAGATAACCTACTTGAATAAATCTTTATGGGTTTTACAAGATACCGCTCAAAATTTATTCACCGTATACGTTCGGACATTTTGCATAATCTCCCTAATAGCTATTTCTATACGTTGCAGCAACTTTTTCGAATTACTGTTAACGTTTGACCTATGGCATCGGTGTACGCTGCTGGTCTATATAATCCTATCACGGGCTTATTCGGGCGGACTGTTCAAAAATGGCGCAAATCTGTACTCAAATCAATCCGACTGTGCACGGTTTGTTTTATCATTAAATTTAAAATAAACACCGATACATATTATTTACTTTGTAGATTAATGCAATACGACTTCAAACGAATAATATCGACGTTCTGGTGGTAGAGCTTTTAAATTTCGGTGCTGTATTTTTAGCTTGATATTTCAAAAGTAAATAAACAAATAATGGATAAATATGGGTACCGGCCCACGCGTTGCATCGGGTGCTTTTATATGAGAATGTGATTTACGCGAAATAGTAAAAATATGTCTGTACCTAGTCCAAAGTAATATCAACATTGAATTACAAATATTGCTGAAATAACTGCAAATGTAACATTTTAACGTCATGACTATTTTTTTAAAATTATTTTGCTTCAATTGCTCATGGACAATCTCAAATTTGTCCAGTTTGTAGGCAATTTCGTTAATTGGTTTCGGTTTAGTGATAGCAGTGACATTGAAATAGGTGTTCGTATTACCACATTTGATTACATCAGCTGCGATTTTAATAAATTTTTGAATGTTTTTAACGGTGGAATAACAGCTTTATGGCATAACATAAGAAAATTCTCGAATAAATGGTGCCTGTGTTTTTCTCATTTAAGGCGCACGTACACAATGGGGAGTCATATGGTATAGGGATCTCGGGATTGCGGTTAACCCTCTTCGTTAGGAATCCTGAAGAGACAGACTGACATACAGACCACAATTTATTTTAGAGTCTGAACATAATATCGATATAATAACATGCTTTTCAAAACCTTTTAATTCAACATTTAAGATTTATATCTCTTTATTATTACACACATTCTTTTTGTCTTTAATATGATGCACAACTTATTTTGCTAAGCTAAATAGTTTTGAAAATATTGATGACATCGTGGGTTGATAACATTTCGTTACGATGTTTTCTGAACATCCGCTGTATCCTATGACATCCTAGGACATCCTAGACATCCTAGGGAAAGACGTCTCACGTCAAAACAATAGGGTATTTGACTGTATTAAAAATATGGCTTGTATTATAGTCATCCTAATTACAGTTTAAGAAAACTGTTTGTTATTACTTTTCAAAAAAAATATGCTTTACTTCTATTAAAAAAGAAAATTAAAATTGAATTTCATTCACGTCCTATCACGTGATTGAAAACGCTCTGTAATTGGCTCAGTCTCCAGTGACGTCATTCGTTAGTACGCTTAGAGCGCGTTCGGTTTGTCAGGGTAGAGTATGGGGAGAGCAATGCTCAGATAACCTGGGTCCGCTGTCTCTCTCTTATATGCAGATAAACACCGTATGACGTTAGTCCGCCTATTATGCAGCGCGTCACTCTCACCGTACAATACCGGGTTATCCGAACGCGCTCTTATGCTTCTCCCGTTTGAATTTAATAGCACTAAAGTGCCATGTAAGCATAACTTTGTAAGTTCGGATAGCCCTAACTTTAAGCATGCTTTAAGCTGCCAGATCAGATAATACTTGGTTCGAAAATACGATAGATAACTTATTCTAGTCAATTATGTCGAAGTAATCTTCACAACAAAAAAAACACTTGTATTGGCCGCAATTTATTTCATTTGGATTTCTACGAGCCAACCACTTTCTTCGCAGTTCCAAATCTTGCGGAACAGCTACAAATATTTTATCCGGAGTCTTTCTTGACGTATTTCTGCATTGTGGATTTATACACCATTTATAACCCATTTTTATGTAGAAATTTTGAAAACAACACATCATACGATACAATTACCAAACGGCGATGATGCCGATGCTGACAGACCATATGGGCCGATTTGACATCTACAATCGGGTGACGTCACAGAACAGAAAATATCGTTTTGGCGGGACTTTTTGTGATTCCATTTTCAACGCTGATTTTTATGAAATATTGAGGAAACAATTACGAAAAATAATGCATTTACAATGTAGTAGAGTGAAGGAATAAACACACTAAGATGGTTTTCCAATAATAGTCAAATACCCTATTGAAGATGAGTAATTGCATTTGATATAAAAATGTGTATTTTTATGATTTAGAGTTTAATTAATGTATTCCATACTTTTCACTTTTATTATTCCATACCTTTTTACACTTACTAAACTATTATGGTGAGTTGACTTTATAAAAATATGATATTATATTTGAAATCAGAAGCATGGACTTACCCTAAATCGGCTCTTGAACTGCATGCCCCAGAAATAATGTTTCCCAGTGTAATTGAACCAAAATGTGAACCTGAGTCTGGAGAGGTAAAATTTAATTTTGATTTTTTATGTGTTTTTGGTGTTTTTGGGCGTGTTTCTATCCAAAATGCCAATGCCGATACCTTCCCTATTCTCACTTCTTTTCACACCATTTTTAACAAACAAAAACTTAGGGTAATGCTACAATGAGCACGAGTTATTCATATATAAATAAAGCGTTTTTGCCGACACAGTGACGACAACTACTTGTAGCGTTCCAATCATTATAATAGGTACCCATTAGCGTGGTTTAAATTAATTGTGTTACGTCACACTTCTTAATTTGTCTTCGATGCGTTTGCGCAAAGCGGTATACGTCCGGTGACGTTAATACCTTCCGGCAGCATAAACTGCAATCAATTCCGATCCCGCGGGACACCAAACACGGAATCTCGCTCTCTGCCGCAACCGGGGTAGAATTAAATTTTACGTCATCTTGAAATTTCCCATTTACCTCGGATTTATTTGAGCGTGACATATTGTGTGAGGCAGCGTGCCGTTACCGGTGGGACACGGACGTTTCCTCTCCATGCTGTGGAATGGAGAGATTAACGGATATTGTCAATATTGCTTTTATGCTTCAACTAGATTTGTTCACCCTTACCTTCGCCCGTCACTGGAGTGGAGTACTGCTGATGGTAGGGTGTTTTTCGCTTCCTTGTTAGCATCGGAACCGTCATCCACGAGTAAACAGCATCAGGCTCAAATTCCGAGACGTGCTGAAGATCTCACAGACTCGACGGAAACTGGATTATGTTTCAGGCATGGGGGATTTTATATGAAGAGTGCCCGGATAATTGTCTTTTCTATTTTATTTTTCGATTTTGATGTCAATTAGTTTTGCTATTACGAATCGTTTTAGGTGGTTACATTTCTAGCCCCAATCATTTTAAACTAAATTTGCGTCATTATTTTTGGGGTGACATAATGGCGTAACTACCCTACCTTGACAGTAATCGCCTAAACATGGCATTTAAGGGTTCTGAATTACTCTGAATCCGTATATGTTTTAAACTTTAACATTTAAAATGTCGGACCAGAAAATGAAGACTAAAGGAGTCTTCGGCCAAATCCAGTTTAGCATTTGTATGGGTTTTAAAGGAAGCTGAATCCAAACCTGGCAAAAATATAGCAAATTTCAAAATGGCGGATTAGTAATTTGTAGTTGCAGGGGATTCCAGTTACCTACGCTAAAATTTCGCATTTTTAATTTTTATATTGACGATACTATGCGATCAGTTGATTCCAAATTTGGTACACTTATTTACAAACATATGGAGTATTTCCCGAAGAAAGAATAATTTCCAAAATACGCCCGACCATGACGCTGCACGGAGATCATACGTCTCTGGTTGGCATAAAAATGTTGAATGCCGTTGTATTGTATACATACGTACGTATCGGTTGATGAACCAGATATAAAAAGAAATCTTTATATATTGATTTTCTGGTGGAAACCGCGTTGCGGACTTTGAAGCAGTCGACGTTTCGCGCTCTGTTGTAAGAGGCATCTTCAGGACTAAGTTATCAAACCAAGTGCTAACCAAGTGCTCATCTTCTTAGCACTTGGTTTGATAACTTAGTCCTGAAGATGCCTCTTGCAACAGAGCGCGAAACGTCGACTGCTTCAAAGTCCTCAACGCGGGTTCCACCCGGAAATCAATATATCATTGACTCAGACCGCGGAAGTCTACACACAGAAAAGTGATTATCTGGAACGAGAAAACATAATTTCCTGAATTTATTTACTAGATTCAAATGCATATTTACTTGGATGTAGAAAGTTAGGTATATACAAGAAATGCCACATACTCAGTCTAAGTAAAATAATTTTTCAGATAAATGCTGTCGACAAATAAATTCTTTCTTTATAAGAACCAATATTGTATTGAAAGAAGTAATTGAATTTTTCGTCGCAAAAATGTCAATTGTTCCAACGAAGTAATAGTAAATCCATCCAAGTGCGTAGTTACTTGATCCAAGAAAATATAAGACATTTAATATAAGTAAGCATTGTTTACTGAATAAAAACCCACCAATTATTTAACTGAAGTGATTCTCACTTCTTTCAAGTAATCCCTTTCTCTAGAATAAATATGCGCATCGCGATTTCGTCATGGCTCGCGCGCCCGCGCGTAGGGCTGGCGCCGTAGAGGAGCGAAATCTAGTCCGAAAACAACAGCGAAGTGCCCGTAGGGGATGTGCCTTGTGATTAGTGTACAATAAACGTTTCAACACGGAATAATTTGATGTAAGGCACGCAACAGGTTAGAACGAGTAAGTAAATATAACATACCTATCTTGTTAATTAGCAATAGGAAACGTATTTGTGCAAAATCTTTAAAATTCTTACATTAAGTAGCTAAAAATATTTACCGGGAATAAAAATATACAGTTCATTGAAGACTGTTTACTTCCTTCACCAGAGTAACAACTTTCTTATATCTAGTAATTATTCAAAGAAATAAAATTTCGTGGTTGAAGTCCATAATCTCTCGCGTATATACGAACCTACCAACTACTTCATCCAAGTAATTCTCTCTTCGTTCGAGAGATCACTTTTCTGTGTGTACAAACTGGATAGAAATCTTAATATTTCAGAAAACGGTGACTTGTCAAACAGAAATTATCGATTTAGTGCACTAAATTAACAATGTTTGCTATTAAATAAAATGTTTATAACGTATTGTGTATTTGGCCCATCAAGCGATAAAGCAATGCGTGTTGGAACATGTAGTAAAAGTGTCAAGTTAACGGACCAATAGTTTTCGAAATGTCATGCCAACCAGACGCTAAAAAGCCGCTACGAGAAAAACGCTTTTAAAGTTTCAAGTCCAGTTTCCGGAGGCATATTGAGTACTTGGACCATTTTCTGATAATGAGCTATAGCAGGGTCATACAATATTCCTTCCTATCCATCATGGAATTTGATTTGTGACATTTGTTTTTTCTACGGCTTGTCCGAGCCTCTTTGGGTGCCGCGACTGTGCATCTCGACGGTCTCGCCAGACGCTGTTTGTCTCGAACATTTGCAAATATCGTTGTTTGTTGTTTTGTCTGTTAAATAATCCCTAATATTGATTTGAATTGATGGGTTTTGAGCAATAGGAAACATGGTTGGAAGCTAGAAGAACCTAAACACCATTCTGGCAACTCGATGATTAATCGGTGTAAGACGACTTGTACAAAATTTGCGACATTTTTTGTTTATGTCAGATTTGGATTCAGCGTCTTTAAACCCCATAAAAATGCATATAAAATAGAATTATTTTTTTTGATTTTGCAATTTAAAGGCTTATTCGGATATCGCGACATTTTTGAATGAAATGTTTGAAGGCGTTATGAGCGATTTCAAACAAGGTAGGGGGTTTGGGGTAAAATACCCCAAAAAACCATGACGCAGACACATGATGTTTTACGACTTTAAGTATGTTGTTCAGGGTCATATCGAGATAAAACAATAATCATAGCTAATTAAAGTTTTCTACTAATGGTGTATTATCGAATCATACGAATGAATGATAAAGTAAAATTTAGAGCTTAAAGAGGGGTTAGTTAATAAGTCAGTTAAATATTTAATCTCCTTCTCAGCGACAAAGTTTGATGTCACATCCAAGTTGAGTTCTTTTTCCGACGTAGTTGCAAGGACAGGCTTAGGTAATCTATTAATGCATTTATCATCACGTCCAGAACTTTTACACCATTAGCGCGCTAACGGTTGTTTAATTTGAGCTAATTCCCCTTTCAACTTCTGAAATTATTTACTCGACGTACCGCATAATAATCGAATTAAACCTCGCAAAGAATTATCTCTCTAATAGATAGGAACGTGCGTAATTATCTCTCTCATATTTAAATCCTTCAGTGTCATCCGCAGAATTGGGTCAGTTAATTAAATGGGCACAAAACTCGAAAAGAGTAAAACGAAAATATAAAGGGCTATAGAAATTCTGCATTATGGGGCGTAATTAATCACGGCTTGATTATTTTAAAGAGGCAATTATGAAACCTTCCAGCCATCCGCCAGTCGTCGTTTTCATTCTTAAACTTTAGAAAACGACTACCGTCGATGTTTTTAAAGTTATTCGTAGCCCGGGACTAATTTCGACCCGTACCTGGACGGCTCAACAGTCCTCCTTCATCCCCGCGCCCCTTCGTCCCCCTATTCCTCCCTACGCTCTCTTTCGTCTATCAGCCTTTTCACTTGACTGCGCCATTTGAGTACGCTGGTGCTGGAGAAACGGTGGAAGCGACCGAGAGCACCAACCCGTCTAATTAAAGTAAATTACGGGGAATATGAGCTTCACCTGAAGTCGTAGGGCGTGATTTTCCAGTGAGAAGAGTCCATGCGATTAGAGGAAGGTATTGACCTAGAAAAAGTGAAGAGCGGAACGGTCAACCTGAGTTTTACCTTTCAAAATTTAATTAAGTTTGGTGAAAATAACGAACGGACGAGCGCGCGTGTTTAATAACTTTAACGATTATGGTGATGGTAGATTTTTATTTAAATTTAGTTACTGGTACAAAGTGAAGTGTTCTTTAAGTTATATGATGACTAGTGATTTCAGTATTATACGGTTTCTAAGTTATGTATTTTGATCCTGGTGAGAATTGATATCTACGAAGAAAACATCTGGACGAGAGAGATATATTTATGGCAATCCCCTATTTTTCTTATTGATTTTGATAGATCCGTTAATTGTTTTAATTGTAGCATAAAAATGTGTGGCGTTACACACAAAACTTTTTTAACAAAGGGTAATCAAAAGTTAGGATCGATTTCGTGATTGAAAAGTGACATGATGCTCTTGGTGCATTATTTTGCGCTGCTTACAAATTCGGACGGAATTTTGACAATTTATAGCAGCTGAACAGATGCCCGACAAACGTCAAAAGGGTTTCAAAGTAAAACTTGAAGTTTCTATATTTTCCTGATGCACTGTAATAAGCAACTGTCGAAACAACAAGGCCGCGTGAAACTTTCTCCTGAAAAGAACTTTGTCTAAAATTTTAGATTTATTTCATTCTTCCTTTATCTGTTATTCTATGAAAAAGTGTTGAATGAGTTTTATTAACGTTTAGAAAATAAATTGGTTCCAGGTTATGCCGTGTGTCAAGGTTCGCAATAAATGCTGTCGCTTCGCGAACCATATTGCTCGCTTCTTCAGAGATAACAATATACTGATTGTATAATACCCGGAAGCAATTTATTTTCTAAATGATTCTGGCCGCGAAAGTCTACGACTTACATTTATTAACGTGTTTTATAAATACTCTGACCTCACAAATAAGACACAGTGTTCTGAGCACAGTGTTATTTATGTTTTCAATACGCATGAAATATGAAAAAAAAATTCTTTCACTGAATCATTCAAATCCATAGATACCGATTGCAGAGAATGTAGTTTCTAAATATAATGCGATACGATAGAATTCTTTAGGTACATGTTATACATTGAACTCTGAAGATATGATGCTAAAACCCTGAAAAACTCAAACCTGCGAACTGGGTCATTATAGTTCCTTTTAACCGGGAAGGTTGCTCCCGAGTTTTACAGTAAGAGTAATAGCACTAAGCAGAATTTTATCTTCATAGCCAAAAGCTTGAGGTTTAAGCTGTCCTTTTAGCGTATTTATAGAATTCCTTTACTAATGGGCTAAAATGTCAAAAATACGTTACCATCAAAACATATAACATAACGTGAATTATGTGTTCAGAGTCTCTCACGACGAGCTGCCATTAGAAGTATATGGAGAACCAAATGAATTGAGAGATTGAAAATGTGTGGACTTATATTGTTGGACACGATCGTCTCAACTAAAATACTTTGAGTTTTCGGTTACTTCCGGTTAAACCGGAAATGATGTCAACTTTTATATTTCAAATAGAACACTCTGTATTTTATCCCACTTTAGAAATCTTTATTAAATTTTAGATCAATTTTGTGTTATATTCCCTATACCTAACATGTGTCATTTTTGAGATATTTATTTTTTTCATTAAAAAATGACAGCTGCACGGTTACTTTCAATTACTTATAAATAATCCCTGCGACCTTTGGAAAAAAAGTTGCCCGGGAAAATTGTTGTGAAAGTAAGATATTATCGAGACATCGGTAGAATTCTTCTAAAAGTTATACAGGGTGTTGAATTCTAGAAAAGTACTAAAAGTCGATATGTTACTATTGGTGGCATCCCTGATAGAGTTAGCACATAACCCATTGACACCAGCTCGAACTCTATCTTTCATATTCTCCTTATCAGTTATTGGGTCCTCAATAATTGGGCGGTTTCAAATAGACGGTGCTCCACCGCACACAACTGTTGCAGTAAGAGGCTTGCTTAACAAGATGTTCGACGATCGGTGGATTGCGCTTAATGGGCCATACAAATATCCATCGCGTTCCCCCGACTTGACGCCAATGGATTTTTTCATTTGGGGAGCTATTAAAGGCGTAGTTTATGAGGATCCAATAATTGATAAGGACACATGTTAGGTATAGGAAATGTAACACAAAATTGATTTAAAATTTAATGAAGATTGCAAAAATGCGATAAAATACAGCGTGTTCCATTTGAAATATAAAAGTTGACATTATTTCCGGTGTAACCGGAAAAATATTTTAGTTGAGACGATCGTATCCAACGATATAAGTCCAGAAATTTTGAATCTCTCATTTCATTTGGTTCTCCATATATGGCATCTCGTCGTGGGAGACCCTGTATAGTTCTTCCTACAGTGAATTTATATCTATTCATAATATCTGAAGATTTCTGGTTCCAAAAATTATATCAAACTTTCAAAGTAAATTCAAAATGGCGTATTAATTATGACGAAAAAAAATAAAAACTTTGACTTGCATGAAACATATTTGCAGTGACATTTGAAGCGGTTAGATTCATAACTGAATGTCCGTTTTCAACATAGATCCAATGTGGCGACAAAAGATGAAAAACATGTTTTTGATTTGCACGAAACTTATAGTCCGTAATATTGGGGGATTGCAAAACGACTAATTACATATGTCGACCAAAAATAAAAAAAAAACTGATTCGCATGAAAAATACTTCGTATATTTGCTACTCTCTGATTCTAACCTTAAGTTATATTGTCAAAATCCAAAAGTGTTATTGTCAAAATTTAAGATAGCTGATTCGCATGAACCTTTTGTTGTGGGTCATTTGAAGCTCACTGAATCCAGACGAAAGATTCACCATTCAAACTGTCGATCAAATATGTTAATATGGCGACCAAAAATATAGAAACTCTAAAGTTACTCAACCCTGGTTCCGGTGTTATTTGAAACTCTCTGATTATCAAAATTCAAAATAGTGGATATAATATGGTTGCTAAAATTGTAAAATAATTTCCGCATTCGGTCAAAATTCAAAATGGCTGATCCATTGATGTCAAACAAAAGCATCGATTTGCGTAAATCCTTTTCCTGGGATATTTTAAGCCCACTGTTTTAGAGATACTCGCAAAACACTGATTTGCTTAGGCATTGCGAACCCAACGAATACTTCGTTTATGGCAGTTAGAATGCCCGATTTTGGGCTTGTACTGTTTTTGATCTCATCCGTTCAATTATTATATTATTATCCCAATTATTTGTTGTAGTAATTCTTGCGGACGCCTATACAAGGTAATTCAGAAATAACGGCTAACCTTGAAGGAGCATATGCCCAAGGACGTAACAAACATGTTTTGTCAAATAACGTATGGTCTAACGTGAGAAAATTAAAACAGAAAGACGGAGTCCGTCCCTGTTCAGTGCAAGAAAATCGACAACACTTCACCACAGTTGTGTTGCAACTGGTGACAAATCAACGCCGCCGGCAACATATCGGCCTCCCTCCACTCCGGCCTTTCTCGCTCAGAATGATAATGACCTACATTCGCCAGGTTCATATGTTACGTACAACCGCGGTCAGCTGTTTGTTGGATTATCAACAATAATAATCTTTTGGATTGTTTTGTGTAGTGATTTTTGTAGTACCAGAGACGGATGGATGGAAATTGTATGGCTAGAATGCGACATAACTTTGATCAGCGGCGACGAGTAGTTGCTGTGTAAAGTCGGTTTGTTTTCTTCGACGGATATCGCTTTGCAATCACAATGTTTGTAAATGCGCATCGATATTCTGGATTAGGTACGTACTAATCACTCTAATTTTCAATTGATAAATGTTCGTACGTTTGCAACCGTATATCAGTCATGCGCGATCGGCTATTCACCGGGCCCGGCCTTAGACGAATTCTTCAATACAATTTTGTTGGTACTTAAAAGTTTGAAATAGACTATACTTTATTAGACCAAAATTACTTCTCTGTTCTTGGGGGATATGCCCCTTCAAGGTTAGCCGCTATTTCTGAAATACCCTGTTTTTTAGATGTTCATGTACACATTTTTGTATTGTATCTGAAAATGATCGTTGTTTACGATATGAATTAAACTAGCTCCAAATGGTTCAATCTTGTATCTACAGGGCATGCCATACTTGCGCGACCCTCCTGTTGCAATGCACGTTGTAAATTTGAACTCTTTTCTTTAACATAAATTCTTCAATTATACGCTGTTTATACCAAATAGATATTAGTATATGTAAATACATTTTTATCTGGAAATAAAAACTGCGATATGGTTAAAAAGGCAACAATAATTTTGATTGGGTTTTAAGATTGATTATTGATGGCAGGTCAAAATTTAATAAATTACATCTTTTTATGCTCATAGGTACTTTATTACAAGCACAGATTTGCTATCATTAATGTGTCCACTAGATACGGGAAAGTCACAATTAATAAGTAACTAATATCTGAAAACGCTCCATTTGGATGCTGGAAGCATTTCAAAATTAAATAAATAACTAGTAAGAAAATTATCTTCAGCCGTGCTGAAGTTAAAATACCCCCGCCGTAAAATATTAAAAAAAAAAACAAGTGAACCGATTTCATTCACGAACTTGTCGTTACTTTTTAAAAGATAAGCTTGTATACCAAATTCTAGATCAATTACTTCAAATTTACGGCAGTTATCGTGTACACAGACGGGCAGACGGACAGACGGACAGACAGACGGACATAGCTAAATCGATTCAGTTTTCAATTCTGATCAAATCCATATACCGGGTGACCCACGCCCTAGGTACTCTCGTTTATATTTTTGTTTATAAAGCTGGACGAATGAAATTTGGGAAAGTGTTAATAGAGAAAAAATGCCATTCTTTGGAATACTCTTGAGGTTAATATGATTTCCGGTTTTTCAGGAAATGACGTCATCATTGAAATTTTAAATGGCACCCTATATTCTTTGTGTGATATTTTCAATCAAAGGCAACGCAAAAATAATTTTTTTGTGTATTAATCTAGGTGGCTATGAATTGGTGAAAATAGTCGAAAATTGTCAAATAAACACTAACTAAACCGATTTTGACCGACATTGCATTACTGGCGCCCTCTAGCGTGGTTTAATTGGTTTTTGGCCAGTGAGTAATTTTTTTCACGGGTACCCCATGGTCACATCTTGATTATTCGATAGAAAACATCTTTCCGATTACAACGATACAAAATACTTGATATTTTGTTGAAATTCGTAGCGTACAAATGTTGCTAGAAGCAAGGAAATCCAAAGAAAGATATTGACCTAATGATCAAACTCAGCGTACAAGTTAAAGTCATTTAATAGACTATTCGAACGAAGTACCCTTAAACGTCATTTTCACGCTACGATTATCAGCAAAATATCAAGAAAAAATATCATTGTGTCGGAAAGATGTTTTTACTCGAATAATCAGGGTACTTCCTTCGAGTAGTCCATTGAGTGACCTTGACTTACGCTGACCTTGATCATTAGGTCAATATTTTTTTTCGATTTCCTTTCTTCTAACAACATTTGTACGCTACGAATTTTAACAAAATATCAAGTATTTGGTATCATTGTAATCGGAAAGATGCTTTCTATCAAATAATCACGGTGTGGCCATTGGCCACCCGTGAAAAAAATGACTCACTGGCCAAATACCAATCAAATCACGCGAGAGGGCGCCAGTAATGCAATGTCGGCCAAAATCGATTTAGTTCGTGTTTATTTGACAATTTTAGATTATTTTCACCAATTCATAGCCACCTAGATTAATACACAAAGAAGTTATTTTTGCGTTGCCTTAGTGATAAAAATTGATGATCGATATGTTTTTGTGTTCAGAATGTCATCCTGATTGAAAATATCACACAAAGAATATAGGGTGCCATTACAAATTTCGATGATGACGTCATTTCCGGAAAACCCAGAAGTCATATTAACCTCAAGAGTATCCCAAAGAATGGCATTTTTTGTCCAGTAACACTTCCCCAAATTTCATTCGTCCACCTTTACAAACAAAAAATATAAATGAGAGTACCTATGCTGTGGGTCACCAGGTAGATAAGTCTATATCTGCCACGCCTCCTTAAGGGTGTTACAAATTAACATGAGAAGTTATCCAGCCTCACGGGACGAGATATTATCTAATTCTAGTCTTTGTCAACAAAGTTTTTCTGCTCGTTAGCTACTAAACGTAACAGCAAATGGCACACTTTAGTAATGGTAGTATTTTAACAGTGCTACGTAAGACATTTTTGAAATTGCATTAGTATTCTATTTCAATGTGTTCATAAAAGCGACCATAAATAAAACAATATAATCAACGAACACAATAAGTTTTGTGGTGTGCAGAAAACCGAGCATATCCTTCTTTTCCGCCACGGAAATGTGTCCCATTAAGTGGGGGGAGGGGATGTGGCGTGGCGTCGAGTTGAGAAAATTATTTCGAACGCTCGCCGATAAATCTCCTTTAACTTTATCGATCGGAATAATTCATCCAATTTCTTTTCTCTCCGTTCACGTTCCGATCTGGAGAACATCTGTTTCATTATGTGACCCCGTGACGACGACGACAACGACGACACAAAGCCATTCTGTTGGAGAGCTGCGTCGCACCGCGGACCGCGTTTGTCGCGCGTTCGAAAATCAAAGCTGATTGAACGTATTCCAATTTCCTTGCGATTGCCACTTAACGACAATTGCCCGGGGGCCATCGCCCGTAATGAGAACAAAGCTCCCAACATAACAAAGGCGACCCTCCTGTACCTTTCAGCCTTTATCGCTTTTTAATGGAGGAATCGTTGATCGTGTCGTACATTGTAATTGATCTTATTGCATTACGTAAGACAATGGGACATAATGTGGACATTAGTAAATTTAATTATTTTAATTAATTAGCATTGAAATATTGATTTTCTAGACAAATTTTAGTTGTAATCATATTTTAGTTGTAAGAGACAGAACCTCGAAAACGAAAAAAGCTTTCGCTGAACGCTTGCACGCTGGCTGGTGCTGGATTCTAAATTCCAGCCGAAAAACTGACGAGAGAAATAGATGTAAAATTGTTTTAGAAAACATTTATATTAACCTAGCCCAACTCCTTTGTTAATAAGTCACTCTTAAAATGTAAAAAAACCACAAGTCTAAAATCAAATTCTAGGATTTGCGTAAATATCGAACACAGATATTATACACAGATATTCTTTTAGGTTCTTGTGATGGTGATCAAAACGTAATATTCTTCAAACTCAAAAATGTGTAATTTATTAACCTCTTGGCATTATTTGCTTGTTGAAATTAATTGTTTTGCCTTATTTATTTCAATTAAATTAATATATAAATACTTGTAATGTGTCTGTATTTGAAATGTGTCCATGTTGACAAGGGTTGATTCAATGTTGACAAATCTTTATTCAATATTTGAAATAAATATTGTTTGATACGTTGTAATGCACGTTGTAAATTTGATCTCTTTTCTTTAACATAAATTCTTCAATTATACGCTGTTTATACCAAATTGATATTAGACTATGTAAATACATTTTTATCCAGAAATAAAAATTGCGATATGGATGAAAAGAGCAACAACAATTTTGATTGGGTTTTAGGATTGATTATTGATGGTATGTCAAAATTTAATAAATTACCCCTTTTTATGCAGATAGGTACTTTATTACAAGCACAGATTTCCTTTCATTAGTTTGTCCATAAGATTCGGCGAAGTTACAATTAATAGGTAACTAATATCATAAAACGCTCCGTTTGGATGTTGGAAGCATTTCATAATTAAATAAATAAAAACGCAGGAGCATTTCAAAAATTTACAACATGTTAGCATAAATATTTTTCTGAACTTTCCCCAAATCTGTAATATTATTTATTCAGCAGACAAAGTTATCAATATATGTACAGAACAACTGATGGTATAGGTAATTCCAGTCATGAAGATTTCATTAAAATTTTCATTTATATTCTATTTGAAAAAAATATATTTATTTCATTTGTGAACATGTAGAATACTATAGTAAATGTTAAACATTCCTTATTTGATGTGATGAAAACCACCAATATTTACGGGCACAAAATAATAATACACCGATAGTAGTGTCAAAAAAATCAAAATATTTACATAAAACTTCAAGGAGACTTTGTATACTAAATGCTTCAGTAATGTTAATGTACGGTCAAGAAGTTCTTTTGTTGTTACTTTCTTTATAGGTACAATAATTAATTCCACGAAAAAGAAACAACCAATTACATTAACATTTCCACTATAGCATTTTTTCTCTAATCGCTTTATCCAAAACTAATCTCATTATGATTTTACTACCAAATGGACCTTTTTTTGTTATAGCCGCATTAAATAACACAGCTTATTAGTATTTCTGCTGGTATTATTATGCAAACCCTGAATTAAAATTATTCAAATTGATAGTGAATGCGAGCACTTATTATCACCAAAATGGAGCTAACTAACTATTGACGTTTCGCAAATTAATTGAAAAGAAATTGAACAGATTTGCAGTAATAAAATTGTTATTTATCATTAGCATTAAGTTCATTATTCAGTCCAGAGAAACTGCTGTATGATGGACATAGTGCTCCCTCCCTAAAAAGTGGAGTTACACCAAATTACATGTGGACATGATTTTTCTCTTTATAGTTTATGTTCGAAGTTCGAGTGTCCTTTTTTTCATTTAAGCCCACAGAAATCACTTTACATTTTTAAACTAAATATTTATGAAAATACGGTCTTTCAAAAAAGATAACACATCAAATGTTTCTTGATAGGCTGAAAAGGACACTTCAAGCTTGAGCTTCCAAAGTTGCTACATGCATTTTCGTTTTAGTAAGCATTTCAAGTATATGTACAAGGTTTAAGATTTCATGTCATTCAGGAGCTGTTATTCCTTTTGACTACGTACTTACTACGCCCAGAAATTACATTTTTTCAACTCTGGTGGAGGAGCCAGGGACTATGGTGACGTTAAAGCGAATCATTACCCCCTACGTTCGACACGCAAAACACGTAAAAGTTCTGAGATTTTTCCGCACCTATTGTTTCCAGAATCGTAAAAGCAATACACCAAATTACACCAAGTTTTTGACAAACCGGTTACTGACATAAAATTGTCGGATTTCATGTAAAAATATCAATATCTCACGTGCGCTTTTCACACAAAACTTTACTGCTTTGAGTACATTAATCAGACATATTTTATCACGTAGCTTTAATATACTTGGAATTATGTCTGCAATAAAGCGTACTAATTGTTGTTGAACAGCGGTGCAACAACAACAATAAATACATACATTACAACAACAAGTAATAAACCTTTATCTGTAATTTGATGTATATTTGTCGGACGTACTATCGTGGCCATATATTATGTCCCCTCTTTTGACGATATTTACGTTCAGTATTAGAGGTTAGAAACGTTACAAATGTCATTCTAAGAAAAGACGTACTTTTTCTCTGGGCGCATTTAATCAAGCAGATCATAATCATTCTATTGCGTTCTATCTAACACACGGCAATGTATAGGAATGAAATGTAGCGTATGAGGAAAATAACAGCAGAAATCGATGAGTAATTTGCAGCACTGGTGAGATCGACTCTAGGAGGACAGTGTTTACGGACAGAATATAACGACCTATCAGTTTTATACGCTCAAAGCTATCGTTTGTAATATATGTAATATATCAAGACTTGTATTTATGTTATATTGTTTTTGCCTTTATTTAAATATTACTAATAAATAAACACAAAAACGGACTCAGACATGTGACGCAGTAAATACGGATTATATGCATGCTAACTGCGTGGTCCTGTTAACATTCCTTACTGATCTATCCGCTTCCATCAAAATCTTGTTTACAACCTTATTGTATAAAAACTGAAGAAAGCAAAAACGCCAATCGATAGAAGATACTCTGAATGCAACCTGAACAAACATTGAAATTTTTGTGGTAAGCGGTTTAGGAGGAAAAAAGATCGGAAAGACGACCGTTAATTTAGAAATGCAAAAATCGGGTACATTTTTTCACTTCTCTCGGGCTCATGTTTACACCGAGAGGCAAAAAAAATTGATAGTCATACAATATGTAGAAATGATTGAGGAGTATGGTACAATTTATTTCATTTTTTTCTGTTCAGTAGTTTTAGAGTTATGAGATGTCAAACACAGGAGTCAATACTATCGAAACGAGAGATGGCAGTTAGGGCATTTCTCTCGTAGCGGGTCACATATTATAATCAAAATTCTGAATTAAAAACTTAAGAATTTAATTGTTAGTTAAAACTACTACCTTGACAAGTTTTCGTTCTTTTTGTGTATTGGTAATCAGCTGTCTGTCGTTTTCTCACTGTCGACAGCACCGCTAACAATACCCTTCCCCGCATCACACCAAAGACCGTAGAGCGTCGGAATTCACGCGGCGTTTCAGCACGATCTTTTGTATGGAAAATGCAAGATAAACAATGGTTATGTAACAAACTTTAAACCTATGAATTATTGGGTAGCCTATAGTCTATATTTCATTATTCTAGCTCTACAAATAACGGAATTGCTGGCATTGCATAATATAGCTACTTGTGAATCAACCACTAACCCAATCATTTTACAAAAATGCACATTGAAAGCTAACATTCCGTTGGTGAGTTTACTTTTTAATTCGTTGAAATCTATGGATTATTTTCGGAGTAATTAATAGCTAAAGTTAAACGAATGAAATTTACGGGCCAAAAACAGCGCCAATTCTTCTTAATTTGGAAAAATCGGGAAAACGCCAACATATACAGCTTTCTAATTTTTATGAGTGGTAATTAATCAAGGACAGCATCAGAATTTTTTCAAATTTTTTTGCCCCTAGCTTTGCGAGAGAATCAACGTCAAAATAGGGGACATAATATATGGCCACGATAGTACTTACATACTAGCTCTACTGATTCCTCTTAAACTATTTTAACATTATGCTTTATTCGATTTGTCACAAACCTGAAATAAATTTCAGTACTGGCAAACTTAGATGAAAATCAGTATTTTTTCTAACTATTTAATAAATTTCTGGTGTTGAGCAGTATACTGAGGGGTGAAGGGTGTTTTTATGGTGCGAACACTGACGTTCTCGCCTTACCCTTGGAGAATTTATGTCGCCCGGGGCCGCTGCCGGTCATAAATAATACCGGGGCACTAATTTTCACGCCTGCTGTTTAATTAACAGCACGTTTACCGCACGGTTCGAAATAATTTTAAATTTCCACCATATTTCAACCGTACGGTACCTGTACGCGTCTAGTTGTTAGCGCCGACCGTTACCGATATTTTCACATAATCCCTAAAATGCGCGCTGGTGCATTTAATGGGGCATAAATCATATTTTATGGCCTCGAGAATAAGAACTGATCTACTTAGTTTTGAAAAATAATAACTAATAGTTGGATAACTTGTTTGATTTATGAAAAACAAAGTTGGTTTCATAATGGAACGTATAAAGTGGAAAACAGTGTTGGCAGTGGTTTGAGAGCGTGTAGAAAGAACACATGAACTCGGTTCTTTGACTCTCAAAGATAAGGTGAGGTGAGGAGGTAAATAAACCCCCAATTACTTAGCTATTTACTCAGTTATGGCGATAACATGTTCAGATTTGTAGAATTCGGAATCAATTATGAGACAAATAGCGAGATATCTGCCTAAGCAAGACATATTATACGGTATATGGATTTTGATGCCTGATGCGGCTCATAGCCACATATCACGAACAGGAAATTATGCTTGAGACCGACGCTGTGCACTGTACTTGTCGTGGGACAATGGGACATGCAATATGTTATTGGCGTCTGGCGTGTACAACCAGTGCAGTTTAATTGAACCTACATGTACATCAGCTAATGTAAATCAGCCGAAAACCATAACATTCTTTACTCACCGCAAATAGATAGAAAGTACAATGGACACAACAATAATTATCATTATCCTGTTAGTTTGTGCCATCGCATATTAAGATATTTATTATCTAATACAAAATGATATTTTAAATAAACAAAATGATATTTTGAATTTACAAGTTTTAGTTATAAAAAAGAACTAGTCGTTCCCGTAAATTGTTGGTATTTGTTTGTTGTTCTTACAGTTGGTTTTAAGTGAATCAAGTTGATGTTGTTATGATACCAGACCGAAAGACTAGACGGCCATCCTGTTTTTCCCAGATTCTAGGTCGAGCCCGATACCTACTTAAGGGTGCCAATCAGAAAACAGGTGTGCTGGTATGTTAAGAAGTTGGTAATATACTACATGGTACTACCAACTGTTATATTCTTTTAATTTAAATAGTTTAGACCCAACATTGGTTAATTACTAACCAAGTGCTATTTTAAAAGTAACTTTTATTATATTAGCAGTGGAATGATAAAAACCCTCTATTAAATTACAGATAATTGTCAGAAATGAGTATATACAAGTACATACAAGTTATGTGTCAAACGCTGACGTTTTGACTATACCTACTGTCAATAGAATCAAAACATCTGTCAAATCCTGGCTAGTTTTATTGTAATGCAGACACGACCGATCTCGATCAAATAAAATCTCATGCACCTAAACAATTAATTTTTTATATAGTATGATAAAGTCATGTGCCTGGCCACATTAGATTCTTTCTAACATCAGCTCTTTTTCTATTAAGTTAATAAGTGTGGTATGTAAATTTATTGTAGTAACCCTATAAAAAATGGTTTTTATTATTTTTATTATTAAATTACACCTATTATCGATTTTGAGCCCCTTGGGGCACGTGTTAATTATGTATTCAACGATCCCAAATTTCACAAAAATTTCTCATTTTTATAAACAAACATATTAAGAGTGACCTGCGGAAAAAAAATAAAAGTTAAATCAAGGACCAGCCTTAATATACAGGGTGAGTTATTAGTATCCCATTGGTCGATTGTTATCAAATCGTTTGAGAAAGAAAAAATGTTTTATACAAGAGTTGTTTGACTGATCAGTTTCTATAACGTAAAATTATTTTCATTCATACAGGGTGTTGCATTTAGGCGTGACGGAAGGTATGTACATTTTTTAAATTGAACTGTATCCTGTATATCATACTATATTGTGAATACTAGGGAAGTAGTCTTTCCAACTATTTAAGTTATACCTGTGTGAAATAAATAGTTTCTGAGATATTCAATTGTTTGTCAAAAAATTGGCAACTGCAGGCCCTTTTAAACACCTACGCAATTACTACCTTTTTGCAGATATTGTTCTAAAAATGTTATCACATAATAACTAAAACCATAGTTTTATGATGATATCATGAAATATTAGATGCGCTATACAGGGTGATCGTAGGATGCAGTAAAGATTTTCAAATGGCCTTTTCTTGAGATTTTTAAATGGAACACCCTGTATATTATTTGCTAGTTAAAATGTCCCGTAAGTTCTTTTTAATTTATATTTACTATGGCGTATATCTATTTTTGCTAGGTTTTGTACTATGCTATTTAGTATCTTTACATTGCTCAGTAGTCTGTATACAGTGTGTTGGGTAGCATGATGTATAATATTGAAAGGGTTATGGACGAAGCCATTTAGAACCTATTTAACCAGATTTATTCATATACAAATTATTACGGTTATCAAGGTATTACACAATTTAGTACCTCTGGTTTGCCATTTTTGCAAACGTACAGGGAACGAACCCTTATGACTTTAGTTGTACCCCGTAGTAAACCACCAACAGTGTACTTTTAGGGGACGTGAAAATTAGTGCAATTGTGAAAGTTGTGCGCAGACGTTTCATTGTAATGGATGCTATATGCGCTTATACACAAAAACAAACACAAACGCTAAAACATGTTTTGATGAGTTACGTTTGAGAACGGATTTGTATTCAGTACAAAAAATCAACCAACAATATCTACTTACGTTAATTGATTTAAAATAGGTTATTTTTCTTTAGAGCCAATTCAAAATTGGGATTATAGGAATGCTAATATGAGTAATATTGATAACGTGAATGGAAGGTGGGCTATTTGGAAGTGTTTTTAATAGATTTTTTTTTGCTGTGAATAAAAATCTGACTCTAAAGATGCCTATCAGCTTGTTATTGTTGCAAATTTGGTTTTTGTGTGTGAGCACTAAATCACATCAAAGAAAATCCATGTGTTCAACACTTTCAGAAATCAACAAATTTTCAGGATAGTTAACCTAAAAGTACAGGGTTTAGGGTTTACTTTATTAGTAATTTGAAATTTTAAGGTCGCGTGTTCGTTTGCCATACGATTGCAAAAATGGCAAAAATATACAAAATTTCATATAAAATTGTTAATATGTTGATAACGGTAACCTTGTATAAGGATAAATCTGATTATTAGTTTCTAAATTAGCTCTTCTATCGCCCCTTAAAGACTTTGCATCAAACTACCAAATACGTTGTATGCACAGCAATATTAAAGCTAGCATTACATTTTCGTTAAATTATAAATATCACAAAAACTAGTAACATTCAGTGTATGATATACTATATGTAAATTGAAGCGAAGTAAAGTGTGTTATTACAGCCACCACATATTATACTGTGTGTGACCATTTACAAAACTCAAGAAGAAGCCATTTGAAAAACAACAAAATTTCCTAAGTTCAATGAACAGCCTGTATAGTGTATCTAATATCTTTAGATTCTATCATCTACCTGCTGGCTTTGACTATTCTCTCACATAGTTTAAAGGGAAAATATCCAAAAAGATCCTGCAACGAGCATATTTTGGAAAAGCAGTTGAATATCTCTTGAACTATTAACGCTGTGA
Organism: Aphodius sticticus; assembly: GCA_963966075.1. Lineage (NCBI taxonomy): Eukaryota > Metazoa > Arthropoda > Insecta > Coleoptera > Scarabaeidae > Aphodius > Aphodius sticticus. Next base: position 85,928,584 of record OZ014506.1, on the reverse strand, counting down.
CTTAGCAACATACACGGTTGGATAAACAAATTTAGTATTATTCATAATATAATAAAAAATACAAGGCGTTCCATTTAAAAAAATATACATACTTTCCGTCACACCTAAATGCAACACCCTGTATAAATGAACATAATTTCGCGTTATAGAAACTGGATACTCAAACTACTTTTGTATAAAAGTTATTTATCTTTCTCAAACGATTTATTAACTACCTACTGCCGGGATACTAATAACTCACCCTGTATGTATAACAGGTAGATCTCAATCCCTATGCGCAAAAATTCATTAAATAATAATACAGGACAAACTGAAAACACAAAAATCAGTTTTTTATACAAAAAAGAATGGGTGTACGTGACTCCACGATGATATAGGCGAAATTGAATAGTCCCGCCCAAACTGTTGCGCCAGGATTTATGTTGCGAACTTTTAGGGATGCTAATTTTTCCATGTCAACCGGAAAACAAATTTTAAGCGCAGCTGCGTTATTGTAACTTTTTAGAACGGACGCTTGGCGCATTCCGATTAAATCCAAGGCGTCACGTTTCGCTTCAGGCGTCGTCTTTTATTTCACAGCTGCCTTCCCGTCCACCATTAAACACTGTTAACAAATTGCTCTAATAAATTACGGGCATTGCTCATTTTTATTGTCTATGCAATTTTAGATTGATAAATTACGCGAGGGATTACGCCGTTGTTTTTGCTTTTAATTTGTGATTTAAAAGGAAACAGGGGAAAAAGATGATCAGTTGTCACCATGTTTTAGTTAACATTTGACTAATATGAATTGATTTATAAGTTATAACGAATTTGCCAAAACATGCTTTTGACATAAATCTCTCAAAAATGCTAAAATTTGTACTTGGGTTTCACTTCACTATTGGGAAAACCTACCTACCTCCCAGACATATGGAGCATAATATGTAACAAATAATAAACAATCATTAGAGTAAATATATTTCTCTCAAATTTTATTTCAGAAATAATAATAATAATAACAATCCACGCCTTAACATCCCCCAACAGCTTTCATTTTTTTGAAATGAAATATTAATAATGGTTCTAACTGGACACGTGTATGGCGTTAAGAATTAACAATAAATATTTAATTACAAACTAAATCAGTACCATATTAAATAAAGATATATTAAGAAATAAAAACCTCTTAAGCTTTGCAAGATATTTATTTGCTCTGGTACCGGTTTATTTTCCGTTAGCCACGTGCCAGAGATATCGTAGCTGCAATGTACGCTGATTATTGACTAATTTAGACTGTGAGTTGATTAATATTATTCTTTTTATATTGTGTTCTATCTATTTTTGTCTTTATGTCCTGTGCAGATTCTGGCTGATGATGACGTAAGTCGAAACCGGTACCAGAGCAAATAAATATCTTGCAAAGCTTAAGAGGTTTTTATTTCTTAATATATCTATATACAATCTTCTTTGCAACATGGACCAGAATCTTAACCCATATTAAATATATGAAACATTGTTCTTAATTGTCTGGTCTTTATTTTAATTCTATTCTAACTAATACACATACAGATGTATTCAACTGAACGTAGCCAGTGTGAAGTTCGTCCAGATATTACAGCTGCTATTCCAGTACGACATGTATAGTACGACTCAATATTTACCGCTGGAATACGTGCCGAGGTCTGTTTGCTTGTCAGTCCTCTGGAGTTATGGTCCTCAGTTCCATTAAAAAGTATTTTGATTTGAAAGGAAATAATTTTGTTAAATGTTTCAAAGCTGGTCTAGTTCGTAAAACAAAGTTAAATATTGCAAAAATTATTCTGCTCTCTATTGATTTATTGCAAATGCTACTCATTACGTACTTGATATGTATATTTCCTTAATGTGCTTTTTGACATAATCAGAAAACTGCTTTACTGTTTTTGAAATTTAAATAATCACTTTAATAATTTTTATAAAGATGCCACGAAAGTCCGCACCATATGGAAAAATTTTTTATTGTGTATTTCTCAGAAAATTTTATTCTTTATAAAAGTTGGCGGCTCGTATGAAACTAAAACTGTAACCGTCAAATATGTAAATTTCGGTGCCATATACCGAGCGATTCAGAATATATGAATTTGTGATAAGAGTAAAGTACCTTTATTTTAATTATTATCGATAAACTTTATTTGGAAATGTTGTTTAGAAGTAAAAATTATGTTCAAATGTGAAATCACAGCCACCTCCCTTGAAAAGACAAATTTTCAGTTTTTTTCTTAATTATTACTCTTGTGACAAATATTAGTAAATGCCAGTAATACTAAAAGGTTCTTTTTAAAATTCCAAAATTTATAAGTACAGTAAAACAAAGAGACTTGCCATCTGGTTTGAGGGGAAAATGGAAGCGAACAGATCTTTTTTTTTTGTAAATATTCAACATTTACGTCAAATGGGACTGTTTCTTCCCAAATTGCCGGTGGTGGGCACATGAAAACCCGAACTTTACAACAGAATGCCGAGATCAGTACCATTTTATGACTAATGTGCTGTGTGGTATTTTGAATAATCACTTATTTGGGCCTTTTTTTCGTCAAAATTTAAATGGGGAATTATATCCTCAGTTCCTGAACAGAGAGTTGTCACCTTTTTTGGACAATTTGCCGTTAATTCAACGGGCGTCAATTTGGTTCCAGCGTGATGGTGCGCCCATACACAATATAAACTCTGTCAAGAACTTTTTAAATCATAAATTTGGCCATCGCTGGATAGGCAGAAATTCGGAATCAAGATCCTGGCCACCTAGATCCCCCGACTTGATCCCGTTAGATTTCTTTTTGTGGGGTTACTTAAAACATAAAGTATACAAACACCGACCATTTAGAGATATAAATCATTTAGAGTAAACTATAGAACATTGTATCCAGAACATTCCGCCGAAGTTTGTTAGTAATGCGGCCAAAGATGTTTCTAGCAGGATGTGTTTATGCATAGAACGTCCACGGACACCACATAGAAACATGATGAATAGATATTTAACAATTGTTTCAATGTTAAGTTTTTTTTTAGTTTGTATGTATTTTTGTAATTGTTAGTAGTAGAAATAAAATAAGTTCATAGATAATAAATTGGCATGATTAACATATTCATAATAGTTATTAACTTAATAACTGGTAAGTCAGTCATAGTTAATTCAAGGAACAATAGATGTTTGATGCTTTAGTTATTTTTATTAAAATATTATCAGTAAAAATAAAATTTCATAAGTGGTAGTAACGCGCGTAAGACCACTTGAGAATCGCTCGCTGTAGATGGATAACTACTATGATAAACCTATCCACAGTCATTAATATTAACTGAATAAAAGGTAAGTCACGCTCCTGAATTAGTTATTGTATGATATATTAACATCTACAGGGTGATATATCATCTTCGCACCAAGAAAATGAGTAATTTTGCGCTAGTTCTAAATAAACATTAGTTACCATACCAAAATAACAAAAAACATAAAAAATTTCAAATTTCTAAAAAATAGATTAAAAAGAACCTTTTAGTAACACTGGCAATTACTAATATTTGTCACAAGAGTAAGAATTAAGAAAAAAATTGAAAATATTTTTTTTCAAGGTAGGTGGCTGTGATTTCATATTTGAATATAATTTTTACTTCTAAACAACATTTCCAGATAAAGTTTATCGATAATAATGAAAATAAAGGTACTTTACTTTTATCACAAATCCATATATTCTGAATCGCTCGGTATGTGGCAGCGAAATTTACATATTTGACGGTTGCAGTTTTAGTTTCATACGAGCCGCCAACTTTTATAAAGAATAAAATTTTCTGAGAAGTACACAATAAAAAAATTGTCCATATGGTGCGGACTTTCGTGGACACACTGTATGTATTTGGTTTGAGGGTTGAAATTTAGATTCATTAATAAGTTTTAGAATTAACTTTGGAACAAACCAAACCTGTTTACCAATAAATAGCAACAAATTTCCTGTTAATAGATTCGGCGAGTGCAGGAACAGAACAAGCCCAAAAATGTATCTTCTTATTCTTTACTCTTTTCCTGCACTTTTAACTCAAATTTTGATTTCCTGAATTTTGATGAATCTTCACATTTGTTGTAAGCCTTCTGGAACATGAATGTTTGATTGATATTTTATTTGTCTTCCTTTTATATTTAAGGATGACTTAAGTACAGATTGATCGCGGTACTTACGCCGTATTATGTATCGCCGTTTTCTTATTAAAAAAATGTAAGTTTAACGAGTACTTACCTAATCTCATGGAACATGGTGTACAGTATAGTCTATAGGAAAAAATAATTATAAAATGTATGCTTACATACTTCTCATATGTAGGAAATACTAGCTTAAGGGGGTCTTCCGTTTTGTTGGTTCTATAAAATAAAATTTTTCTTTTTTTGCTTTATTCAAATCTAGAAGGTCTCAGAATTGTTGCTGTAAGAGGGTTTTGCAAAATTCGCCCTAGTTCTGGAGTTATAGCCGGTGATTTGTGTGTGCGTCGACCAGTGTTGTGATACGGGAGGAAGAAATCCCTCCGACCGGACCGTGCGAAATGCGTAAGTTCTTGTAATTTCGGTCGCGATTTCCCAAAAGTCGTGTTTTTCCAACTGGTAACCACGTTTCTGGAAAATGTATTTCATATATCGAGATGATTCTTTGTTTCTTATGTTCAGCGCACATCTAGTTTTCGTTCGATCGTTCATTTTGTAAAATTTTTGCTTTAGTTTATTTTTACAGCGTTCTATATCACGAAAATAGCGGCGAAAACGGACCTTTTTTGGGCATACGACCGCCATTTTGTTAAAAATCAAAATATTGTGAAACTGAACGATCGAACGAGCCAACGAAATAACAATTAAGAAAAGGTTCATTTTTTTGTACGACCTGCACACGTGTAATCGTGGTTACCGTTACAAACTAATGTTTGCACAAAAGCGCGCACAAAGTAATCTGCAAGGTCACCGAGATCATCACAATAATTTTGAAATTGTTAATTTTTTACATCGATATTAACACAAAAGAATAAAAAAAACTTTGTCTATAAATCTTGTGTGGTTCTTTCATTATCAACTCCTTAAAATAGGCTCGAAAAGCGGCCAACAAAGCGGAAGATCCCCTTAATATCTCACAGCAGCACACCTATATTGGGACAACATATGTTCCAAATGTTATATTTTGCCTTAACTTTGGAAAGACTATTACAAATTTTCTGATATGTAATGTGTAAAATATCTTTTTCAGTTTTCTCTATTGGCTCAAAATTTAAGATTTTTACACTTTTTTTTTGCTTTCACTAATTCAATAACAGCATACCTAGACGACATGCAAAACAATCCAAATGTTGACGATAACTCTACAAATAAAGGCTTGAAGAAAGAAAGTATGATAAAATCACCTGAGCGCTGAGAGAGATAACAATGTGTATTTCCTAATATCTGAGAGAGATATACTATGTTTTCAGCGCTCTACTAATAGCCCAGTCATTGTGGATTGTGTGTATGAAGATGAAATGCAGTCAATGCAATGAATTGTCGAGAGCTTATGGTTCCCATAGTAAAATTAAAATAGTTAGAATCATAGTTAATAATCTCACTCACATAGGCCCGCTCCTACCAACTCTCTGACATCTCTCTGTTAGCTTGGCATGGGAATTAAGGTAAAACTTAGGAACGATGACTCTCCGCTAGTCGCGATCGGTTTAGCGGTACCAGCCGAGAAAAATAGGTTGAAAAGTTCCATCTTAATTCCCTTAACAGGATGATAACAGAGAGTTAGTAGGAGAGGGTTTATCATAAAAATAGGACACTGTAGCGGACAAAATTTACCATCAAAACGGTTCGGGAACCTATACGAAAAAATAAGCGGTTAATTTAGTAGTGTACTTAATTAATTCCAGTAATTTCTTAGAACGGACATTTATAATGTCAACCGACAATCATCAAACAATTGCTTGACATTAGAATGGACATTTCTAATGTCAAGCGACCGGTTAACGTGGAATCGACAAAATTTACTTGAATCAATTATATTGAAGTTAACCGTTTATTTTCTCTAGATCAAAAATCTAGAATGGCGACTATAATAGTGACTCGAAGTCGTCATTCAGTTCCATAGCCCTTATTACTTAATTAAGCACCTACTTACGTAATAAGCTATGCCAAGGTCACCTATGATGCTATAGAAATTTCAAAATATGCGACCTGTACATATTAGTCGTTCATCTTTCTTGTATGTAGCTTGAATATAAGGGTAATAAGGGTATAAAGGTATTAGTCCCTTAGTTTATGGACAACATGTATATTATTATTACAAGCCGGTAATATCTAAGTAAATGCTAAAACAATGTTCAGTTTGTAATAGTCGTAATCATTTGCGGTGGTGACATTTTCCAGGCGCACAAACTCAACTTAGTTTACACCGGGCCCTGTCATTTCGCCACGAAACTTCGGCCAAAGATAAACAGAACCGGGTAGCTTTAATGTCAAACTTTATGCACAGCCGTATTACCCCGAACCTGCATATATGAGCAAACTCGTAAAATAGCTCCAGTGTATAGCAGTTACACTATCTGCCTAATTTCCATTTCGTATACGTCCCAAACTGGGGCAGGTATGTATGTGCGATTGTCACATTAATTAAACGCATCTATAAATAGAGCAATGCATTGCATTAGCTGTGTGTGTGGCAGTGTGCCGACTGCAGCCATCTCAATTACTGATAATTAATAGTAGTATCAAACATTGACATAAATTGGTTTTTTCCTTTGTCATATAATTCAGTGTAACAAAAATTTCGGGCGTGACCAATGAATAATTGTTTATAATTAATTAACATTGTTGGCTAGCGGTTTCGAGTAATAACGTTTCATGGCATAATAGAGCTTATATTATGAAGTTGCATGGAATAAATGAATAAATGACAATTTATTATGAATATTTTATATATAAAAATCATCAAAGCAAAGTTAAAATCGTCCTTTTCGTTGAGTTTGACAAAAACACTTGTTCTTTATGTTCTTTCTAAATGTTACAATATTGTACACAACTATGGAAATAGTCGAAAGAAGCAACATAGCGCGTTTCTTTACGAAGTAAGATTTTAAATTATTAATAAATTATTAATGTTAATTTTTATGTCCACAACCTGTGTTTGTAAGTCGTATGTTTCGATTACGTATATCATAAAAAATCACACACTTATGTTAGACTGAATTTTGATTGGTAAAACACGAGCGTAAGATTAATTTTAAAAGTAAATCCAAACACCAATTTTAAGGTCTATAAAAGCTGTGCTTGAAAAACGCCTTGAACAAATCTCGTAAACAGTAAAGTGAACTGACGAGCCATTTTGGTTTATTTATTTTTTGCTAGGTTATGCGCTAGCCATTCGCAGATACCGCTGGTTTAATTTTACTCCTAACGTCAGCAATAATCAAACGTGGTTATTTTTAGTATTGTTTTCATTTTTTAATTATGAGAAAGAAATTAAAACATAAAACAAATACTTACACAAAATATATTCTGTTTTCGTATTCAATAGAAATCTTACAGAACAGATAATCAGATAATCAAAAAATAAAAATATTGCGCATTTTTCAAAATAAAGGCAGGTAGCTTACTTAAGCCATTTTCTTCATTTTGATGACTCGTGGTATATGCAACGGCGAAGGTGATTCTAATTTCGTTTTTAATATCTACTTTCTTAAATTTCTAAATAACTTTTTCACTTTGCTTTTTTGCATATCTGTCATAGTAAAGGTTGCTTACTCTTAAGTCATTTTCATCTTTTAGCAACGGTACATGCAACGCCGAAGGAGGGAATATAAATTCGTAATTAATGCCCTCTAATATTTCTAAACACCTTTTTTAACTTACATTTTGCGTAGTTTTTAATAAATGCAAAGGTACTTTACTCACTAATAAGTGTTAGTTTATTATTATTATTATTTTTTTATTATTATTTTTATTATTATTTTTACACCTTTTGCATTTTTATAAAGAATAAAATTTTCGAAAAATTGATAATGCAAAGTGTCTTTCTACCGGACACGGTATAATTATAAGTAAACATCATTTTAGTTGGTCATATATATTCAGTAAGGGCCCACCAAATATTAAGCTATCAGAAAGTTAAGTTATCCTTAAATCCACTTTAGGTAGTTTCACATAAATCGGAAAAACTTATAGAAAAGTACTTCCCATAGCAATTCTTTAACGAAGTTGGTATATCTGAACAGTTATCAGAACCCGATCAATAAAATAAAAGAACAGCATTGGAGTTATTTACAATAAACTCAAAATTGTGAATAGACAACTGAAAATGAATAGTGAACTTTGATTAGGAACAAACCACAAATAAGTTATCAACCAGAACACACATCAAAGGTAGCATATAACATTAATATCGAAAAATGCATACCAATAGGGAAATTAATATTAGTAAAAAATTAATGATTTCGAAAGTAGTCAATTTGAAATTGTGACCAGTTATGTAGCAAACCAAGAAGCATCTTTTTGTTGAAGAAGCATATATCTCAAGTCAAAATCTGACGAACTGTGCCAAACAATAAAGTCCTAACGCAAAGTTTAGCTGAAATATTACAATAGTTTTTCTTTCTATTGTATTTTTCTTGCACAGTTATTAAAATAACAAATCTTGACTTTATTTTCAGTAATTTGTTTTAAATCGTTAGCAAATAAATCGTTACATATTAAACAGTAACGACTTGAAACTATAACAATAATGACACCAGAGAGACGCCGTTTGAACCTATAAAGCGACACACCCTATATCACACTTGTGAATTGAAAATCCATTTAATAACCATTAACCCATAATATTTAACGATCACTTCCTCTTGCTCATAAACACTCTTGCTCATAAGCACTCAAAATTTGGACATGTAACAAAATTGGATTCCTCATTGTTCTCAGTATTACACCATATCATCAACAACCACGACAGCATGCATGCAATCTGTATGAACTAAACGGGAAGAATAGATAGAGAGAGAAACAATAGTCTCACTTGTAATATGTATTGATGCAGATACCTATCTACGTAATCTTACTTGGCAGAAAGGTATACATGGTGTAAAGCTTATTAGAGGTAAAGACCATGCAAATTTACAGATCGTTCTAACAAACAAAAAACCTCAATTCCTACCCTGCTAGTCAATCCTGCCTAAGATAAAGGGTATTAGAGCTCTTCCCCGCGAATCTACAACAGATGCCTCCTCGAATGAATAATAATAGACCAACCGGATTGAGAGTACCGTTGCCGACTGACATAATGACTGGCTGTACGGCTGACGTTCCCGGATTAATCCGTCTCAGAGTGAGGACAGAAAGGAACAAATGAGACTAGCGACGGAGGCGTCCATTGTTTTAGGCAGGCCGCGGGGACACCATGGAAAAATCCCCATGGAAACGAGCGCAACATCGTACTGAATCAATCCGGTTAAAAGCTTCGATGTATGACGAGAACTGAGCCCGCCACGGACTCGGCCCGGAAACGGTTCGCTTTTTTTGTCCCCTGTCATGCCTGCACAAAGGATTTTGAAATATGGAAAGGACGCGGACGTGCCGAAGACGACAGACTGTGTTATATATTGAACGATGGCTATTGTGTATTGTTGCGTTTCTGTTCCATTTAGGAAATCTATTTGCGGACCACTCGAAGATTGAAAGAATATCTTGCCAATTTCATACATGACTGGATTTTTTTTTAAATTATAATCATCAGTAAAAATTTCATTGAAGATGTTGCTATGTATATTGGTGAGAAGAAGAATGACTCCGGATGTTTTTGTGGCTAAAAAACTAAAAAAGCAATAACGAATTTTGATCTGTTTCTCTGGATTATGTACAGAATTTATTATATTTAACTGTTCAGACCGGGCAAGTATTGTGGCGGAAAGTCCTGTCTGCTAATATATTTGTATATATTGGAATTTTTATTTACTTTATTCAAAACCACAAAGAAATGTCATGCCATTCTTCAAAACAATTAAACATTACTGTTGGTATAGCGTTAAACATTTGATTTACAATATTATAGTAGAAAGTATCAAAAGCTTTCTCTAAATGCAAATTTTCTACTGTCTACGCAGCATTTAGAGTGTACAAATTAGAGGGGATGTTTCTATTAGTCTCCAAACAGAAAATATTCCGACAACATTTTCTTCGTTCTTTTGAGGCAAATTTTAATTGCTTTGATAAATCATTCCCTGTGATACTATAGGTTTGTTCCAACACGAAGAAAACACCGTTCAGTTATCGTGTTTTGTGATGGACCAGATTTGTTACGCTCTGCAGCCCAATGAAAAAAGTATCGCTGACATCTGGCCAAACCATCGGCCAAACATATGGTATCGTACCTGAACGGTATTTTCTCTGTGTTGGAACAGACCTACTATCTCCCGTTTTTCCTACTCATTCAGTGTATGTAATGCGTTACCTGCTTCAATCTCTGAAGCTACACGCAGTGCCAATAGGGGCCATCATTGGCCATCGGAGTGCTTCGCGTAGCGGGACCCAACTGTGCCAATGCACATCGCCAATATGTGACCTTGTCCGCTTTATTTCATTCTCTTTTAGCATTGTACGTACTACCGATGAAAAGTTTAGTTATCTATCTATGTTTTATCATATATACTGCATTATTTATGTTTGTACGTACTTTAAGGACAATGATGATTTATTATTTGCCCAAATGCCTGATTGCGCATATGTAAAAACATGAAAACTTTTTTTAATATTTTGTAAATTTATTCACAATAATTATGGTTCTTATAAGCATTATATTAATCTTACAGTTACAATAAATTAACAAGCAATAAAATTATATTCTGAAGACAATATTGAAGTAGTTATAATGGGTGACCCACGGCATACGTACGTTTGTTTATTTTTTGTGTTTTTGACGCCGAAGGAATGAACGTTGTGTTAATAGACAGAAAATGCCAATATATGGGATGGTCTTGAGGTAAGTATGACTTCCGGGTTTTCCAGAAATGACGTCATCATTAAAATTTTAAAATGAATTCGCACACAATGGGGAGGCATACGGTATTTAGGTTCTGGGATTGCGGTCAACCTTATTCGCTAGGGTGGGTGGGAAAGGTGAGGGAGGGGGTTGGAGGGAAGCGGGATATGAATCTACACACGATGGGGAGTCATACGGTATAGGGGTCCAAGAACTGCGGTCAACCCTCTTCCCTACAATCTTGACTACAATCAAACAAAATCAATCAAAAAGTTGCATTTATATAATTAACAATAATTAACTATTTATTAATCAACAATTTATAGATTAGTTTTAAGCGGCAAATTTAAATAATCTGATATATTTAATGTATTCAACAAAGTTTAAAAACTATACTGGATGCTTTTCCTTATTTTGATTATCAGAAAAATATCAAGAAGTATATCTGTTACTAAAAATATTGGGTTGATAATAAATATACCTGCATAATATACATACACGGAGTTTTAATATCTATAATTAAAACTCCGTGGATGTAAGGGTTCTCAATTTTTCTTTGTATCTTATAAGTAATTTCAGTTTTATTATATAAATTATATTTTAAATCAAAATTATGAATTCATCGATTTGACTGAAATGAAATATTTATATAAAGAAACGACACAAATTAACAGGGTCCTGCATACAAATATAGACCACTCAGTGTATCAGATCTTATCCCATCTTATTCTGCATTTGTTGCTTGAAACATAAAGAAAATAAAAAGGGAGATTTTTTTAATGTCACGTGGCAAATATAAAAAACTAAATAATTTTGTTTCCTGTATTGCTGTATATTTGTATTCCTTAATGTATTTAATATTTTCGAACGTACTGTATAAATAATGACTGAAAAACATGTTTAATATTTAACAACCTTATTAAACAGTGTCCTCTTTCGAGGGTTCCTTTTTTCAATTCTAAGCAACAATGCACTGCTTAAAATAATGGGAGCTGCGGCAACAGCAATGATATCGTCTTCACTGTTCATTTTTAATTCTCTACGGGACGCTACGAGCCTTCTACGATACACAGAAATACCTTGCGCCCAATACCAACGTTGGCCAATGTTGGCGAAGTGAATGCGCACACTACGCGCAGCGCGTCACATCACCAACGTTGGCGAGACATTGGCACTGCGTGTAGGAGCTCCTTTACAAGTAAATAGAAATTGGTATTGAAAGCAGTTTTTCGAAACCAGTAGGCTCTTAAAACCTCTTAAATCCTAAAGCAATATGGAACTAAGCATATCATACCGTACCAAGAACGTCTCATTCAAATCTACGTTTCCATTTTAGAGATTCATACGTTATAGCTCCATACTTTATCCCAAACCTGTGTGTTAAATGTATTGATATGTTTTTCAATTTCGGGCTGGTTTTCTGTCAAAAAATCATGAATCAGTCATAAACAGTTTTTTTCATAAACCGTGTAAAATCCGCCATTGGAAAGATTATTATTCTCTGTATAGCTTTTTATAAATAAATAAGCTGTTAAAACCCCATCTGCAAGTTCTCGTCCAGATTTATGAGTACAACGCAAGTAACTAATAACTAATAAAACAAGTTATATTAATAAAAATGTATAAAAATTGTCAGTGTAAGTAGGTGCACTTACTTAGGTGGCGTATCAGTATAGATGGGGTATACACTATACATATAGGTACTAGAAGCTGTACCTGTAGTGTATCAAGTGGTTATTTAATTTATATTATCAAATTAAGTAAGTTAAGTAAAATAGTTTGTAGTAATCTTAAAAGAGATTATTTTCGTGGGACCTAATGGATATACCTAATGATGGACAATTATCGATCACAGCGCCCGCTGCGGCGAGCAATTGTTGCTTAATTTTATTTTTCTGTGCAAGTTTCCGGGAAACTTCAGGTACTTATGTTTTCGAAACCGTCCTCATTGTTTTTTTACCGACCGAGGAAAGAGTAAACAGGATTTGCTATTCTATTTTTGAATTACATTATTTTATAACGTTGCATTTTTCAAGCATACTATAATATTATATCAAAAACTAGTGCATAATAGTATACCTATTATACGACGTTTTATCTACGACTCACAAATTCCATTTTATGTAAAATATTTTAATTGTGTTTGTCAATGGTGACGAGGCGAAGTATCAAATAACTGTCAAATACATAGGTATTTTGACAAACTTGACAGTACCTTCGTATAATGATGAGAGTTCATTTGAATAATAATAGTATATTATTTGACGAGCACATAACTAAGGATATAAATCACGAGTATGAAGTTTATACGCGAGCCGTAGGCGAGCGTATAAACATGCGAGCGATTTATATCAGTTGTGTGCGAGTCGAATACGACGTCTTATCTACGACTCATATATTCCATTTTATATCAAATCTTTTAACTGTATTTGTCAATGGCGGCGAGGCGAAATGTCAAATAACTGTCATCTACATAGGTTTAGACTGACTTTGACAGTACATTCGTATAATGATGACAGTTCCTTCAAATAATGAAGTCATTATTTGAACGAACTGTCATTATTATACAACGCTAGTGTCATTATAATCATTGGCGCGTATCATGATGGGGATTATATAGTCATGGATACGTATGCAATGAACTTATTATATGTGAGTCGTAGATAAAAGTCATTATTCAACCGAACTGTCATTATTTTACAACGCTACTGTCATCATAGTCATCGGTATGTATCATGGTAGGGATTACATAGTCATAGATACGTATGCAATGAATTTATTAAATGTGAATCGTTGATAAAAGTAGTTGATTTATTATTTAAAAGCAGATAAATAAAAAAGAATGAACACGAATGGTCAATATTACAGTTGCGAGTTCATCTTGGTTGCGCCACACTAAAGCCAATATTTGCAATTTGCTTCAGTTCGGCTAACTGATTTCGAATACTAAAAAAATGTCTTTGCATTTGGAACATTTTCTGGTTTATCTGAGCGGCGAGCGCTCGAAAAACTGCCGATACAGCAGTACCAGAGCAGATTTTAATTACCGGGAACGTGACGTACGCACGATTTTCCAACCGGATATTAAAATTTTCACCTGGCTATTTGGCGCACTCGAGCGGAACCGAAATCGTTACGCCATGCTAAGCCGAAACCATCGACCGATTGTAAAAGCTCGTATTGTTTGAAGCTCGGCGATTTAGAAGCGACGTTTATTGGAATATGATTTACAGTTGCAATAATATCCATCCAGTCCGTCCTAGTTTTACGTTTTTTGTTATTCATAATAAATTTTAGATTGGATTAGTTTTGCATGATTTATTATATAGGCTGTTCAGAAATTCGATTGATAGAGGCAGTACTGAACTCAACCAGGCAAATCAACAATAATCAGAATAACTAATCTGGAATTTTCTTGCCCGTTGGTTGTAATATCAAAATAGTATGTTGATGATTTGCTATTATCTCTGCCTGTTGGTTTGTTGATGTTGTGTTGCACGACTTTAATTGTTTCAATGTGCACGTTCAATTTACGGTCGAAAGAGAAGTAAACTCTTTACCGGAAAAAAACTAACTCTGGCAGGTTTTTAAATTTCTACTCCACCCATACCATTAACCAGAAACTCAATATTGCCACTGCGATGAACAGACGTGTTAAAAAGCTATCACATCCAGCTTTCCACAAGAAGAACAAAAACAAAATCTTTGAGATCTTTTTAAATAATGGATATCCGCGACATTTATTGAGAAAACTTATTTTTGATGCCGAACCTTATAGACGTATCACAGATTTGACGGCCCCTCCCAGGACGGACGTTGCAATTTATAAGGGATTTCTTTTCATTCCGGGATTTTAACATCTCATATCTCTCATTTTTTGCATGGACCGCTTGAGAGTTGCTGATTATAATATAAGAACTGTGGGGGAGTTCTTTACTAAATTAAAACAAGAAATTCCCTCACAATATATGAGTAATATCGTCTACTGTGTTCCTTGTGACGTGGTGAATTGAATTATGGGGTTTGGATGAATGTCTCCATTATCGACGGGTTTAAGTAGGAAGTAAAACAAAGTGTTGTCAAGCTAAACAGCACTTTATGTCGATATTTCAAAAAATTCTAAATCACGATCGATTTCGGTTGTACAATTATTCAACCATCATCAGGTGAGGCTGAAAAAGAGATCACAATCAGATGCATACACGTGGTTTAAATATAAGGCTATTCAATAATTGGACATATGACCGTAACATGGTTCATGACATATAACAAACATTAAACGATATAAAATATATGCTGGACTCTCTACGGAAAAGTGTCTTACGAAAAAGTTTCTTATTTGTATGAAAACTCGCACGACGCATATATGCAAAAAGCGACAAAAACGTTCATGGCTGTGCTTTGGCTCAAACTTGGTGGAAGATTGTTGAATTATGATTGAATTATAGGGGTTAAACACGTAATTATCTGAAACCAGGCTAGACCAACACACAAGGGACATCAGAAACAAAAAGTTAACAAGCGCATTGTCCCAGCATGCCTTAAATGAAAAACACAACATAAACTTTGAAAATGTTAGGATATTGTTCAAAAAGTGCAACTTGCGTGAGAGATTATTTTTTCAAATGATCGGTATAAAGACAACGAATAACACTATGAATTTGCAGTCGGACACAGATAATTTAAGTGACATATACAGTTTTTTACTAAATTTAGAGGACAATCGCTCAAACGTTTTGGGCAACACAGGTGATATAAGTGAGCTTAATTTTTTAATGAACAATTTTTACCATTTATCTGTATATTGTGTTGGTCTTATTTATTAGAATGTATGACATTTGTTAGTTGTTTTGTATTTTTTTGTATTGGAACTTTTATAATTAGTCATTATTGGATGTAAAATGTATTTTATTACTTTATCATACGCAGTATGTAAAGTATTGTAATCATGCCAAAAAAAATTTTTGAGATTTTAGCGGAAATATGTCTTTTTGAGTCCCCTGAACATTTTTGACCAAGGTTAAAAAAAATGTCTGTGTGTGTGTGTGTGTGTGTGTGTGTATGTGTGTGTGTACCCGTTTTTTGTGGCGACGATTCCGGAGAAACTACTGAAGGTATCGGGACAAAACTTCATATTTAGAAGTTTCATAACCAAACTTAGAGCTGAAAAGCTTTCTGTTGAAAAGGGTCCAAAGGAACTGGTGGTTTACTCTTAGCATTTTTCGAAGATTTTGTAAATGAGCCGCTACTTGTGTAATGTCGTCAAAATAGTTAAATAATAAATTAAAGGAGAGGAAATTTTCTATAATTTATGTATATGACATTTTTTGGTAGAATTTATAGTTTAGCTGCATGAGCAAATTCTATTTCATCGAGATCGGTCATACTGCTTTAAAACTAGTAGCCAGGATATGTCAGATTTTTTGATTCTAATGACAGTAGCTAGTGTCAAACGCTAATGTTTTGAAAATACTACTGTCAATATAGGCTGCGTTCGGATATTGCACACCGTTACACTTTTTATACCCAATAACACGTAAGTACCATTTTGACGGTGTACCCGATGTCAACGGAGTACAATATCCGAACGCAGCTTTATTAGACATATGTGTCTAGTTCTACTAGTTTTATTTTAATGCAGACATGGCCGATCTCGATCAAATAGAATCTCATGCAACTAAAAAATTAATTTTATATATAGTATGATAAAGTCATGTGCCTGGCCACATCAGATTTTTTATTTTTACGTAGTTATATATTGTTTGCTTTGTATTTGCTATTTGTGATTTTTGCGGCATGTCAAATGTACCTGTTAAAGTGAAAAACGAAAAAAATAACCTTGCGTTAACCATCGGTCTTCAGTTTGAAATCGATCGTTGTACTGTCGTGATATGTTGTTGCTTGATATTGTTTGTAATGCTGTTTTCTTCGTCTAAATGTGATTATGTTTTGTTGATTTATGTTTTAATTTGTATTTGTTGTGCAAAATGTCATTATTGTATATTATTTTAGTCCCTGATGAAGCCAAAAATTATCGGCGAAATATTGGATTAATAAATAGGTCAAACCATCGACAATTTTCGATTTGGAGCCCTACTAACCCAATAAAAAACGACTATTTTGAAATAATCAGAATGTATAACAGTGGACCAAGAACTGATCCTTGATACACGCCATTGGTCATTATCTTACCATTAACGACTCATAAGAAAAGGATCATAAACCCTCTCTAACCATAAAACATAATTTGTACTAACTAACCAAGTAATTCCACCCAAAAACTTCATTTCAACGCAGTTTACTTGTAAAACATTCTCTTCTAAATAGACTCAATCCCCAAAAGTTATTTAAGTTCGGATCCTGCTGTTATTTGCTTATTCTATGCCCAGATGGCGGTATATCTAAATTATTAAACTTGGAAGTTATAGTTCAAGCGCTACTCGTCTCCCAGTAGGGCACTTGTGCATAAATCCGAAGCGTCTGGACATAACAGCGCCCTAAGGGTCGAAGAAGTCATCGACCCCGCAGATCATGCACTTGCACTTTTCGTAACTCTATACTCCTCCCCTAAGATTTGGAGTGCTCTTTTGTTTTCAAGTGGAACTATCTGTAGATTCATCCTTTCTCCGGCTCTAAAGCCAGATCCATTTTCATTATAGACTTTTGCTAAGCATTTAGTGATAATACCGGACACTAAAAGCATACAATGCTGAATGGCAACTCAACAGTACTTTAAAATTAATTTAAAGTAGTATAAAAAAAAAGCGGTGCGAGGGACTCTCAATCTTCTGCCAATCTGTCGTGATGCCGAACAACATCTAGTACATATACCGGGTGATTCAATTTCGAGGCTCATCACGGGGATCTTGCTTATTAGTGGAGAAAGAGGCTATGTTTAAATTTGGCATAGTTTCGTATTTTTGTGCTGATCAATTATCTGAAAAGAAGTTTTAGCTATCATTTTTCATTTTAAAGATATCCGCAAAAAACTGAATTGCTAAGATATCGTTTTTAATTTTTTATTCAAAACCAAACGTAGCTAGACATTTGAAACAAAAACATTCCACAGCTACTTTTTAACAAGGAATGCAGTCTCATTTTTTAATTCGAAATAACATCAAAGATGGCGGCGTAACCATGGCCAACTTTTGTTTTTCTTATGGGCGCCATGTTGAATATTTGGCATTTTCGGATAGTCGTGTTTTTTCTCATTTCCGCAATGTATAACATGTTGGCGTTATTTTTTAAAACAATGGTTTAATAATAAAAAAAACTTTCTTCTTTTTCTCGTTGTTTGTCGTGCTTATCAGGTACCCAGCTGGTGCTTGGTTACAGACCGCCGCGCCGTTGCCGGACTGACCAGAATGCTTTGGATTAAAAACATTCACATTGTAAAAGAAGCAAGTTTATACAACAAAAAGCTTATTTTTTAAGAAAATCTTCAAATTGGTCGCAGTTTTCTTAAAGGCATAAAACCGAGCCAGATTTCGTCATGTTGCTATGCTCTTCTAACTGTTCTTCCCCGAATAGCATTGACTGCATTTGTTATTCGATCCCCTAAATCCTCGATATTTCTGCGTATCTATTTCTGAGTATCGTGATAAATTTCGTCGTTCACAGTTCCCCACAGAGAATAGTCCAGAGGACTTAAATCAGGGGATCTAGCTGGAAATTCCACCACTCCACCATTACCAATCCAACGATTTGGAAATTGATGATTCAAATAATTTCGTACAACTGCAAAGTTTGACTTCTGCGGGGTTTGTACGGTTTCAATTTCTTTGTTCGTAATGCTCTCCAAACACGTGTTTGCGGCAATTCCAAATTAGAGGCTACTTCCCGCGTAGAAATCCGAGGATCGTAATTTATCTAAAAATCAATAGTTATTGGTTATAGTTAAGTATTGCAAATTATGGTAATCTAACGTTTACCATTTCCAAAATATCTCTTTGATCGTTATCAACATTTCCATGGGGATTCTAAGAATTGCGGCGTTTACTAAACGATCCATGGTTTATTTGGTTAAATGGGAAACCCAACGCTGAGCGCGCCGCTTGATCCAAGTGCATTTTGTTGACGTTGCTTGGCAACGAATCCGGCGCGGCGGTCTGTAACCAAGCTCCAGTTACGTACCTGAAGGTTTTTTGATTATTACACCAATATTTTAAAAAAATAATGCTAACATGTTATACATTGCGGAAATGAGAAAAGACACGACTATCGGAAAATGCCAAAATTCAACATAGCTCCCATAAGAAAAAGAAAAGTTGGCCATGGTTACGCCGCCATCTTTGATGCTATTTTAAATTAAAAAATGACATTGCTGTTTCGAAGGTCTAGCTACATTTGGTTTTGAATAAAAAATTAAAAACGATACCTTAACAATTTAGTTTTTTGCTGATATCTTTAAAATGAAAAATGATAGCTTAAATTTCTTTTCAGATAATTGACAAACACAAAAATACGAAACTTTTCAAATTTAAACATAGGCTCTATCCCCAGTAATAAGCGAGATCCCCATGGTGAGCCTCGAAATTGAATCACCCGGTATAGTATATGTTACATGTTACATATTATTATGTACTGTATGGGAAAAACTTTATCGACTTTGGAAATGTTTTCTCAATAGAAGTTTCGTTGATTTCCATCCTTAGAATTTTGTCCTCAATAACTTCCCTCAGCTTCTATATTCTGTCCATAACAAAATTAATGAGAAACCTGAAAGAGATGAAAGAAACGTAGTACATGTGTTCGCGTCAAGGAATATTTGTTTTGCTGGAACGGACATCGTTTCCATTATTCATGAGATGCGGATGCATTTTCACGGCGCACTATTATGCGGCACTTATTTCCAAAGAGAAAGAGAGATGGGATAGAAACTTATAGAGGAAGAGGTAGGAGATACATATGGCCGTGTCTCCATTTTTCGCAGTAAATTATTTATTATCCTTTTGTCTACGGCAACCCGCGCAGTCTGTCCGTTGCTGGCTTTAAGAGGACCGTCGCCGACCCAGCCCTCGCATCCTGTTCATTCACCACTGACAAATGGTCACAAAAGAGGCACGTAATTTCTGCGTTTATGAGGACAGCTCGAGTCTGTTTGATTGCTATAACTGAGACACGTAATGAAATTCCAGGTGCTTATTTCCGCTTCGTATGAAATTCTTATTAAATTCAAATTTCGCAATATTTGAATTTTTGTTTACTGCCTTCAGGTATGATAAATTCATATTTTATGATTTTGGTTCGTAAAGCAAATGTTTACTGAACCTGTTATTTTGTCATGATGCCCGGCAAAGTAAGTTTGAAGAGTTTTACGATAATATGGATAAGAGTTTTACGATAATACTATAATGTGGTAGGTATGTGTATTGGAAAAATGTAAAACTTCTCTTAAGAAAACTTCATATGTTAATATAGTAGATACAGGCCAGACTGTGGGGATTGGTGAATATTTTATGTATCGGGTATCTATGACATTATAGTATCTATAATATTATTCTTAATTTCTCGAAACTTTTAGAAACATCGCCATAGTTTTCCTTGTGAAGTTTATGTATCCTCTTAACATACTTATTTTTTCAAAATACCATTATACAGTTTTGACAAAAATATTTTTGAGATCGTGAAGAAAAGGCTTTTCAAACGATATTTCACATGATAACATATTTTTGGTTTTTACTAATAAGTGACCCTTTAGGGTGCCCTTTTTTGGGTTTGAAATACGGGACCATAATTAACAAAAATTAAATTAATATTGTATGAAATATTATTCTCTAGAATTTGTATTTTGTTTATGTGCTACTGTAACTGGACTGCCTGCCAGAATAAAGGAACGCTTAAACCAATTTAGCTAAACTTTGATGCGCACTTTGGTAGTCTTTGACCGATTCTCATTATTTTTTTCTGGACATTGTACAGAAGAAATGTAACAATTGATTATTGTGGGAGAACCAAAATGATCTTTTTGGTCTAAATCTGAATTTTTCTAGATTTAGACCAGAGATGTTACACAGTTTTAACTAAAATTTTGCATTGTTTTAGTATCAGAAATACTGTAATAACTGAGCTTTGCAATGCAGATTGCATATTCCGAAATCCATCAGGATTGAATATTAACGTAGCCATTCGATGCCACGTCGACTGCGTGCTGTAAGTTCAACAAGAAGTGGACATTCACATTATTAAAGTATTAGGTACACAAGTTTCACTTGTATAAATGTATTTAATTACATTTGTATTTTGTTTTTATCAAAAACAATAGGCTATACTCTCAATCAAGTAACATTTTCTGCAAGGTTTAACCGCATTTCAAATTCCAAAGGTTTACATAATATTGTGTACTTTCAACCAAAAAAAAGCGGGTATCGGAAGGAAACAACACAGAAAATGTCAAAAAATGATATATATGGCTTTGTTAAAGAACGTTTAAGAACTTGTATAAGTTTCTCATTTATTCCACAAGGTCTCTTGAAAATAGACCAAAAACATCACTTTAGGTTAGCCGGTACAATCAGGTGTAACTTTTTTTTGTTATTCAAAACTACAATGGCATGAGATAATTTTAATTCTTTCTTTACAATATCCCGAAAAAATAATGAAAAGCGTTTAAAGATTACAAAAGTAATCATCAATTAAACATCAAATTTTAGCAAAATAGATATTTCCAAAAAAGTTATTTTGGGCGCCATCTTGCGAGATAGTGAGCGAACGGCAGCAGGCCTTAGTCATAAATCTATTATACTGTTCAGAATATCAAACTATGCCAAAATAGGTACCAAAGTTTCAAAACCACATCATCTTTTCCAGGTAACCCTGTTATTACATCCCTTGCACCTGGACTAGGTACCTACATTGCCTTGGATCGCTTATTGTTATTAATCATAAATAAAAGTGTATGTCGGTCCCGTATGAACATCCTATCTGCTACCTAAATTCTAAACTTTCTCCGATTTCAAGTTATAACATACCTAAAATACGCATCTGGTCTCCGCAGACCAAGTTTTATGCATTTCTACTATTTTCCTATACAGTACAGCAGATTAGATAGGTAATACTATTGAATACTATTGAAATATTCAATTAGCTTTGAAGAAGCGAGCAACATGGTTCGCGAAACGTCAGCATTAACAAATCTTGACACACGGCATAACCCAGAAGCTGTTTATTTTGATGACTTTCTTTACAATATCCCGAAAAAATAATGGAAAACGTTTAAAGATTACAAAAGTAATCATCAATTAAACATCAAGTTTTAGTAAAATAGATATTTCCAAAAAAGTTATTTTGGGTGCCATCTTACGAGATAGTGAGCGAACGGCAGCAGGCCTTAGTCATAATTCTATTGTACTGTACAGAACATCAAACTATGCCAGAATAGGTACCAAAGTTTCAAAACCACATCATTTTTTCCAGGTAACCCTGTTATTACATCCCTTGCACCTGGACTAGGTATCCACATTGCCTTGGATCGGTTATTATTATTAATAATAAATAAAAGTGTTTGTCGCTCCCGTATGGACATCCTATCTGCTACCTAAATTCTAAATTTCTCCGATTTCAAGTTATAACATACCTAAAATACGTCTCTGGTCTCCGCAGACCAAGTTTTATGCGTTTCTACTATCTTCCTATACAGTACACCAGATTAGATAATTTTGATGACTTTCTTTACAATATCCCGAAAAAATAATGAAAAACGTTTAAAGATTACAAAAGTAATCATCAATTAAACATCAAATTTTAGTAAACTAGATATTTCCAAAAAAGTTATTTTGGGCGCCATCTTACGAGATAGTGAGCGATCTGCAGCAGGCCTTAGTCATAAATCTATTATACTGTTCAGAATATCAAACTATGCGAAAATAGGTACCAAAGTTTCAAAACCACATCATTTTTTCCAGGTAACCCTGTTGTTACATCCCTTGCACCTGGACTAGCTAGCTACATTGCCTGGGATCGCTTATTATTATTAATAATAAATAAAAGTGTATGTCGCTCCCGTATGGTCAACCTATCTGCTACCTAAATTCTAAAATTTCTCCGACCAAGTTTTATGCATTTCTACTATTTTCCTATACCGTACACCAGGTTTAACAAAATGTTTTGTTCCAGAGTTGAGCGTTGCATTCGATTCGCATTTACGTGGACCGGCGTTCGTGATGGAGCCACCCACCAGACTGGAGTTTTCCAATTCGAGCGGCGGATGGTTGGACTGTTCGGCATCTGGGAGTCCACAGCCGTCGATAGACTGGCTGTCTGTTGATGGGACATCCGTCGGAGACGTTTCCGGCATCCGGCGGGTGCTCAGGAACGGAACACTGGTGCTGTTGCCGTTCGCGGCGGCGGCTTACAGACAGGACATCCACAGCACTGTCTATAGGTGCGTCGCGTCGAACACCGTCGGCAGGATTATCAGTCGCGACGTACAAGTTAGAGCAGGTAAAATTCCATGCTGAATAATTTATAAGTCAGTCATCCTGAGTTTACACGACGAAATCTATATTTAATAATAGTGGTCGTAGTGTACAATGATATCGAACGTAAAGGACGAATTCTATGTTTTAATTTAAAATGGCGATGATATTTTATGTTACTTACATATTAGTGTAGATTAAGTAAAAATAAGTGTTAATACTGACATCTAATGATAAATATTTCGCCTTGTCAATGAGTCCGGCGCATCCACCATAAATGCACATTGCAACAAATCAGAGTATCCGATTGCTAATTCACAGTAATCATAGTTTGTTAGTTTCGATATTTAATTTATCATGTTATTTTCGTTAATTTGTCCTAAAAACGAGTATGATTCAAAGTGACCACGTTTTACTTCAACAGCCTGCCCCAAAGGCCTAGCATTTTTTTTTGCAACACGCATAAGTTTGGTGTCTATTTTAAATCTGTGCGATGACATAAAATAAATGAGTTAAAAATAGGACGTCGAGTTATGGGCACGTTTATGTATTGCACATATTAAAATCACATCAAATAGCTTATGAAACACTGTCAAACATTGCGAAATTTAACTAGTTATTTCAGAATCATCTGCTTTGAAGAACCGACCAACATGGTTCGCGAAACGTCAGCATTAACAAATCTTGACACACGGCAAAACCCGGAAGCAGTTTATTTTCTAAATGATTCTGGCCGTGAAAGCCTACGTACTTACTCAATATAAATATCTTCTATTTCATTTTACAATTATTTATTAAACTTTTATTTTAATCTATGTTACTATAAAAAAGTAATTACATAAGACGATTAACTTCTAGTGTCAAATTTAAAATATGTGAAGACAAAATGTCCAAGTATTTGACACTGTCGATCACATTACGTTTAAAAACCGTTTTTATATACTTTCTATTACGCTAGAAGTAATTACGCGACCGATCTTCAATAACTTTTTTCAAGCTATCGTTTATGAATTTTGTCAAGAGAAAACTTTTCCACACTAATTTATATTTCAACTGAAACATTTTTGATAAAATAAAAAGAAGTAGTAAGAAATATATCTTCAGCCTGGCCGAAGTTAAAATACCAACCGACGAAAGTATTTAAACAAAAAAATATGGACTGAATCGATTTTGCCCATTCACGAACTTGTCCTTACTTTTAGATCAGCTTGTATACCAAATTTCAAATCAATGACTTCACAATTAAAGCAGTTATCGTGTACACAGACAGACGGACAGACGGACAGACAGACGGACAGATAGACGGACGTATATCTTATAGTATTTTTGTTATATTCCCTATACCTAACATGCGTCATTTTTGTGATATTCAAGTTTTCCATTAAAAAATGACAGCTGCACGGTTGCTTTCAATTATTTATAAATTATCGCCTGCGATAGTTGGAAAGAAGTTGCCCGGCAAAATTATTGTGAACATAACATATTATCGACACATCGGTTGAATTAGAAAAAAGTACTAAAAGTCGATTTTTTCAAATGGCAACCCTAACATATGAATGCATTATTCAATGGAATATTTTAGATAAACTTTGTGGAAAGTGTCCTATACCTAAAATGCATTATTACCTACTTAAATCGATTTTTAAACATCACAGTAAAAATTGCAAACATTGCCAAATCTAGATTGCGTTTGAAAACAACTGAACAATTTGAAATAAACAGAAATTTATTGAACAAGTTTTTAGATCATTTTTCATTATAATTAATTTAGTATTTATAAATTATAAAAAATTGAGACGATCGGATCCAACTATATAAGTCCACAAATTTTCAATCTCTCATTTCATTTGGTTCTCCATATAGTCCATATACTTCTAATGGCAGCTTGTCGTGGGAGACCCTGTATATTCAAGTCCATACCTGACACGCTACCTGAAGGGTGTGTTGTTTAATTTATTTTATTTTATTAATATTTAACATATTACTAAATCAATAATTAAACATATTAATTTCTTTTTAATTTTCTTGTTTAAAGAATATGGAAATATTGCACATATCAATCCCGCACACGCATAATAATATAGAAGTTGATAGGAAAACAAATTTTTTATAATCTTAAAAACTGTTTTTTTGTGTGTGAAATGTAGGTTACATACTGGAGATAACATCCACTAAAAAATATATTTGACTTTAACACTCTGTATAATAAAATCACTAATCACACAATCACCTAATCCAAATGTTAGGAAAACACATAAGGAAATATGGCTTGTTTAACACATTTCTTTCAAACATACAGAAAGGATGTAGATATTAGCTTGGACAAACTAATTCCAAATAATAAACATTACTTTGAACTTGGATATGCATCTTCAATAACTGTTGTACAACTTATACAACACTTCGACATTATGAAAACAAAATTTTCACACCACGACGGGGAAACTATTCAGCTTAAAAAAAGTATTAAATCTATTCTCAGTTAAACATTCTGATTTTCACTTTTGGCAAGCTTTTGATATTGAATACCTCTATGTGCGGCGCATCGACAACACGAGAGCGTTTGTAAGCCTGCAATTGTTGAAATTTTATTCCTGAAATTCAATGAGGTAGTTTCAAACTATGAGTCCTGGGGCCTTATTCTGCAGCACTTAGCGATATCGCAATACGCCATATCGAACACTTAGCGATATCGATAGCCGTATTCTACCGTTTTGGTCGATATCGACTGACGTCATGACTTTCCGACATGTCGCTAAATTTAACGACAGCTTCGGAGGTGTCGATAAGTTGTTTCGATATCGATATGCGTACGTAACCTCAATTTACTTATTTTCTTTATCTCGTACGGACATTGTTGACATTTGCGAACTGCTGTCACATCACAATTCACAGCTGACAGCTAATGTATACCGGTAAGGTAGTAGCGATATCGATACACGTGACGTCATGTCGAATCGAAACGGTATAGCGATGTCGCTAATCGCTATAATTGTACAATAAGGCTCCGGGTGGAAAAAGATTTGGATGCTCCAAAACATCAAAATCGCATATAGTTATCACCTCTGCAAAATATTACATCGATCTACCAGCATTATCCAAAAGTTATTTGCATTCATAACAATACCATTTCTATTTTCGATAGATAACAGTAGTTTTTTCTCCTTTACTTTCCTACTATGCACCACTATATTCACGTTTGTTACAGTTGTGACGCAACCGTTTAAGATCGACGTCGAAGTGCTGGGCGCAGCTCGAGGCTGCACGGCTGTGTTGAAATGCTCGATTCCATCGTTCGTCAAGGACCTGGTGCGGATTGTTTCGTGGGTACAAGAGCCGTCGTTCTACATCTACCCTTCTTTACAAGGAGGTAAGTCGCTCGCACACCTCCCACGTCCGTCCTTTCAGCCGTTCAGGCATCGTCCGCATTACGCTTCTCATTAAATTACTCCATTAATAACCCTTGATGTTGACGTGTTTTGCAGCCGCTCCGGTGTCCGTAACGTTACACAGAGCGGCGGTCGTCGACGCTTTTCGGCGTCACCGCTGACGGGGTTCTAGTTGCGTAAACGCCGTCAGCCGAAATAAGTAATTATATCGCAACCGGAGAGGATTGTAAATAACGTGGCGTACATCAACCACAACAGCGGCCCCAATTATTGTGGCCTTGTTTCGGGCGCAGTTTACAAGGTTTCACGGTGATGGATTAAAAATCAAATTTCGTTTAAGGCGCGCTAGACGTATGTAATCCTAATTGCCTGACAGTATTTTGATATGATGGTAGAAGTGGTATATAATACGTTAGAGATTAAGATTACATTGCGGCAGTATTTCTATTTTTAAGCTGATCGACGGCAACGATACGGATTGATACTAAATGTAGCTACGGGTAAGACAAGGTCACTTGCATTAATCAGGCCAATTCTGTAACGCAGTTGTTACGTAGCAAGTGGTTAAATTTCTTAGCAACGTTGTTAAAATTTAAAATGGTATTCTGTAACTTATCCAGTGGTTTTGCCACCAGCTGAGTGGCGAACTCAGTGGCTACGAACTTCGTAGCAACCGATAGCGATATGGACGTGCTGCTAAACACTCTTCATGTCTTTCATGTATCGTAAATGGTAACAGGTGGTAAATGAAATAGAAGACTTACCTGAAAGGTGATTGATTTTGTTTTTACTATTAAATAAGTATGAGCTGTTTTGATTTAATCTATATTTTTATTTTAGAGGTTACCCAACAATTGGCAGAAGGAACTAATACAGAACTTAGAAGTTAGAACTTACTTAGAACTATACTTCCTTTGGCTTATACCTAGGATGTGTATCTATGCAAGTAAAAAAATAATGTTATAGTCAAATACAATTTTGTATTCGTCGACTATTAAAACAAACTTGTTAAATTTATTAAATGTACAGTGGAAAGATTACCACAGTTAAATTAAATAATCATTGTTAAAGAATTAATTTAGTATCCAATAAACGAGAAAACCTTTAACACTTTTAACCACAACTACTACATTTTAACCAGTTGTCGTATTAATGATCCCATTCAATTGAAACTTGTGGTTATACATATCCGAACAACCTAACCTAACAATTCAGATATTCACTAAGACGCGAAGTCTCAGAAGAATAAGAATAGTTACAAAAATAATAAATTTTACGCGATTTCACTGAGCAGCTATCTTCTGTGGACCTTTGCACATATATAATTTTTGCGTAAACTGTCTCCACAATTCTTCGACGTTACCGGCTTCCGAAAAGGGAGTTGAGTGCGTCCCATAAGACCTATATTTTTGTTAATAAAATTAACCAAGACGGCATAAATATGGCTTTTGTGTAGTTCTACTCTCGCAAATACACCTATTCATTATTCATTTGCGAATTTTTAACTTCTGAGTACACAGCACATCGATTGATGATCAGCTGATTGATTGTTTTGTACTGAATGCGCATGACCATCTTGTTTAAACGCATTATTCTTAACAAGTGGTTAATTTTTCAATATAGAGTACGAATATCTTATTAAAGTCGTTAACAAGGTGGTTAACGAAAGTCGTTAACGTAGTTGCTACGTGGCAACTTGCTACGTAACAACTGCGTTACAGAATTGGCCAGAATATCCTGTAAGCTCTGCTTTGCTCTCGCTCTCTCTCATGAAATTTGAATACTGTCTTTTTATAACCCGTGGCTTCCCTTAGCATTGCTGCGTATTGTTGATGACTTTTATAAGTATTCTAAATTTTGCCAAACAAAATATACCTGGAAACCTATGAATGCTTTTATCTCATTCAATAACTTAAGCTTAACTTACTTTAAGCTGTTAGCAAAAAGTTTTGTTCTTGTTAAATAAAACTTAAAGTAAAAATCATCGGTAAGATTATACCTTCCATATTCTGCAGTAGTTTTTCCCATAAAATCATAACTAGTTCCCTATGAAAGTACTATGATCACGATATATAAAATTTAAATACAAAAGTGAAGCAAATTGTATGATTATAATGACACTAGCGTTGTATAATAATGACAGTTCGTCCAAATAATGACTTCATTATTTGAAGGAACTGTCATCATTATACGAACGTACTGTCAAAGTCAGTCTAAACCTACGTGGATGACACTTATTTGACATTTCGCCTCGCCACCATTGACAAACACATTTAAAAGATTTGATATAAAATGGAACTTATGAGTCGTAGATAAAACGTCGTATTCGACTCGCACACAACTGATATAAACCGCTCGAATGTTTATACGCTCGCCTACGGCTCGCGTATAGACTTCATGCTCGCGATTTATATCCTTAGTTATGTGCTCGTCAAATAATATAATATAATAATATAAATAATATAATATAATATAATATAAAATAATATACTATTATATACAGGTGCCAAAATTACCAAATTGTGACCGTTTTGGAGTAAAATGTGAAAAACCGCCGACGAATACGTTAGATGGTGGTTTTTAGGTGCTAGGCTCTAATCAAATTTGCGGACGAAATAGATTACCCAACACTTTTCACAGCGGATCCCAAAACGGCAACTGATATATTGATACTATTTCCTTCATTTTTGCTAATTTTACTGTAATAATAATTCTATATTGACACTTAATTGTGTCAATAATAAATTACAGTTTTGTAATAAATTCTTCTTTCATAAACTCACTTCCGCGGTAGTGAAAAATAAATAATCACATTAAAATTTTCTGTGTCAAAACCAGAAATGTTTTATAACTTTACTCACACAGTGGTCAAAAAGCCTTGTTTTACTCCATTTAAGTCTATGACCTTTTCAATTATAACTGTTTTGCAGCATTTTTTATTTGAACAATTTTTTCTATCTAGGTACATGTGTTTCATGTTGTAAAACACTTGGTAGTTGCAACAAGACTTTTGTTGTATTTCCGTAGAAAAAAAAACAAGTAAGCAAGTACGTAAAGTATCAAGCCGATTAATGTATCACATTATTATTGAATTAGGGTGAGGCTATGATATTGTTTGTTGACCTTGACCTTCAGTATGACCTTGACCTTGGTGTATCATCTGCGACGCTAATTCCAGCAGAACTGATTGTACTGACTCTACAAATAAACTTTTATTGCTACACAAATATACTTTTACTGCCTATATAAACAGAAGAAAAGGCAATCTTTATCTAAGCATAAGTATGTAGTAGTGATAAGGTCAATGCACATAGTTACAATTAGGGCACTGCACGTTTAATTACAACGATTCTAGAGCTCTTCCAAAGCATTCAGTCGGAAAAGTTTATACTCTGCAGCTAACTAACGGACAACACGGGAACGTATTGCCCAATTTAAAAGATGTAGTACCACAACTGCTTACTCCGCATAGTGTAGTTTCACAGGGATCTGGATTTTGCAGCGCTGGCCCTCCTTAATAGTTGTATAGGTTCACGTGCAATTAACCAGATCGATGAATCAATTTGGGCACGCCCTATCTCGCCGGTGGAAAACGATCTCTAGTAAATGAATTTCGTTCTCGCGCCTAAAGAAGATTTACGACCCTTGTGAGCGCTGACTCAAGACGTGTCGAACAGAAGCCGTAGACCTATATAACGTCTACAAACTTCATTAAAATATTATGATACACGACTTTTCTTGTCGTATCATTTTTTTGTTGTTGTACAGAGTATACAAAGTACAAATAAGGCAGTTGTACAAAAACTAACGGTGAAGCATATGCTTCTGTGCGATTGACAAGCCTTACGAGAAGACAAACAGTGGAAATAAATTGGATACTAATGTAGATACTAGTTCGTCGAACAAATACAAGACTATATATAGTATATAGGCCATTGAGTTCAAAATGCCAATAGTTCTACTAGTTTCACTGGTCAAATGTTACCTAGTGTTTATCTCAATTGTCCCTCTCACAAATCGGGATACCTTAATTATATCTAATAAGACAATTATCAACATCTTCTAAAATTAATTAGTGTAGAGTTGACTGGCTTTGCTTTACCTTAGTAAAAGTTTATAAAAATTAATTAATTAGCATGGACCATTGACTGAATTACAAGAATTAAATCTGGTGCAATCACCAGATTTACTGTCACTTACTGACAACACGCAAAGATGCCTTGACCGTACTATTGTAAGTTCAGAATCTTGTCGAAAGCACTTCATGAAGGCATGACGCCAACAATAAACAAAAACTAATAACTGCGTGATGACAACTGATGCGGTATTTTCTCTTATAATTGTTTGCGTTTTCTCAAAGAACTAGACTCAAATCAAAACCGTTTAGATTCGGATTGCGAAAGAATGCAAATCAGAATAAATTGTCAGTTTTTAGTGGACAGATTTTTCTTGCTGGCCAGGTTAGTCATTTAGCTTTGATTATTGTATTTTAGACACATTAAATATGTAATTAAATTTAAATTAAATCTAATTTTCTGAATCTACATTCAAAATTATATTAATTATATTTTATCATAATAAAAATGTTTTTTAATGTTAATTTTTTTTAAATTCAGATTTTTGTTGTAGCTACCTAATTAGTTTATTTAACTTTGTAAGCCTGTAGCAACATCTAAATATATATTATTTAAATCAACTCAACTTATCATTAAATGTTCTAATCTGTTGATTATATTGCTTCTAATAGGCTCGGTTCTACGCATTCTCAGTCTATAAACCCAGTGTATAAACTTTTTTGCCCTTGCTTGTATAATGAGAAAATTTCCATTTGTGGGATGATAGGATTAAAAAAATGGTTCTCTGTTGGACCTTTTCATTCTTCCAATATTTCGCTAATTGTTCTTGGCTGTAATATTGTTGTGCTTAAAGTTCAAGTCTATCGTACTATTTATTTATTTTTCTACTTTGCATTCGCAATGCACACGTAACACTGTTTTCGGTGTTACAATTAACAAATTGTAACACCGTTTTTAGTAACTTTTTTCTAAGATTAGTCACATTGATATCAAATGCCATATGTCAAACGTACAAAACATAACCACAAATTGCCTTTTTAGAATCGCTTGCAATCTCATAAACTGCGAAATATCTACATTCTATCCATATTTAAACATGCGTGTCGCCTGCTATAGTATGGCCAAAGGGTTGGGACTTTCTTAGTTTTGCTGTGTTCATCAAAATACACCAGCATGACGTTTTCGGTGATGTTTTGCGGCTCTGGTAGGTGACCGTCATCATTCTTGTCAACTAAACATCAAATCCCCTTTTCAGATATAATTCAATGACCACATTTACCTTAATAAGGTAATATGCGAAGTTCAGTCCTACATCGTAGATATGAACGATTTCAATTACTGCTGCGGGATTGTATATGAGCAATAAATGATTTAGTGAATATCAGCATACACTTAGGAAGCTTAGGAATCATAGTTGCGACCTCGCTGATTATTTCTTAAAACTTGTAGGCTAAAGTAGAGTAAAATTATTCACAATTAGATTTTGTCATGATTTTATCCCAACCTTACGAAGCTGACAGCTTACTACAGTATTGCCAGGTGGTACCCTCAAAATACCCTAGATTCTAATTTAGCGCAATATAGTAATCACAATTTCTAAATTTATATGAAATTGATGGCGCAAAGTAGAAAAAATAGTATATTACACTCGTTTTATAAAACGTATTGGCGCACTCGTTCCATTTGGGCACTCCTCAGTACGCTCGTCGTGCCCAAAAATACTTATGCGCCAATCTGACGTCTTATAAAAAATGTATAATAATATACTATTATAACATTCCTATTGTGGCAGCTTGTTTTTCTTCTGTCTGGGTAACAAAATCGATTTCCTTTAGATCATGTCGGTTTGACATGATAACTTGCGGGCAGGAGGGATTATCAGATCATACCTTTTGAAAGATCAAGGTTATGGAATCTCCTGGCTGCGATTTAGTCTCCTGGGACTTCTTTCTCTGTTTCTTGTCCAAAATGACAACTCAGTTGCAGGCATTCTATTACTTGTGTAATGTCAACCACATTAACAAATTTAAAATTCAAGCTCTTTTATACAAAAAAAAGCAAATTATTTTTAAATGTAGTTATTTACATTTACAAGTTTCTCTGAGTGCACAATTTTGTCAAGGAGACCGGCGACAAAACGTTATTTTTCCGTTTGTTTACTGGCAATTAGGGAGGAACAGGAGCACAATTCTTTCTTCAGAATTATTGGGCAATTTGGAGATAAACTTCTAGGTCGTGGCTAATAACGTTGCGTTAGCGTCGTAACGCCGATGGGGGTGCCGAAGGGGCGGCATAATGATCCGGGTTCCTCGGAGCGCGCCATGGACCGCCCAGGGGTTCGAGATGTTGTTAAGGAATTTCACGCAACGCCGGAACTGCCAAAACTATTTGTAGGTCCGTTGAGTGTGATTTAGCGGGGCGAGTTTTTAACTCAAAGCACGAGGCGCTGAAGTGTGTTATCCGTTCGCTGGCTTTAGATCTAAAGGCGGCAGTAACCCAACGCCCACAAGCGAAGACCTTCCCTTGGCACGCCGACACATATACACACATAGGGGTCGGCATGTTCGACGAACTAAGAGAAATCTGTTTGCGAAGAGGTGTTCTTTCACAGTTCTTCGGAAAACATATTTATCACATATTGGTTCCCAATTTCAGGCAAATGAAGTGAAGTTCTTGGAATATAGACTAGTAGATCAGCAGTCTATAGAGAAGCAGCAAGATGGCTCGGAATCCAACAAGTTGTTTGGATTGACTTATAGATAGTAGTGCGGATAATCGGTTTATCGAAACAATAAAAATTAAATTAGTGAAATCATCTCGACTATAGCTTCCGATTGGACAGGATTTCTTAACATAAAGCACTAGGTTTAGGCGAAAAATGAGACCTGCTACGGTACAGAAAATACAGAAATAACCTTTTAATTAAATGATACAGAAACCCACCGCACGCGCGTTACAATTCTATTATAACTTCTCCATTATAATATATTGTTGGTCCGCGGTTATTAAAAGAAGAAGTAAAGTGAATCAAGGAACAAAATGTCTATCTGTTCTATACTAATCTACAATCGAACACAAGAATCATCAAAATCAGATCAACTGCGTGAGAAAAACTAATTTTGAAATTTTATTTTCTGAGATGTGCATTAACTTAGATTTTAGAAGCCCAAGTAATAAATCAAGATTATTGAAAATTAATAACACTGTTACAAGCAAAAAAAAACGAAATATACGTTTTACAACACATAGTGTTGCCCACCATTGGCAACATCTTCACGTCATCGAAATCACTCGGGACACACAATGGATTTCGAAATCGATCCAAACACGGTCAGGTGGAAAAACACATGCGATCATCAACTCCAGATGTGCGTAGTGAGGTGTAAATTTAGGTATATAAGGGAGATTTCTTTGGTAGGTCTTCAGTTTTCAGTTAGCTCTGAAGACGCGAGCAACATGGTTCGCGAAACGTCAGCATTTACGAATATCAACACCCGGAAGCAGTTTATTTTTTAAAAATGTTTACTTGATCTTCTTCTGTTATGTAAAGCATAAAGCAATAAAGCATAATGGTCTGAGATTATGTTTATGGTACTTTGTCCTTGGACAAGATTTACAATAGCTACCATTTCTTGTGAAATCGTTCAACTTGTTCGTGACTTAGTTAGCGCTGGAAGAAATTCAAATGGAAATGCCAAAGAGAATTTTGATGGAGTTGTTTCATTTCACAGTAGACAATAAAAAACTTTCAGTTTGTCTTCGTGGCAGTTGTAGATCACGAACAAGCTCTTGGTACTCCTCATTTGACACTTCATGTCTTTCCATTCAATGCGATAGAAGTTTTCTTCCACATGGAAGAAACTTAATTTCAACGATAATTTACGAAAAAAATTAATACCGTAATTTAACATCCCTGATTATAACACCTCACATCGAACAAATTCACAGTAGTCAAGAAATGATTTTTGATTGTTTTCTTAAACTGCTATTGTTAAACAGAAGAATCAATACTTTATAAACAATTGGTTTTAGAGTACTATACTGTCTTAGTACTTAATGCCTTAAAATATAGAAACGGGTTGTATATTACTTAAAAAATATAAAATATAACTTTTAGTTATTACAATGGTATGGAACATTTTGTATAAGCAATAATAAATTTAAAACGTGCACCCAGACGGTCTTCATATATTATCAAGCAAAAATCATCCACGTTTTCGCAATCGTATATTGAATATATTTTGATGGTAAAATGTTTATAACTTTTGTAAAAATTGCTGCATAATTTTCTATCATACATCAAATTGTAGATAATTAATCGAGGTAGTCACATGCTCACGGAAAAAGTTTTTCTCAGAAGCAAACAACCCTCGATATTGTATTCCTCAACTGGATATTGAATACCATTCGATGGGGTGCTTTAGTAAAATATTTATAACTGGTCTAAGAATGTTGCATTTACGCTTGTTAAAATGATGGCTTTTAACGTGCGTATCACAGAAATAGAAACCCTCCACCTTATCGTAAGTTTGATGATGCCATATCTGTTATATGTTATTTTATGCACCTATACAATATAGCACATGTGCGAAGGTATGACGACGACCAGTGCGGTCTTCAATACCAGGCGACCACATGTCATTGAGAGAACATGTTGTACTTATTTTCAATGTTACAATAAGAATAAATACTAAGTTTATTACGACGATGTGTGGTTTTAATATGATATATAACATGATGGAGCAGAAAGGGAATTCCAGATCTTGAATTATCATTTTCTTTTCTATAATTTCAACAATCACAATTATAACTCTGTACTATTTAGGTAAAACAAACAAGTGAAAATTATACTGTTGGTGCAATTAAATTTTTCACCGGAATAAACCTATGAATGAAAGAATACGATAGGATACTTAATAGAAATAACATATTGCATTATGATAGACTTGCAGTTAATAGGAACATGTAATAAAGAAGAGACATACAGAAAAAAAAACAGTTTATTTGTTTCACACTCGTATTTAAAGCAAATTTAATGAGCTATTAATTTAAAAAATAGACAAAATTACAGATCGCAACAGGTCATCAAATTGTTGTTAAATTTGAAAAATATAGAAATGGAAAACTTCTGAATATTTTCGACTGTAACTAATTTGTCATCATATCACACCGAATTTTATTTTATTTTGGATATCGTATAAGAAATGATAGTTATGATTTTTTATACACACGCAAATACCCAAAGCTTTTTTAATCGAGTTTTGGGGATGTCTGGAAAATGTCTTCAATACCATTATGTTCACTTCTACCAGCTCTACAACGTAGCCTATCGGCCAGTTGCAGAAATGCCCATCAAGTCTTAATGGCTGCTTAGCTCTTAACGGCTCATTATTAACTAATCAGAATGCAAAACCGGTTGTTAATCAGTCTCTAAGGATATAATCATTCATTAAGAGTTGATGAGCCTTTCTACAACCTACCATAAGTCTCGTGAAATAGTATCTTGTGCACCAAGCCGAGAAAGTGGTTCTTTTCCGGGCCGAGAGAAGAGTTGCACAGGCGAGCATAGGCGAGCACAGGCTAGCCTGGGCACTTCTTGAGGCCCGGAAAACCACTTTCTGGGCGTGGTACACACATAATGTTTTATCCTACACATCGTAATAAAATCACCCGTTTCTAAAGACTAATCACTGACATATTGGCTTCTGACAAATAAAAAAGCGTTGACGTTTTAATCGCAAACGTCAAACCTAATCGAAAGCTGAGAGACCATTCGGTCGCCACCTATAGGGACAATTATTTACGCGGCTAGCGCTGAAAAGTGTACATTACAGGCCTGGCTGGGCCTGGCGGGCAAATAGCATCTTTCGTGTATATTTTCATTGTAACACAGTGTAATTGAAACATTATAATTAAAATTTAAGTCAGAGATTGTGAAGACCAAAATTAGTTTTAGATACGGCTCATTTCCGTGAGATGGCAGAGTATGAAGTTACACTTTTCTATGCTAACCAAATGATTATAGTTTTATGGGATTTGACTGCTGGGGACGTTGCCGTCGTGCACCCGGCAATAACGCACCAAGGAAAGCATGTTGCACCTAACGTAATTGTAGTAACTAATATATTATTCTGCTTAATGGTCTAGATTACTCTAAATTTCCTCCACGAGAACTAACCAATGCTGGGCACAAAAGCGTTAATCAGTTAATCGTTAATTAACGAATTTAAATTTTTCGTTACCAAATTAGCTTTTAAGTTAACTTTCAAAGCCATTAACGGACTGACTAATTCGTTAACGGATTAATGATTAACGAAGTTAACTTTCTGACTAACTTTGCCCAGCTTTGGAACTAACCATATATTATGACAAGTAAACACTGTAACGTGTTTGTGCATTACTGGGATGTAGGATACTTTTCGCAAGACGTGCACTTAATTCAAGCAAAATCCGGAGCAAATAGTCGGACGTGACGCCGCCGCGAGGCACATACAAAAAATATGTAGTAATAGAGTAAATCCCCCTGCGCAAATATATGAATGAAAAATCCGGAGTTATGAAAGGATTGCGTGACTGGAATTTATTTCCTTCCGACAAAAGGCTCCCTGAACGGGACTGGATGGAAGGACCCATGTCCTCAATCAGACTTCCGTTTTGGCGTACGTGTGCGCGTATTGTCAAGTATAGTCCTCTCCTCGCAGTATCGCTGACGTAGACGCGTGATACGACCACGTAAATAAAACGAAATGGGGTCGGTCTAAGGACCACCATGTCGCCTACTGAGATCAATCGACATGATTAGTATCGGGACTGTATAGAGTTGAGCTGAGCAGAATGGCGACGGAGTAGTATCAAATTTAATCATTTCATATCAGAAAAGTCTGCTTCACCCATAATAGTACAACCTATCTGTACCAAATTCATTCAGAGATATTTCACTCATACGCCATTGTCCAAAAGAAAATTCTATTGAGGTTTCAGTGAAGGGAGACACATTTGCATAGACTAAAGTTGCATTATACGGGATCCGATATCCGATACATTTATCTGACGGATTCTCAGATAACAATACACAAGTATCCAAAAGCCAGCTGGTTTTTTTTTTATTTTGTGAAAGTGAGAAGTTGTACGGGATGAGTAAAAGCAGTATCTGGCGTCAAATTCAACAAATGACCGACGGTGGTTGATGCTGCTTCACTATCTGGACAAAAAGGAAATATAGCTTTTGTAATAAAAAACTTCACTATACCATTAAGATAAATAGTCAAAGATCGACAAATTGGTAGTCATAATTTCCAACCTGCAAGTGTGATACTGTGGTAGGGTGGTACAAATTGTACTTTACGCTCAGAGTGCATAATCATTATTTTCTTATCTGTCAGTGTGAGCGCATATTTACTTTTATTTTTGTCAATTATTTTGACTAACTGTAATACATGGGACTTGTGGTAGTACCTACTACTCTTTAGCAGTTGTAGTTTCGAAATTATTTGATCTTTCTTAGTGCTTTATAAAATTAACTTTACTATAGCATTAAGAAAAAGTACGACACAGTATGATTGTCTTAAATTTTCTATTGCTGAGTTTTAATATTATACTTTTAAGGTTTGTTGAAATTACATGATGCGTTTTACCGTAAACGGACTTCTTTGTTGAAAGCGCCTTGTCATATGGCGATCTTTTACAAACACGTAAAGGTATTTAATGTCAGCATTTCCGGAATATACCGGAAGTAGTCATAAATGCACTCTGGTTTTGAAACTCAAACAAGAACCTTGGTCGTATGTGGTATCAACGGATAGATATCTAAAAAATTAACAATTTCTTTTTTAATTTTTTTTTCCAAATCTACTGTTTATAAGCGAAAGCATAATCAGTTATGGTGTCCAAAATTTCAAGTTGATAAAAAGTTGTCCCTATGGACCCACATATTCTACAAAGAAAATTGGCCCAATTGAATAAAAAATTTAAAAATCGAATTATTTCATATTTTTGTTAATGAAAGATTTCATATTTTTCTAATGAGATTTTTCTTTTTCAAAGCCCACATGTAGGCGCATAATAAAATATTTAATGACAAATAAACTATTATCAACATTTAAGCAATTTTTTTTAAAATATACGAAAATGGCCATTTTTCTGAAAGTTCTATCGAATCTAAATAAACTGTAAGCAATCTAAATGTTGCATTAGAGTAATGTTTTTCTGTATACGTTAATTTCACACCTTATTGTTAAACTAGCCTATTTGAAAAAGAAAAATTTCTTAATCTTTCATTAAAAATATCCAATTTTTAAAGAAAATTATAAACTAATAGTCATTTTGCGGGAGACTTAAATATTTTTCAATTGGTCCATTTCTTTTTGTAGTATATGTGGGTCCATAGGGAAAATATTTAATCAACATGAAATTTTGAATTTCGAAAAATTCGTTTTAGATGGTATTTAGATTTCGAAAAACATTTTTGTGTTTTTGCAGATATAATATTATCATATCCACATGGTTTAAAAATTGCAAATCAAGTTTTATTTCTCAATATGAACCCCACAAAAGTCAACATACAATATTCACCAGGTTTCAGAATTAAGCCTATTTTATATTAAACCACCCTCTGGGTTTTCTTACTATTTTTCCTGTATTTGCAAGTATAATATTATCATACTCAAGGTTAAAGTTCTAAAACAACAATACGTTTTAACCCCTTCAAAACGCCCCCCCTTATTGCTGTTATTCTTTTCACATTCTTCCGCTTTTCTAACGCCTGTTTTAGGTCCATCTGCAAAAGAAAAAGATTGTCAAAATCGACCAATGTGCGGCGCCTAGCGCAAAGCATCGAGTTGCAATGACATCTTACAGCCATGTTCCACGAGGTGGTAGATTAAAGCTGTTTCCGCATGCAATGGTTAGTGGCACCAGAAGTAGCCAGTAAATGGCGCCACATTTCTGGCACTAGTTTTGCGTTTCCACATAAACGCTCCGAATTTTTTAACTGCTGTACAGTCATGGTTGACAGCTGGTTTGACAGTTTCTGGAGCCAGAAAGAACAACGACATCGTACTAAACTATTTATTTAAGTGTGGTTCTGGTGTCTTATAAGTTAGAGGTAGGTTTGTGGTTAGTTTCTTTGTGATGAAAGAACTCTGATACAATACTGTTTTGAACTGCTAAGTATGCACATGTTGTGAAAAAGTTTCACTTCAGTAGTGCATAGTATACAATACTCGGTCTTTTTTTATCTAAAACAATATGTGAACAAAATTAAATTTGGAGGAAGACATTATCCAATTTTCATAAAACGAAGAGTTTTTTGTTAAAGTAAATTAATTTATATTTGTTATACATATTTTTAATATTAAAAAAATCTTGATACTACAAAATAGTGTTCTGAAGAATCTACGTGCCAATAGCACATAATCTTGATAATGAAATAAAACTGTTTTTCGAACTAAAAGTGCAAATAGGATTTAAGACAAAAATACTTAATTAAAAATACTATTTTAAGGTGTTTAGGACAACGCGAATTTACCGGCTATAAATTCATTTCACAAAAGTTGCAAAAATTACTTTTCTTCCACTTATTTGTTTCTTCCATAACTTCTTATCCGTTGTTGTTTGAAACCCCAGGACATTGTTTCCATGTAACTTTACTTTCATTTAATGTAAACGCAACGGACTTCTTCAATAAGCACGTTAAATTTTCAGTGCTTGTTTAACTTTCAGAAGTTTAAAAGAAGGTCGGCCATAGAATCATAAACATTCTTTTCATTGCTGAATACTTCCGTAACAGCATATTCAAGTTTTTTATTTCTAACATCTACCTTGAGGTTGGATTTTAAATATTTATTAATTGAATAACAATTCAATAACAGTTCAAGAACTGTATAATTAAGATTTAAGTTACCTAGTTTTTTACACTGTACCAAAATCATATGGCTATTAAATGAACAAAAAAAATGATAACAAGACCAACAGTGATTTGGAGACAACAACAAATACGCATTCATGCGATTCAT
Organism: Aphodius sticticus; assembly: GCA_963966075.1. Taxonomy (NCBI): domain Eukaryota; kingdom Metazoa; phylum Arthropoda; class Insecta; order Coleoptera; family Scarabaeidae; genus Aphodius; species Aphodius sticticus. The sequence goes on along the minus strand of OZ014506.1, from coordinate 85,887,708 downwards.
GTGTTGAAATTACTAAACGGAGAGCCGCCGTCCGTACTACCGCACACAGCGAAGTATATTCTCAAAACGTGAGAAAATTATATACTCGCGGTTATTGCTTTAGATGAAAGTTAATATTTACTTGGTTTGAAACAGTTTCTTTCACTTAAGAATTCCTTGTTCTGACACTTCAAGAATATCCCAATCTCAGAGTTATTAGTTTGGGTTAAGTATATAATTTTCAAACCAAGAAGTTTAAATTCTCAATTCAAGCAGTTGATCAATGTCTTGAATCAAGTAATCCATTGCTTGCGACGCGCATGCGCATTTACACTCAAACGTGCACGAACGTTGCCGAGATTTACAATTTGTCGCTTCGTCCTTCGACTTCAGTTAGTTGGGGTCTGCTATGGCGTCGTGTTCGCTGACTACTGAGTATTGTGCGGGAAGAGTTCAATATGTAGGTAAGTATATCTTTACTAATTTTGTAGGTACCTACTGTACGCACTAACATTCCGATCTATAATATTATGAAAGTACCTATATAGTTTTAATTTTGCGTGAATAGCGTACAGTACTTATGTTCAACGTATTTGCGACGCAGTTCGTAGTTGTGAGTGAGTTGTGACTTGTGACGCACTCCTAGTCTCTCACACGCACTTCAGAAACTGCATCGTTTTTGGACGTTCTGCGTCAAAATTTGTAAAAATAAATCAATTTGGTAAAGTGGTAGGTATTTTTTTGCTAATTTTTTGTTACAGAGATGGAGCAGTTACTTGCAAACTGGAACATGCCTGAAGAAATTATTTAGATATTTCGAGGTACGTAAGCTGTGCCTAGCCATATAGTAGTCACCAAATCAGCATACATGTCACCGAAAACTTACTTGTGTAATATAATGGAAGCAATTTTATTTCCAATAGAATATGGTGTATTTTTCCATGCTTAGATTTTGTTGGTAGTGATAATTTGTAAATTGGTAAGTATATGTGTAATTAAGCAAAGAAATTTCATATAATAAAACAAATATCATTCGCTACGTTATTGTCTACTAATTTCACACAATTCCCTACCTTTAAACAAAAACTAAAACAGAGTGTTTTCTATTCAATCCAGTATGATCATTTTCTTTAACTAAATCTATACTCACTTCACGAAAATATTTTCTCATTGTCAAGCATATATATTGACTTTAAGAAAATTCCGTTATTCGCAACGTGAGAATAGTTTTCTTGAATTAATGATATCTATACTCAAGGCAAGAAAATATTTTCTCAGATATACAAGCATATGATAATTTCAATTCATGAATATCTCGTTATTCTTAACTTGAGAAAATATCTACTTGCGGCTATAGCAAACTAATCATTTACTTGGATGAAAGCATATTGCTTTGAGTGAAGTATTTACTTTTCTGTGTGCGTGTGTAGTGAAATTTACTGATCAAAACTAAACAACCTTTAGTATATGTGAACCAACATATAAATATTATATGTGACCCAACCAGTAGTTATTATTGCGATACCAAAGATGACTAAACGCGAATAGTTCCAGACACTACAACAGTTCTCTCCATGTGTAGTTTTGCAATTTCAAACTTACAGAGCTCCATAGAAAGTTGAAAACGGTTCATTTGATTGTTATACATTTGCTTACTCTTGTAGCATGCGATCACAATAACGTGAGCGACAGTTTGTGTCGTTACTAAGAAGGTACCTTTCTTAGTAACGACACAAACTAAGTTTCAAATCTGTATGCAGTTTAAAGGCAAATCGTTGGATGAGCGCTTGTCATAATAAAAAGTACGGCGAGATAGTAAAACTTCGTCGAAGACAAAACGTGCATCTCAACTAGAATGGACTTTTTCAATTCTCTAGCCGCTAGCGCAAAGAATTGTTATTGCAGCAAGGTTGTTAGTTTTGTCATGCCATGCGTGAAAAATGAACTATTCATAAGCGTGCGCGACGGAAAACTTACTTTGAGAATTTTCTTCGTCGCATTTCTGGGTTCTACACACGAATAAAATCATTTAATGCAGGTCTTTTAACGTTTTCATGGAGACACTTTCTTAACTAATAATGTCCTGTCCTTATTACTTTACTACATGATAATACACGATTGATTCGCTGTCAGCATGATATTACTCTGGTATACGGAAAACGAAAGGAAAAAGTTATAAAAACTAACTACATACTCAACTCCGCAATTTTACCTAAAATGTTTAATTAATTTATCAAAAACTAATTGCTGGGTGGGAGTCACGTAGCTGTATTATTATGCAGTTTCTGTCCTCCAGTCCACAGATATTTCAACGCCACCGTACCGTTTTTAACTTCTAATTAATCAAAGTATTGCATGTACAACGCGGTCACCGCCAGTACAGCTTTATGCTTTCAACACCCGTTGGCAGAATGAAAAGTACGATTCTTTTGAAATTTAGCTCATAAATTTTTATTTCTAATTACATCATATTTTCCCGTCACCTCGACCTCAGCCAAAATGATAGTAAAGCTGGTAAACATATTCGTTTTTATTTCTACTTATCTAGCTGAAAATATTAGATATGGTATAATTCTCAAGAGTTCATTACATTATCACTGAGAATTAAACAAGTATTTGATGGCCCATTCTTTCTAACAATCGCGAAAGTCCTAATGAAAGTCCCCTCCGATGAATAGATATCTTAAAAGTCTTTCTTTTGTATTGTTATTTTGTTTTAATTATTTGATGAGTGATTTACGATGTGTTGAACTGGTTATTGCTTATCAGAGCAATAGTTTGTTCCTACAATAATGTTTCTAATATCCATATTTTAATATAATGATGACTATTATCTATATCTTATCTGAATTACGCCATACAATGATAATTTATTTATTTGCAACCACAACAACAAAGAACAATACAATTTCCGGAGACCTGAACCGAATGTAGTCAAGACAAAGTAGGTTTTAAGTTAAAAGCTGGATTCTTTTATAATTTATTTAGACGTAATAAACAGTATTATAATATAATATGATCAAAAGTCCCCACCAGTACAGCTACTGCAAGAATAGGTATAGGCGGTGAAAGGGGGTAGAAGATTATAGGTCTTTGCTTATATCACTAACCATTTTAGAAATATAGACGTATATAGATATAGACGTAACTATAAATGTAAATAAATGAATCGGTCGGTTCGAAATCACCCGGAAATCAATATATCAAGTATACCAGTTAGCTATTTTGTGCCAACGGACAAAATATAAAGTAGTTCACATAGAATTAAATGTATTACATATTTTATTTATATTTGAATTAAAAGCAGAGCAATGATTAAAACAAATCATCATGGACATGTACTGTTTTTAAACTCGACGGAAAAACAGCGTACATTTTTAACAATATTTGTTTATTTAAAGCATTTAAATAATATTTTTATTATGATGTATAGTGGCGACTAGAAAAATTGCGAAAGATGTCGGGTGCTTATGTAACTTATTTGCTGTTATATTTGAAGATCCTAGACTCTAAATCCAATGTCCAATTTTTTAAATTCAAAATGGCGGAATCAATATGTGCCCGAAAATGCACAAAATCTTGGATTTGCATGAAACTCATTTTCCGTAATATTTGAAAATTGATAATTAAATGTCATGACAGATTTTCAAAATAAATTCAAAATGGCGGATTATACATGGTGAGTCAAAATTACCGGAACACCTTAGCAATTCTTCAGCGGTAAAGAATTTCAAAGCAAATTTCAAAGAAAAGTTTTTTGGTGAAAACAAGCTATCGTCTAAATATATTTTCAATATACAGGTTGTTCATTTTATTCTAGAAATTTGGTAAACTTTTCTTTTTCTAATAGAACACCCCGTATATTTTACATTTTTTAATTCTAAGATTAATTCTAAGAGTCTTTGTAAGAATATTTTTTTTTTATAAAATGCATCATCTTTGAGTTATGAGCAATTAATCGATCATTAACGGATAAAAATAAAAAACATCAAGAAAAAATATCTTAACTATGAAATAGAATTAAATTAAATATTCTAGCTGCTAAATTAAAAGAAATTCGTATGTATTTGGGAAAATATTCTTAATTTAAAGTCCAGGAGTTTTTATTAATTGCTGATAACTAAAAAATGATATGTATTGTATTAAAAAAATAATTTCTACAAAAGAATTAATCCTAGAATTAAGAAATGTTACCAAATTGCCAAAATAGTGTGTTTAAACATAGAATTTTTTTTTATTTTTGTTTTCAGTTGGAGAATTATTATATAGTATTTCGGTAATTTTTGATTAATTGCTCATAACTGAAAAATAATGGATTTTATTAATACAATCATACAAAATATTGTTTAAAGCAAAACAACTTTTACTGAAACATTTTTTGAAATTGTTTATGGTTGGAATTATTTAGGTGTTTCGGTAATTTTGACTAACCCTGTATATGGCGATATGATCGAGTATGATTTAGGTCCCGGCTAGGATACGAGCGGCGAGCGGCGGGCGGCGAGCAGCGAGCGGCAGACCGGTGCCGCTAATGATATATGTTTACATTGTTTCAAAGCCTTAACTTGGCAAAGCGGCTACGATACAGTAAGCGGCAGAGCGGCATCGTGAGCGGCACCACCTTGCCGCGTACTAGTGCCGCTCACCGCAGAATTATACAGGGTTAGCAAAAATTACCGGAATACCTAAAGAATTCTCCAACCGTACAACAATTCAAAAAATTGTTCAAACAAAAGTTTTTTTGCTTTAAACAGGCTATCGTTTAAATATATCTTCAATATACAGGCTGCTCATTTTATTATAGAAATTTGGTAACCTCTCCTTTTTTAAATAGAACAGGCTATATATTATCACATTTTTTTATTCTAAGATTAATTCTAAGTATTTTTTTATAGGAATCATATTTTTATTCAATGCATTATTTTTTAATTATAAGCTATTAACCTAAAATAGTCAAATTACCGGAACATCAAAAAAATTCACCAACTGCAAAAAATTCAAAAAATGTTTCAAATAAAAGTTTTTTGGGTTTAAACAACCGCTGGTTTAAATATAGTTTTAATTTACAGTGTGGTCTTTTTATTATGGAAATCTGCAAACCTTTCCATCTTCTAATAGAAGATCCTGCATACCTATTTTATTTTTTTATTCTTAGGTTGATTCTAAGAACTTTTTGTAGAAATAAGTTTCTTTGAAAATGCATCATTTCTAAGTTATGAGTAATTAATCAAAACTCCTGAACTTCAAATTAAGAATATTTTGCCACATACATACACATTTATTTTAATGTGTCAGGTTGAACATTTGATTTAATTGTATTTAATTGAATTATTTTTTCTTGGATTTTTTATTTTTAACCCGTTTGGTTCAAGTAAAAGTTTATTTTGGTTAATTGCTTATAACTAAAAAATAATGCATTTTATAAAAAAATAATTCCTACAAAAAATTTTTAGAATTAATCCTAGCATTAAAAATATAAAAATATACAGCGTCTGTTAGAAAAAGAAAAGGTTTGCAAATTTCTATAATAAAATAGACACCCTGTATATTAAGAAAATATTTGAACTAGAGGTTGTTTAACCCAAAGAACACAGAGCTTTTGACATTTTATGCAGTTTGAGATTTATTTAGATGTTCCGGTAATTTCGACTATTTTTGGTTAATAGCTTATAATTAAAAATTAATGCATTTTATAAAAAATGATTCATATAAAAAATTCTTAGAATTAATCTTAGAATCAAAAAATTTAATAATATATAGCCTGTTTTATTTAAAAAAAATTAGAGGTCATCAAATTTCTAGAATAAAATGAGCACCTTGTATATTGAAAATATATTTAGAAGATAGGTAGTTTAAAGCCAAAAAACTTTTAGTTGAACCATTTTTTTTTTTAATTTCTTACCGTTGGAGAATTATTTAGTATCTATGACTATACATCCCTACCATGATACACATGAATGATTATGATGACAGTAGCTTTGTATAATAATGACAGTTCGTTCGAATAATTACTTTATTATTCAAACGAACAGTCATCGTTATACGAACGTACTGTCAAAGTCTGTCTAAATCTATGTGGATGACTACGTCGTAAATATACTATTAATATTACAATAATACAAATGTCGCAGTCCAGACCTCTATCTTTCTAAATATTTCTTGAGTTTGTCATGAATATAGTCAAACGTTGCAATTGACATTCTCATATAGTTAAAACCCCGTTTTCTATATTTTCTTAAGTAGTGAAATAAATGGTGATAATCGCCGTACCGCTGACGCACTGCATTAATAGGATGCACTTTGTAGTTACGTTTTAACCTACGGATCTTATTCAACCGAAGGTTATAATTTTCCGTGAGTAGCAGTTTGACAACATTACCGGACGACGACCTACGAACTACTAATAATTGCCACGACGAATTGTCGTGCCGCTCATGGTGCCGCTCATGTTGCCGCTTACATCGTAGCCAGGTCGCCGCTCTGCCGCTCGCCGCTCACCGCTCGCCGCTCGTATCCTAGCCGGGACCTTAGAGTTTGATGATTATATACATGATAGTATTAAATTTCCTCTTCGACGGTGGATGTCGGTCCGGAAGTCACGTGGTAGTAAACTTCTAAATTTACATACTTGAGAACTTTTTTAATATTTAATTTAATATCTATCTTTTTGATATTGATATTCATATTGATTACTTCGGCGTACCTCAACAACGATTTTGATGCAAATTACGAAGTTGGCGAATGTTTACGACTGATATATCAGTAGAAACTGAGTGGCAGCGCATTGCATGAGGGTGCAAAAAAAGCACTGTTCTGGACTTGTTTATTTCGCCCAAGCATCCTCTTTAGGTCTATTCGATGGAATAAATCATAGTGAACATTTTGGCTATTTCTGTTCAAAATGGCCAAAACTCGCCGATTCATAATATAATGTTATTTTTGTTTTAATCTCAAAACTTCCAACCAATATATTCACCACCAAAAAAATATATTGGGTAGAAAAGAGTACAGTAAATGTTGTGTACATTTAGTGTGATTATCTCCGAAAAACTCAGCTTTCGTAGAACATTTTTATGAAAATTATAGGTCCTACTCCTAGCAGTTAGACTTCTTATGGATGCCACCGCTGCAAACATTTTGATTGGGGATAAAGTGGGGAAAATTGAGTTGCTAGCTATAATCTCGCAAACTTTTATTAAAGAAAAATCATCAACAATAAAATCGAATTTATACCAATCTTAACCATGTTTCCGACGTTGAAGTCTGACTTGACTTGACTTGAAAAAATACTTATTTTTTCGATAGGAAATTTTACGAGGTATATTCATAATAGTCATTTTTATAAAAAGCTAACATTTTCAGCATAATCTATGCACACCGAACTTTGTCCGCTTTTCTACTCTGTATTACCTTTTGTGATAGTGACAAAGATTTGGACTTTTGAGTGGGACCTTCACACGCAATATATCTGAAACTTTACAAATTAATAAATGTACTACAACCAGTGAATTTTATAAACCTTTGGCGGTATCTTGCACCGGAATTAATTTTAAAAATTTACATGAAAAGGCCACCACAAACATGGTAGAGTGAAGAAGTTAAATTAAAATATATCATAATATACGTAACAAAATTTAAAAATTCGGCAAAAAAATATTTATTCACTGTTAAATAGAAATGAAAAAAGAAAATATAAAAGCCCCCAGATTGTACAACAAATTCCCCAAATCTCCAAACGGAACTGATATTCCCCAGAATGGGGTAAATCTCCAAACCTGGCAACAGTGCTTATACTATACCCTTCGCGAAGGATTACGAAAGACAAACTTTCGACGAATAAAGTGTCTGGCACCGATAGTGAACCCCCGGCACTATACTAATGACACTTCACCCATCGATGTTTTCAGTCACAGCAGACGACACAATGCTCTAACAATGCGCAAAAATCTTCCCTGTTTCTATTCTAAAACATGTTCATTGGTTTACAACGGACTAAAACGTCGCCTTTGGGATCATTTCAGATGGGAAATTCCACCAGCTGCCCTCCGGAGAGCTCCTTATACACAACCTGGAATTCAGCGACCAATTTCCATCCTACCGATGTAGGACCATGCACCGACTCAGTCGGCAAATCGCCGTTAGCAACTCTGCGAATGTCAGAATTACCGGTAAGTTTACATTTTATAACACCTTTCGTGGAATGGATGAATAGCAAACACAATAATCCTTAGAAAGAGCTCATAAAAGTCCTAACAGCGTCCCAACCGACGGTGTTAGCAAAAATTAAAAAACAATAAGTCTATTTTACTCAGAATTAAATTGCTATTCTAAACAAACAATAAAACGTTTTATATTATCCATTTTCTATTTATTGCTTTTATTTTTATTATATTTTGTTGTTTTACTTACTCACATTTTACTGGTAAACGTTTTTGCATTGTTTCACATGTATTTTATCTTGCTTTGTTTTGTTTATATTTCAAACATTTTAAGAATTAAAAAAAAGAGACATGAAAAGTACTACTCAGAATGATATTGACTGTAAAATTGTTTTTTGACAAGTGTCCCACTGTATTTATTGAAATCAGGTTCCATACAAGAAATCCATAATATGTAAAATTTTCGACATATTCAAAGACATAATAACATTTTTGATGACATATGTCATTATTGTTACGTATTTGTAATTGTAATCTGGTAACTTATTTTAATGTAAAAATAGGTTTTGTAATGTCGCAAAAAAAACGATAAACCCCTGCGACTTTTGACGGCTGAAACATGCGCTTGGTTAAAACGTGATTAAAACAAGCATTCCCAGTCCTCAAGAGCGGCGATCCGAGTATTGTTGCCAATTATAGGCCACAATCTTGCCGAATTTTGCCAAGGTCCACGAAACATTGCTGCATTGTCACATCTACCCGTCTGTATCGAGCTACATCTCTCCCCACCAACATGGATTTGTCGAGGGACGTTCAACTGTCAACAACTTCGCGTGTTTTACATAGTATACCGCGCAGATCTTAGATGGGCGAGGACAGGTAGACGTCATCTACACTGATTTTGCCAAGGCATTCGACAGGATCAGCTACTCTACTCGTTTGAGCAACCTGAGCCAGTCCGGATTCAGCAGCTCACTGTCAGCATTTTTTCAATCCTACTTTGACTCCAGAGAGCAATACGTACATTACAATGGATTTGTTTCCCGTGGATGCCTGGCCGCATCTGGTGTACCGCAGGGCTCAAACTTGGGCCCCCTCCTTTTCTTGATCTTCATAGACGATCTGGCGTCGCGCATTGATGCTCAGAAGGTGCTGTTTGCGGATGAATTGAAAATTTTCACTTCCATTGAAAACACTGATGACTGCCTGTACCTGCAGGAACAGCTTAACCGTGTCGACGGTTGGTGTGTGGAAAACTGCCTGTCCCTTAATGCTTCCAAGTGCAGGGTTGTGACGTTCACTAGAAGACAACATCTAATCGATTTTCATTACGAGATGAATGGCACGATGCTTGCGCGCACTCCGCTGGTGCATGACCTCGGTGTTACATTTGACAGCAGGATATTTGTGGTGCATATCAACATTGTTGCCAAGTCCTCGAGAAGAATGCTTGGTTTTATCATTCGGAATTGTAGATCCGTCTCTACGGTCGCTGCTTTATGCACTGGTGAGATCAAGACTTGAGTATGCAGCTTTGATTTGGTGCCCGCTTTATGATGTCCATAAGTGCACGCTCGAGGCGATTCAGAGAAAATTCGTGAATTTTCTATAGTTTTGTGTATATGGGTATTATCCGCAGCGCGGTTGTGATTATGGGTTATTGCTTTCACGATTCGGAGTTCTGTCGTTGGATTGTAGTAGATTTGTTAGTAGCTTGTCGTTTCTGTATACCTAAGCTTCTGAACAACGGAGTTAACAGCCCGCCATTCTTTCTCAGGTGTTGTTTTCGGTACCGCGTATATCGTCCCGTTCTGAGAATGTTTTCTACTGTCCCCGCGGCAGAACCAATGTGTTGTTGAGGTCACCAGTATTTGCCATGTATGTGATGGGGCGGACACCCTTCTCAATATTTATTATTATACTTTAATCAACTCTAAACTGAAGGGGGCCCCTGTTAGGACTTTGCTCAACTACCTAACCTTAACCCCACATGTTGAAGGTTCTTTCTCTGAGACTTTGTCAGAGACGTTTGAACTCACTAATTATTAATCACTATATGCAAGGCTAAATACTTTACTATAAAAGGGACAGGTTTATATTATTGTAAAATGAATATGCCGAAGAAAACCACAATAAAATCTATTAACAAAAATATATACAACAATGCAGAACTGCTTACATGAAATATGAAATTTAATCCCTATTAACAAAGATGATATACTTTGGCAGAGATGGCCAAATCAGCAAGTACAGACAACAAATAAATACCTTAATATTTCGGTTGAGCACAAGAAACACGAGACAGCACAGTTTCTATAACTTGGCCCCCATTGGGGCCCTACGCTTGGGCGCACGTTTTGACGCACGACCGTCTACTTTCAAAGCCCGATGCCAAAGAGGCTGTTTGCTTGTCCCTTTACATCTTCCCAGACACTTTGGCGCCAAAACCCCAGATGTTTGCGCGGTAAACCTGGCGCGACTGCAGCGCCACTCCGAGCGTCTGTCAAATACCAACTTAAATCGTAATCTGACTTATTACATGTATAGTAACTACAACAGATTGTCAAGTGCATGCGATATTAATTGCACATCTCTGAAACAACTCACGGCCATAGCTATTGATCATTTCGGCTGAGTTTAATGGTATGCTTTTTGTTTATATACGTGCGCAATGTGCATGAATTTATTCTGTTATTTTTCTATGATTTTTTATGCAAGTATACTACTGTGTTGTTTTTTAAATTGAAATTCTTTTTTTTTTATAAATCGGCTAGAGCAAAATATTAGCTTTGCGAACACCACTGATGAGGCACATCTGCACTTTGCGGTGAGACGATATTTCTACGTTTTGCCTCCGATTTCTCCACATGCAATGTCTGCACCAAGTTTGCTCTGCTACCAGATGGATTGTAATGGAAGTACGCCAGTACAGCACGTCTTGAACTATTTTTCTTCCAAATTATAACAAATGCGCGGCCAGGTTAATGGGCATTCGCGTTTGTCAGGAAACCTGGCACGCCGCACTGACAGTGTGTACGTACGTAATGGCCGCCATTACGTTGTTGGATGGCGGAATGCGGCGAACTGTGGCGCTCGGCGTTTATGCTTCCACTGTAGCGTGGCGAGGCAAGCGAGCGCGTGATAAACGGAAGCTCAAATGTTATTAAATAAGCCAAATCCTTTTTCTAATTTTCCGCACAATGAGTTGGATTGTGTACATAAATTCTGCTTACGGAACGCTACGAATACTACCGGAGGCACCTTTTTGCTCCCGCGCCCATTCTCATAATTGCCACTTTTCCCCTTGTCAGAATATATTAGGCGGGCACCAGATTTCCCTGCGCTATTAATTGGACTTGATAATAAAAGATAACAGACATTTACGGCGCGCGCCATTTTTATGCAAATCTAAAAAAGCACACCACGAATAATTTTATAGCTGGGTAAATCAGAATAAGCGCTGTGCTTTCATAAATTAATATTGTTTTGAAAAATATGCTATGAAATGGTAGCTACGAATCGTGGTCATTGTTGATACCAAATATTTTCCTTCTTTTCCATTGTTTACCTTTTTAGCGTCTTGAGAGGTTAAAAGTGGCCCTTGTTGAAACAATAAAATAAGAAATAACAAAAATATCACCTCTGAATAACAAGATACACACCTTTAGGATAAATTATCGGTCCATGGAAATCACAGTAGAAGTATATGACGTGTATGAAACATATTCGTTGATTTAAATCTTCCTGTTATTTAGGAAAGCGGAATCATTGGACACATCTGTTTTATTTGATCTAAGTATATATTTTTATATAATACCCAATTTCGCATTCAATTATGTTTTGCTTATCACTTCAGCGATGTTATTTTTACGTCAAATCTATTGATTCCGATAGATTTTTTGCCTTAGTTGAAGGTAGAAACTTGAAGCAAAAGGCAATTGGGAATTTGGAAAATATGGACGGAGAAAAATGATTTTGTGAATAGAACCTTAAAACGCGTTTTTATCGATTTCTTTATATCGAATACAAATTCAAATGCCTAATAACTAAGTTCTATTACGATAAATTCAATAGTTAAATTTATTGTAGATATCTTTAAAGATGACAGAGAAACAGTGACGGAAACAGAAACGATTTTCATTTTATTTTACAGTCACAGAGGCATAAATCCTTATTACTGAATCTACATACGCATGTTTTAATCTCTCTTGTCACCTTTGTCACTTTGTCACCGACGAGATGTAGAAAGTAATGTCAAAAAAGGTTTTTTTTTATTATTCATGTTGGAAACCTTGAAAACGTTGCCTAATTGTGAAGATGGTACGTTATTTACAAGGATACACGATGAATTTACCAGTTCTATAGCTGAACCATTCAGCCTTATCGAGCCCTATCGATGTACTAAAGAAAATTATTCATCTGTTTGAGAGATGAAAAAGCTTGCATAATATAACTTAAGTACCATATAACTATTATAACAACAATACGATTTATATAATTGTGTGCCTGGATATGAAAAGGGACCAGTTGACCGAAATTGAGTTATGAGTGCTTTTAGATAGGATAAGTTATGGCAAAAGTACTCCAACATTTTAAGCCGATTACCATAAAGAGAAATTGAAAAAAAAAATATTTAAGTTGCTGGTGCAAAAATTAAACTTTTGCGCTATGACGCTTCAAACTTTTGCAAAGTTTAAATGTTAATAACTTCCCGCATATTTGGAAGTTACGCTGACTCCAACATTTTTGCAACAATTTCGATATTAGTTTCAAGATTTTTAGTAGAATTTATTATTTCATTATTCCGTTTGGGTTTTATAGGTTTTTTAATCTACAGCACCATTGGCCTGGGCCTACAATATGTATAGTGTAAGATACCTAGCTTCATCTCTCGAGTCTTAAGAAGACTTAAACATTCTCGTAAGGGGTTTATTGGGTCCTCTCCAAATTTTATTTATTTTTAGATTTTTAGAATTCAAAATGGCGGATCTAATATGGCGACCAAAGATGTAATTAAGTGTCGAATGTATACAAAAATTAAATTATGAAAGTTACGGATTCCAAATCTGTTGTCAGATGTATAAAATTCAAAATGCCGGATCCAATATGGCGACTAAACATGTAATTAACTGTCGGATTCAGAAGAAAACAAATTTCTGATGGTAGATGTTTATAATTCAAAATGGCACCGAGTGCAATCTGGCAACCATAATAAATTGACGTGAATTTGCAACTTTTTTTCATCCTATTTCCTGTTACATAATTTTGCAGCTGTCTGATTTCAACACTTATGTCAGTTAAAAATCCAAATGTGCGAGTTCAAATAAATCAGATAGTATCAAATTATTTTAAACGTTTAATGATAAGAAATAAACATAACTAGGGACACAAAACATGGAAATACAATCATAATAAATTTATATAAAAAGTGCATTTCCTAAAAACTACACAAATTTTCACAAATTTTTTTACTCATTTTATTTTTTTCGAGCATTGTCGCCGGAAATCTGTCCACATACAAAATTTCAACTCGATTGAAAATATTTTCCAAATTCAAAATTTTTTTCAAAACGTTAGGAAATTTTCCAAATTTTTTTATTGCTTCATGTCATTGGCACCGGAAATCCGACCACAGGCAAAATTTCAACTCAATTGGTTAAATTTTCCAAATTTTGAGTTTCTTTTCAAATTTTGGACAAGTTTCCATATTTTTACTTTATCATACGCAGTACGTAAAGTATTGTAATCATGCCAAAAAAAAATTTTGAGATTTTAGCGGAAATATGTCTTTTTGGGTCCCCTGAACATTTTTGACCAAGGTACAAAAAAATGTCTGTGTGTGTGTGTGTGTGTGTGTGTATGTGTGTGTGTACCCGTTTTTTGTGGCGACGATTCCGGAGAAACTACTAAAGGTATCGGGACGAAACTTCATATTTAGAAGTTTCATAACCAAACTTAGAGCTGAAAAGCTTTCTGTTGAAAAGGGTCCAAAGGAACTGGAGGTTTAGTCTTAGCACTTTTGAAAGACTTTGCAAGTAAGCCGCTATTTCTGGAATTTCGTCAAAATAGTTAAATAATAACTTAAAGATGAGGAAATTCTGAATAATTTATGACTATGACATTTTTTGGTACAATCAATAGTTTAGCTGCATGAGCAAATTCTATTTCATCGAGATCGGTCGTACTGCATTAAAACTAGTAGCCAGGATTTGTCTGATTTTTTGATTCTAATGACAGTAGGTAGTCTTGGTGTCAAACGCTAATGTTTCGACAATAACTTCTGTCAATATAAGCTGCGATCGGATATTGCATTAGGTACATTTTTACGCCCAATAACACGTAAGTGTCATTTGGACGGTGTACCCGGTGTCAACGGAGTACAATATCCGAATGCAGCTTTAATCGACATATCTGTCTAGTTCTAGTAGTTTTATTTTAATGCAGACATGGCGATCTCGATCAAATAGAGTCTCATGCAGCTAAACTATTAACTTTATATATAGTATGATAAAGTCATGTGCCTGGCCACATCAGATTTTTTTTATTGATTCTTGTATTGTCACTGGCAATCTGTCCACAAGCAAATTTTTAACTTGGTTGGACACTGGGAAGTAGAAATAATATCGATTACAAGACTTGTACAAACTCTAAATTTTTTTCAAAATTTTAGATAATTTTTCAAATTCTTTTATTGCTTCATGTCATTGTCACCGGAAATCCGTCCACAGGCAAAATTTCAACTCATTTGGTCAAATTTCCCAAATTTTGAAATTTTTTTCAAATTTTGGAAAGGTTTCAATATTTTTGAAAAAATTATTGCTTCTTGTATTGTCATCGGAAATTTGTCCACATGCAAAATTTTAACTTGATTGGACACTGGGAAATAGAAATAATATCGATTACAGGATTTGCACGTAACAAACAGACAAACAAACAAACAAAAAGTGAAGTTAATATAAGCGTAGTAATTGTCCCGGAATATCATATAACTTTGTAATTATATTTTATACAAACAAGTTTATAAACTGCTATCATACGGACATTTGTTTCTGCCACTGTATGCGGCAACACCGTAATGCGCTATAGCGTAGCGTGATATCGACAACTGGTCCCTTTTTCGTTCGCAATAAAAACGCATTTTTTCATGCTTTTCCAACCGCAGACGGGTTTCAGACGAACACATCTGATAAAAAACACAATAAGGAGAGTTATTAGCTAATAACACAAAAATGTGTATTTTGAACCAGTTTAACTTTATTTGCGATTATCTGCGTAACTAGAAACGGTCAACTGGTCCCTTTTCACATCCACGCACACATATATGGCCTACCACAGAATTCTTGAGAAAATCACTAAAATCATTAGTTACTCCTAGTATAATAAACTGCAAGTTTAATTTCTCCTTCAAAATTGCAAACGTACTGAAAAAATAATCGAAATTAGTTAGAGTTCACAAAAGTTACCGAATCTGCTTCTTTTACAAAACGTCAGATATTGGGATGCATCAAACCACAAAATATTGGAAATGGATACGCCTTTGCAAGAGACTACTTAAGAACCTGACCAAGTTACCTAATTACTGTTTGAAATTTATACCACAAAATCAAGATTTTAGCAGTCACAGTATAATAAGTTCAAGAAATGTCTGTTTTCAAAGTTGCAAAGGTTGATGATAATCTTGTTTTTGTTTATATGCTGAAAAAAGTGACTTTTAAACAAGCAAACTTCGTTGTAAAGCTAATTCGTTCTACACCTCCCTACATTATGTGCAACTCAACATAAACGAGCAGTATACTTACTTTTACTTTTACTGTCAATAAAAACTACCCACGTTTTAAACTAATTTTAATGCAATCGAGCATGGAGCCACTCGAAAATGCAGCTTTATACTTCGAGTATACATTTCGAGGGCGCCTTAAATGTTTATCTACTCTTTCTACGGTAAATAGGGTACGGTAAGTACATACACGATGCATTCTAATGCATCTCGAGTGCCTTCCTGGAATTACAAACCCCCTCAGGCTGCCGCTTTTATTATTTGCAGTTGCAAACAAACAAATCTTTAAGGCTGGACAAATATAGCTATTCCCCGGAGCATATATATATTGAATAATGGAGCGGGTGGTGCAAATATACAACAGCGCTGCATAAGAATTGTCAACTAAATGAAAACATCCCCCTTTCTCGTCGCGCAACTGCAAACTTTACTTTAAAATATTGATATAGGTGAGTGTACATCCGTGGAGCATAGAAAGCTGATAGGCTGCGACGCCGGCATATGCCAGGGTAGATAAACCCGGTCCTTATAATCTAGACACAAAGGGCCAGCCACTTCGAAAAGGAATACTTAATGAACAGGGCCTTACAAGTGCAGCTTATACGCCCTGCTAGGCAATCCTGATCCCTTGACGAAAGCTTGTTCGGTGAAATTTGAAATTTAATAGAGCAAAGTTACGACAAATATTTGAGGGCTAAGATGGTCAACGCCCATTGAGTATACGCGGTAATTATGTCGTGTCGAATTACAAAGCCCAAACTATGTAAAGTTTCTATGTCATTATCTTGAAGACAGAGTTCATGTGTGCTTACGAGTTGAATATATGAGCTGTTTTAACGTTATCATCTCAACTGAAAAGGAGATGTAAAATAGTTTCAAGTTGATTACAAAATAGGTTTCGCTATACCTAAATTCCACAATTTCTGAGATTGATTTTAATTTAATCCATTTGTGTTGATTTTTGAGGTATCGTTTGTTGCTTCTGAGATATTCTATTGTTTGTCAAAGAAATTGTACATATTTTACATTTGGTAGCACGGTAGGTAGATGTTGATGAAAAATGTAGATACGCTATACACAGATAGAAAAGATTTCTTGTTTTTAAGAAATATATTTGTTTGAATTTATTCTTTTGGGTTAAAACATATTTCTTTGACGCCAACAATATTTATTTCATTGAATACTCTAGTTTATTTGCTTGTTGAGATTAATTTATTTGAAATATTTATTTACGTTAAATATATATTTTTGTTTTGATTTAAAAAACGTTTTTTTTACACCAAAGAAATCTAATTTTGATTCAAACATATACATTTGTATACAAGAAGAGATTTTATTTCCTTTAAAGTAATATTTTTGCTTTGGCTTAAAAATTGGTTTACTTCCGCCAAAGAAATCACATTTTGATTCAAATAAATATATACTTAGTGTGAATACCTCATCCAACTATATTGTTAGATGGCGCTGTAGACTCTCTCCTCGCAATTCGGCCATACCTTTAGCATAAAGGCCGTGTGAACGGCAGTATAGTGCATAGTACAGTACAGTGAGTCACAGTGAGTCTCGAGCAGCCATCCGTACAGACCAGTCGTGCACCACGCTCCAGCCACTGTCTACTGCGAGATCAGCCAGCGCTCTGGCTTCGTTGGTACGGTCAGCCGATCAAGTCTGGCCTTCCAACGATAGCTCAAGCGACCCGGTGCGTCTTGACGACATCGCAAGAAGCTACGTGCAAGCGCCGCCAGAATTACCTTTTATGTTCCTTTTATTTTTCTACCATCATGTTTAATTTCCATTTTCGAGTCCTTTTTATTTTTCCATTTTCCATTATTCAAGAATCTCTGCCAGAATTCGCCGAGATGGAGATGAAGAACTACGCAGCGATATACTGTGCTTCAAGGCAGGAGTGCATGGAGCTGCGAGGGATCCTCCACAAGGTGCTGCAACAAATTGCCGACTTCCACGACAAGCCTTCCACACCGCCCAAACTTGCCAGGCAGAGAAGATCTATTAACGCCCACCGCCACGATGTTACAGTGGAGGCCGCAAAGCGATATTTTTACAATCTACCAAGCGAGACACCTACCGATACCAATGGACCACCGTCCGCGGCGCTTTGTCCAAGTTCAATGTCCGCATAAGCTCTGCCCATAGCACGAGCCAAGGGATTCGAGTACTCACCCCCACCATCGAGGATTTCAACGCAACAACACGTTAGCTGAATACCAACAACATCCAGCACCACATCTTCACCCCCTACGGGGAGAGAGAGCTCCAGGTAGTTATACGCGGAGCCTACCTGGATCTCCCGGTGGAGGACGTAGAGGAAGACCTCCGATCCCTGGGTTTTAAAGTAAGGTCGCCCGAATGATAAATCGGAAACCCAAGGCTGAAATGCCGCTCGTTTTGGTCTCGCTTTCCAGAGACCAAAAGCACATATATAGCGTCTCCGACCTATGCGGCGTTCAAGTCAGCATGGAGGAGTTGAAACGCCCTACAACCCCAGGACAATGCTATCGCTGCCTCCTTTACGGACATGCCTCCATGCACTGCTATGCCACACATAAATGCCTCCACTGCAGCAGAGACCATCACATCAGCAAATGCAATAATCTGGAAGAGCCTGCAAAGTGCGCGACATGCCATGGAGCGCACAGAGCAAGCTACCGAAAATGCATCAATGCTCCAAAACCGCGCAGATCAGTCCCAACGCCAGAGGAACGTTCCAAACACGACTCATCGACAAGACTTTCCCAACACAGTCTAGCCACGCCCGGGAGCGGGCGCGCCCGCTCCTAAATCCGCAAAGACCAGACTACCAAGCCCCGCCCACCAAGCTAGCACCTTTGCTGAAATTGACGGTCAATGCCCTCCTCCAACAAACAACGCATTCCCAAATATCGTTCACCTCCAAAACACAATCCAAACGCTAATCCGAGAATTCCAAACCAGCCTCCAATCCTTCACAAACAGCCTGTTCCACCCATCCTTTAGCTACGACCTCAATGTCCAATCCAATTGCGCTGCCAAGTTTTCGCAACCCAGTGCATCAAGTCGAGGCAGAAAGGGGTTACCCTTGCCTCTAATCACAAATTCAAGATAGGTATAGTGCACAGTGCCTGGCAGGTTCAAGTTCCGATTCAAAATCAGCGTAAACTTTACTAAACTAACCTTGACAATACGTATTAGGGCTGGGAAGACCAACCAATGGTCGAGGATGTGCGACATCCAAAAAAAGGGGTGACACGTGGCGATTTTGTTCTTCTGTACCCTCCTCAAAACTCTTGTCAACAATAGGTCCATATTAATTCCTTCAACGAACTAATAAGTTCTTTAATAAAAGAAACAGCTATTGCAAACTTAAAATATCGCATTTTAACTCAACCAACAATTTCGTTAATTTAAAAAAATATAATTCTTTCACTCAACACAATAATAATTATTTGAAGTAAATAAATCTCGTTGCTTATAATATATAAATCGTAAATTTTAACTCTAAACATAAGTTATTTGACACAAATAAACGTTCTTTCTACCAAACAAATATTTCAAACAAATGCGTTTTTATCCGCAAAGAAATATTTCTTTGCCTCTATTGATACACCAGATTTCTTTGAGTCAATGCATATTTATTTGAGTTAAACAAAAATTTCTCCCTGTGTAGCATTTAGTAACTTTTTAACATTTTCAAATCGCTCTTTCTAGGGTTTTTTAAGTGAAACAGCCTGTATATTATTTGCTACCTGTGGGATGGGGCGGACACCCCTCTCAATATTTATTATTATTCTTTAATCAACTCTAAACTGAAGGGGGCCCCTGTTAGGACTTTGCTCAACTACCTAACCTTAATACCACATGTTGAAGGTGGTAACTCGCCCCAAGCGACGCTTGGCGGCGCTAACACTTAAAAATGTGATCCTAATTAATCTTACGGTAGCGTGAATTAATTATCTCTCTCTTACGGAGGCTTTAAAGAGTTCTTTCTCTGAGACTTTGTCAGAGACGTTTGAACTCACTATTTATTAACCACTATATGCAAGGCTAAATACTTTACTATAAAAGGGACAGGTTTATATTATTCTAAAATGAATATGCCGAAGAAAACCACAATAAAATCTATTAACAAAAATATATACAACAATGCAGAACTGCTTACATGAAATATGACTTTTAATCCCTATTAACACTGATGATATACTTTGGCAGAGATGGACAAATCAGCAAGTACAGACAACGAATAAATACCTTATTATTTCGGTTGAGCACAAGAAACACGAGACACCACAGTTATCTTATAGAGCCCCTGCTCTTAAGAAAACACGTCTTTACCCCATGATGGCTAGAATAAGAAGGAAGTCTTCCGCGTTTTAACCGTCACACGCACCCCCAGAATGCGATACTCACGCCCTCTCCAAAAACCGTTACGGTATATGGACGCTCTTGTTCGCGCCCAAATTTCAACTTACTACACCTGCAATGCCGCAATATTCTTTGTAATTTATATTCAGTACGTCCTATATCTTTTTTACTAGTTTTTGTGATATTTTAACTTAAAAGACTATACATATAGTACAGATTTCTGTATACAGTGTGTTGGGTAGTTTAATGTAAAATTTTTAACGGGTTATAGAGGAGACCATTAAGAAAATATTTATAGTTATTTTACCAACTAGTATACTAAAATGATCGATTAATGATCGAGACTTTTTAACGCACGAGTGCGTTAATTGTTGAGAGCGATATATCTCTTTATACAAAATTTTGTATATATTTTAATATACCATTATATAGGGTATAGATTGTTTATATTCTTAAATTAAACGACCTCATGTAAGCATATCTTTGAGAAAACACTTTTGATTTTCGTAAAATATTGATAATACTGGGATTATTGTTTTTGATAAATAAAAATTGCATTAACGTTTTCGAAACATTTCTTTCGAAATCCGGACTCAAAAGTCACATTTTCAAAAGAGCTGTGATAAAAATGTCAAATCAATGCCCTAAACAAAGCTTCAGGATATAAAGTAAATGTTTCTTTTTTACTTAAATCCCCAATCATCAATTCCAAATCTCTAGTTCGAAAAAATTAATCTGAATCTCCGAAATGAAACCAGGCTACTTGTGCTCAAAGCATAATTTTTAAGGGTTTTTAGCTAGTTTGATTTCATAGCTCGCTTTTTGTTTTGGGGCATTCTGATTTTCAGAAAAAAAGTTAATTCTTTTAATTCACTACAAAAATTAGCGTAAGAGTGTAGAAAAAAATGTTCTCTTAAGTCAAATATTTCTTTTCAAACGTACTTAAAGTTGAGAGCTTGTAACATCACATAAGCTGTTGAATGTTTACCATATCTTTGTCATAACTATTTCACCATTCCATAAGGATTATTTTAGGTCTTTATGTGTAAATGGCGCAAAGCACTATAAATTTAACCGTGCCCTCAATTATATTTGGAATAAATTTTCATCATCGACTAATTGTCAATTGTCAATTATTATGTGGACGTACACATTAAGTCACCATTGCACATGCACCGATTAACACTGTCCCAAATATTTACAGCAACCGTCGATTACATTCCTGCATTAGCGGCCGCAGACAAATTTGCGGCCAGTCCACAATTGCATAACCAACGCGACGCGCTCCGTCGGGCGGATGAGGACGCAGGGATGGGAACCGCTGAATATATAATGGCCGTTATTACGTTATTCTTCCAATCAGCATTTATTGTCAAGCTCAATAATCGACAATGCACGCCTGAGATACTACACCAGCAATGATTTATGCCTAAATGTTCAATCAGTTTCAATCGGATTGAGCAAATTTCTCGCTTTATTCCCCACCTACTACGTCTACCATAATAAATATGCTACACTGAATTAGTATTAGGATTTTCACAATTTAGATGATTTTAGGCCCTGTGTCACAAACGAGATATATAGTGTATTATTTGACGAGCACATAACTAAGGATATAAATCGCGAGCATGAAGTTGCGAGCGATTTATATCCGTTGTGTTCGAGTCGAATACGACGTTTTATCTACAACTCATAAATTCCATTTTATATCAAATATTTTAAAACTATTTGTCAATTATGGCGAGGCGAACTGTCACATAACTGTCATCTACGTAGGTTTTGACAGACTTTGACACTAGCGTCATATAATTATGACAGTTCGTTCAACTAATGAAGTCATTATTTGAACGAACTGTCATTATTATACAACTCTAGTGTCGTTATAATCATTGGCGTGTAATAGTGATGGGGATTATACATACACAGATTCGTATGCAATGACTTATTATATGTGAGTCGTAGATAAAAATTATTTTCACTATTATTATAAAATCTGTTGTATGGAAACAAATTACTGTTTGCAAATTGAAAAACTTTATGATTTTTTTGTTGAGTTGTAGGTTCAGTAATGACACTGTGATAGAAATTTGTATTCAAATTTCAGTTTTTAACACGTATTTTGATTGCACAACATTTAAAGAATGCACTGTAAAAGTTTCAGAAACAAATTAAAAAATCTGATGTGGCCAGGCACATGACTTTATCATACTATATATAAAATTAATAGATTAGCTTCATGAGATTCTATTTGACCGAGATAGGCTATGTCTGCATTAAAATAAAACTAGTAGAACTAGACAGATATGTCGATTAAAGCTGCGTTCGGATATTGTACTCCGTTGACAACTGGTACACCGTCCAAATGACACGTGTTATTGGGTGTAAAAAGTGTAACGGTGTACAATATCCGAACGCAGCTTATATTGACAGTAGGTATTCTGAAAACATTAGCGCTTGACACTACCTACTGTCATTGGAATCATATCTGACATATAATCTGACATATCCTGGCTACTAGTTTTAATGCAGTACGAGCGATCTCGATGAAATAGAATTTGCTCATGCAGCTAAACTATTAATTTTACCAAAAAATGTCATAGTCATAAATTATTCAGAATTTTCTCTACTTTAATTTATTATTTAACTATTTCGACGAAATTCCAGAAATGGCGGCTTATTTGCAAAATATTTCAAAAAGGCTAAGACTAAACCTCCAGCTCCTTTGGACCCTTTTCAACAGAAATCTTTTCAGTTTTAAGTTTGGTGATGAAACTTCTAAATATGAAGACATTTTTTGTGCCTTGGTCAAAAATGTTCAGGGGACCCAAAAGGACATATTACCGCTAAAATCTCAAAAATTTAGTTTGGCAATACTTTACATACTACGTATGATAAAGTAAAAAAATAACGGTTCCCCAGCCAAAAGTCGAGCAGCCCACCGAAACTGATTACATCTCGATTATCGAAACCCTTTTTAACCACTTCCAATACCTACACCTCTATTTTTTTTCAGAAATATCTTTTCTGTAGTATATTAAAGAAAAGAAATGTTTTCTTTGACGTATAATTAGTTGTGATATGGCTAATTGTTTTGGAGATATCGATGAAAATATGAGCGGACAATCGCTATCGCGGAAACTGGAATAAACTGGTTACAAAAAAATGATTATTTTATCCAACTTTTTTAGCCAAAATATGTCATTTTCTATAAAAATAATCTAGAAAATGCATCATTTTTAATAATTCTTGTTTGCGCGTTAGCCACAGAAACAAACTTTAGGAACACAACTTGTGTTCTGTTCTTCACATATCGTGTCAACCTTTGGTCATCTCACTTTTTAACTCACTTTTTAATTTCTTATTATTTTAGAATAAATATATGCTTTAAAACTTATTTTAAATTCATATGTGTATCTATAAATGTGTGCAAAAATCAGAAGTGTCTTAAAGTTTTCCTTAAAAAATATATTTAAGTTTGCCTTATTTTTAGTGCAGTTACATTATTAGATTAGACTGTACCCTTAATGTTGCACTTCTAATAAACCTCATTTAGCCATCAAGAACCTTTTCATGCCGGTCGAAGTGGTATTCACAAAACATGGCACCTTCTCTTAATAACTGATTAACTCAGGCCTGAGACAGCCTACTAATTGGTATGACCGCGTGTTCAGTTTTGGCGTTAGTGTTCTCGTTGTGTCTCGGTTATTAAAATATTTTATGAAATAAATCAAAGAACAAAATGTTTACAAAAGATTTAGGTAGTCTGAACAGTTCACCGTTTCCGGTAATTGTGTCTGGTATAAACCACAGCGTATTGCAAATTTTGACTAAGAACTTATCCCCTACTCTTGTACCCTATATTTAGCCGTAACTGAAATTTGAATAAAAATTTCGATACAGTGTCGTTACCGATGAAGAACTTAAATAGAACTATTCTGAAATGCTCTGAGAACAATAAAATTAAGTTGAGTAGCCAGTTGAAGATTGTTTTTCTATTGATCAATTTAATTTTGTATCTGAAATAATAGGACGTCTATATACCCCCCTCATTTACTGTGGTAGGGTATATTCACTGTCACAACATTTGTGCCACCCTTAAGGAAGCGTGGCAGGTATAGACTTGTATATATATATTTTTGATCAGAATTGAAAACTGAATCGAGTTAGCTATGTCCGTCTGTTTGTCCGTCTGTCCATCTGTCCGTCTGTCCGTCTGTCTGCCTGTGTACACGATATTTGCCGTAATTTTGAAGTAATTGATCTGAAATTTGGTATACAAGGTTATCTCTTACAAAGAAAGGTCAAGTTTGTGAACGGGCAAAATCGATTAACTCCATTTTTTTTTAATTCTACACCAAAAACATTTTACGGTGGGTGGTATTTTAACTTCGGCCGGGCTGAAGATAATTCTTACTTCTTTACTTAAAGTTTTTCTTCTTACTAGTTTTTTAACTAATAAGTAACAACTGTAATGACTTTTCTTAGAGAATTAATTGATTGTAGAGGACTTATGATATATGGGTGTAAAAACATTTCGCTGCAATTAACTCTTTTCAATTACATTTTTCTTTAATAAAATGTAACAAAATGTTAGTGACTTTTACTTTTAACCCGACTATGTTTGTTTTTCTGCTTAAGTAAATTGATTTTTTCGACAAAATTGAAAACTGGTTTTAACCGGCTTTTTGGACTTTGGAATTCGAACACCAGGCTTTCCTAAACTCGGTTTTTGTATAAGCCTAGTTCCGTTGTATAAATTGTATAATTGCTATGGACGTTTTGCTGTCATTAATTAGTAATAAAAACGCCGCGACCATTAACTTGTTTACTCTATTTTAAAACTGAGTTTTTTTTTGGGAATTAGTAGTTATTAGAACCTACCACTATCCTTGTCAAAGTTATCGCTCCAGGAGTTTCGAAAATAGGAATCTGGATTTTCACACATTTATGCGAAAACCTCAAAAATTACTTAACATTAACATAACATTGACTTAACATATAATTTAAAATTGAAATCTTAAGGAGAGCCTAAATGACACAATAACGTTAAGCCCATTAAATCAAACTTTAACCCCTCCAAATGTAGAGGTAAAGTTATTTTAGGAAATCACTATTGGAAAATATGCAGGTTCGTAGACTTTATAATCGTGCCTAATTTTACCTTCAATTTTTAATTCAGTGCAGAAAAATTCGACTATGATAACAGACATCCGACGAATAGAAAGACGATGGTTTCGTTTTGTGGTTATGAAATACGGAATACCAAAATCATGATTTCTAAACTGAACCTTATTGAGTGCCAAATGGTGATCATGTGGAACGTATTTGTTGCTTTTAATTCAATCAAGTTTTCATAGGAAAAAATGGAAAAAATCCAGTACCTTCTTGCCTTTCCATATTACTCAGACGGCTAAATATTATATTTCACTTAAATAATATTAAAATGATATTACACGTAGACGGGCTACAGACCTCCAGTAATATATCGATTAAATACGTTAGTTAATTTAAACGACAGTGCGATTTTGCAAAATCCGCATAAATGAATGGTTGTCATGTTCACCTTTATGCCGATGCGCACCGGCAAAATTAATGCACAACTAAAAATTTGCTACAAATTCAAAGTTTTTCATACACAACTATTTGGCCTTGACGATTTCATCTATTCTTAGACTTTTCCGCTGTGTATGTTAAATAGGGTGGGCAAAAAAAAGGATTATTTTTTTTCTTTACGCTATACCGAAAAAAACTTGTCTCTAGTTTAGTCAATTAAAATGCAACAGTGAAAAAAATTTTGTACCTAACCCCCAGGTAGCGCAAAATCACAAGATTTTATAATTCTTAGTACCTAAACAGCTATATATTGGGCTGCTATAGTGAAAATCCTTTATAGTGAGTAAAGTTTTTGTTTCTTTAGTGTGAGAAAAACACACTAAATTATTGAAAAGGTAGTATTTTTTACATCTGAGGTAGCGCAAAGCGCTTCAATATCGCTAATTTTGCGCTTTTTGAGTGCCCGACGGCTGTGGCTCGGTGCGGCATGTAGCTTGTTTGAGCTAGCATGATAGTCAATGAAAGAGCCCATATCAGAGAGTTGGGGTTTAGAAGAATTATAAAAGCAAGGGCCATAGCTTCCAAAATAAAAGCTAATTCAAAGTTTCAAACCACTCATTGGAATTTTTTTCTTTTCTGTGCTAGCTCAATTTAATGCATATCGTCCTTTTGGAAGTTAACGACCCATAACAATATCTCCAAACAAAGGGGTTAAATTTCCATCAATGTGAGTTAAAACAATTTTTTTACAAATGTATTTCAGTGGACAAAGGGGCACGCTAATGCAAAACGCAGTTACAGCAGCCAAAAAAATGTGTGAAGAGTTGGAGATTTCCACTGACCGTCGAGTTAGAAGGAAAAAGATTATGGGTGGTGAACATTCGCGAGAGGTGGGGATATATTTTAAAAGAGGAGGAGATACAACGGGAAATGCTTTTGTCACTGGATAGAGTTCTCCACGAAATAACAGTTTGTTTTGAGCAATTAAATGTCCTTGCAGAAAAGTATGATTTCCTAATACCATGTAATCTTGTAAACACAAATTTTGAATATCACGTGAATAACTTTCTTGTGATTGATGACGAGCAGTTGGAAAAGCGGACAAGGACCTCTTGAACTTTTAATATTTATTCAAAAATACAGGCTGGGTAACTCTGTTCCTAACATTGTAATATTGCTAAGAATATTTTTAACAATAGCCGTAAGTGTCGTCCGTTGTGAAAGCAGCTTTTCCAAACTAAAATTGATAAAAAACTATCTTCGTTCAACAATGAGCGATTTATGAGCGATACTTTCTATAGAGAGAATTCAAGAATTTTCGAATAAAAAAGCAAGAAGGATAAATAATGTATGAACACTAGGGTGGTTCAAATTGACTATTTTTATTTAGAAAGCAACGATCCCCCCAAATCGTTTCCAAATCCAAAAAAAGTGGACACGTATTTTTTCTTTTTTCGAAATTTTGATTCTTAATGGTGCCTGTCGAGGCCTCAAATTTACATAAGAAAATGCATGGGAAAAAGACATTTTTTGGTATTTTTCGAATAATTGTTCGGGGTTTGGGAAAACTTAAGACTAAAGTTATAGGACTTGCAGAGGACTTCCCAAGGAAGAATTAACCTATCATACATATGGATTTGATGCCCCCAACCCACCCCCACATTGCCCTGAAAACTACTCTTAAATGAAAAAATGTAGATTCTTCAGAAAATTGACCTTTCTAATTATTTCAATCTCTTTTTTTCTCATAGAAATCATTATTATAAGTGTAGTGGGATGTTTATAAACATTTGTCAGTTAATTTCCATTTGTTTAAACAAATTTTATTTGTTAAAATAATTTGTTTTTCTCGGAAATCCGTCTGAATTCTGTTTTCTGAGTTCGAAATGGCAGTTTATTATCTTAGAGTGCCATTATTCATTTAAAAAAATTCCTCCTATTGTTTAAACAATAAATTATTATTCATTTTCTACTTCTTTCTAATTATGGTAGAAAATTCAGCTTTTTTGAGAAATTAACCTATAAATTTCATGTTCGAGATATCTTGCCTATATTATCTATTAAACCCACATTTGTTTAAACAAATCTCATTTGTTTAAACAATTCTTTTTTTGCAATTCAACTAAAATTATTTTTTCTAGATCGGTCTGGCTAACTGTTATTCTCAAGTGACATCATTTATATTTTGGATGATTTTCATTGTTTAAATAATAAAATATTATTCGTTTTCAATATTTCATCAAATTAGAGTACAGGGAACAATTTCCAGACAGCAACAAATCAACATTATCTTGCGACACACAGTGGTAGGAAATAAGAAGAAGTAATGCAGAAAGAAATATGAATAATAAAATTGGTTGACTTAGGAAATTTAATACTTTTAAAAGAAATGTACTCCCCAATTCCCCGAAAAAAAGGATTTTAAATCAATTCAATTTTGTCGAATAAATGATATTGAAAACGAATAATATTTTACTTAATAATGATTTGAACCAGGTCCCAGGTCCCTGGTTCACATCCAGGTTGTGGCTGTAATTTTTAATTTATTTTAAAGTTTTCATACCACCTGTATATCACCATAATGCATTTGAATAATATTTTACTAGTTAAACAATGGAAATTATCCCAAAATATAAATGATGTCACTTGACAATAACAGTTGACCAGACCGATCTTAAAAAATGAATGTTAGGAGAATTGCAAAAAAATTGTTTAAACAAATGGAATTTGTTTAAACAAATATGGATTTATTAGCTAATAACATAGGCAAGATACCTCGAAAATGAAATTTATAAATTAATTTCCCAAAAAAGCTGATTTCTACCTTAATTACAACAACAGTTGAAAATTAATAATCATTGATTGTTTAACCAATAGGAAGATTTGTTTAATGAATAATGTCACTCTAAGATTATAAACTGTCTTTTCGAACTCAGAAAACAGATGTTCGACGGAGTTTCGAGAAAAGCGAATTATTTAAACAAATGGACTTTGTTTAAACAAATGGAAATTACCTGACAAATGTTTATAAACGTTCAACTACATTTATAGTAATGATTTCTATGAGAAAGAAGAGAACGAAGTGATTAGAAGGGTAAGTTTTCTGAAGAATGCACATTTTTCATTTAACTGTAGTTTTCAGGGCACTGTGGGGGTCGGTTGGGGGCGTCGAAGCCATATGTATAATAGCTCAAATTCTTCATTGGAAAGTCCTCTACAAGTCCTATAACTTTAATCTTAAGTTTTCCCAAACCCCGAACAATTATTCGAAAAATACCAAGAAATGTCTTTTTCCCATGCATTTTCTTATGTAAATTTGTGGCCTCGACAGGCACCATTAAGAATCAAAATTTCGAAAAAAGAAAAAATTCGTGTCCACTTTTTTTGGATTTGGAAACGATTTGAGGGGATTGTTGCTTTCTATCGTCACAAAAATTTTTGTAATGCATTTTTGAACCATCCTAATGAACACCCTCACATGTTATGGACATGATATGTATATTGTATTTGTATAATCCATGGGTACAATCTGTTTAACCAAAAGACATAAAATTTGTGTTTATTAATTTCTGTTGATGTCCAGTAATGTTAATAACTACCATCACTTAATTTTGATTGACAAGGGCACCAAATTGGTGACCGCCCCAGACGGCAAAAGCTCTAGGTACGCCACTGACGCTGCCATCAAGATCTTCAATGCCAAGATTTTCAAGCAAACGTAATTTCAATGTTCCAACTATGTAAAGGACTATGATTTAAGAAGCTTACAAAAATAATGTTTAAGTGTGAGAATTGGAAATTTGTATTTCACAATGAATTTTGTAATCAATAAGCTCTTATGGATAAATTTTTATATTATCTATTTATTTATATTATTCCTTTAGGTATTTGTTGTATCAACATTATAAAGCTAAAAACACAAGAGTGATGGGCTTAAACAAGCTACCTGCCGCACCGAGCCACAGCTGGCGGGCACTTAAAAAGTGATAAATTAACGATATTGAAGCGTTTTGCGGTACCTCAGATATAAAAAATACTACCTTTTCAATAATTTAGTGTGTTTTTATAACTCTACTATTAAGAATTTTCACTATAGCAGCCCACTATGCAGCTGTTTAGGTACTAAAAATTATAAAATCTTGTGATTTTCATAAAATTACAAAAATTTCAAGTGTAATGCGCTAGCTGGGGGTTAGCTACAAATTTTTTTCTTTGTTGCATTTTAATTGCCTAAACTAGAGACAAATTTTTTTCGGTATAGCGTACAGAAAAAAATTTTTTTTTCGGCCCACCCTAATATTAAAGTGTCTTAATGATTCTCTACAAATGTGTACAAACAGTCGCGGAAGTGCCGCGACGTTGAAGCATATCAGTAAATCGAGGTCATACGAGAAAATGGAAATAATCTATAACCAACTCTTTTACTGATAGGGTGTTTTGTTCGACGATGTAGCTGATAGTCTGATATTTACATGGCACTTCGCCCTTCCAGCAAAATAGCGAACATCACTAACCCCTGACGTCATGTTAAGACATTAATTTCCACTCTGACTATAACGTGGGTAATTTCACCCGATAATCCATTCCAGCAATTCACATCAGCGATTGTTTTTAGATCAAAAATATTAAACTCGTTACAGCTTAATGCCACAGTTCTCCGGCGCTATGAACCGTAATGCACTTCATCGTATCTATACGACAAACGCAGTTTTATGAAGTCAATTTAATAGTCTTTCCGGATACTGGCAGCGTACGCATTCATTAATCTTCGGTCATTTTATGACTGACAATGTGATAGCACATTAAGCATCAGATAACGCTCTTCGTATGACGTAGCCTTTGTTCTCCAAACATAATATAAGCAAACCTTTATTATAGAGTATGTAGGTACTTGGTCAAACCAATACCTTTGATACAAAAAAAAAACATATAGGTAGGTATTCCATATCATGAGTGTATCGTAAAATATTGATTATCGTGTATCTAGTATAGCCGAATCTAGTGATTTTCTGTGATATTCGGTGGAGAGTAGCTCGCGTGAAGAGGTCCTTAAAATGTATCACACGAACCACTCAATTCCTCCGAGTCCCGGAAACTGAGTTAAAACCTAATATTTATTTTTCTTGTCGGTTCCCGCGGAGAATTGGATTCTAACAAGTAGCGAAAAAATCGTCTGGATTAAAGCAAACACGCTAGCCGAGATTGAAAGCTATCCTCCCGGATTTTCGTAAACATTTTTCTTTCTCCCGCGCTTATTCTCTAAAAAGCATATAGAATTCAACAACTGTTAAATAATTGAATGATGTATGTAAAGGTATTAGACTAACCGATCCCTTCACTATTAAATTCTTGAACACTCATTCATACCATTATTTGCGCATGTGTTATAATTTCAAAATTTACCTGCTTAGAATAGAATAGAATAGAATTTATCGCAACTCAAAATTTACAGTTTCTGTCATACAAAATATATACAGTAAAGGGACACGATATATAATGCTATCGATCACATGTATATGCATCAATCACAGCACCATCACTCATCAAAGAGCAACTCTTCGATTGTATAGATAGGTTTGTCAATAAGTTGCCCCACAAGTCTCTTCTTTAATAGGTGTTTAGGAAGCTCCATTAATTCAGATGGTATTCAACAGTCGCGTTGGTAGAGATAAACTGTCAGTAGACTGGAATAATACATGTAAATATAACAAAAAGTTCGATCAAAACTAAAACTGTATGCGCCATTTTTTTAAATAACAATTTTTAATATTATCATAGCTGCTGGTGGAAAGATAACATACGGCAACAACGGCAACAACAACATGGGACAGCGTTTCAGGAATGCAGTTGACGGGCAAAGTTAATTAACGTTACGTGCGCTGGATTTAAAATTTAATTTCCTACTAAACCAAATATTCGCACAGTGAGTGGCCAGCAATTTACGGCCCTGTCGGAGACAAAAATAATCACCTACAACCAATCGATAAACTGTTGAGGTCTTGCGTTTATTTGATGTGATGTGGGTGCTAACTTTAAATAGCGTATCTATAAAATATTTCAAATTATTGCACTGTTACAAATTGAAACAAACTGTCAGTAACATCGATCACAATAACTCTCTATATTTCTAACAGGTATTCGAACAAAAAGATGTCAAAACGCCAAAATCACGTGGCAACGTTTACTTATTTGCAGCGGCTAAACCCAATGTCTACAAACTTCAAAAGGGTTGGCGGCGTTCTGCGAACGCACCTGTATAGATTCAGCGCAAACAAGTTTAGTAGGTTGGATTGTTGTCAAACTGTTGAGTACCTTATTCGCTAAACGAGTTTGCTGCCATAAGCAAAGTATTATGTGCGCAAACGTTATCAATAATTATACGTTTTGAGGTTAGATTAGGTGTTCGCTGATTGTTTCCTATTTTTTATGGGTTGGTCACTGTTTTTGTGTTACATACTACACACTGACATTGTAATGATCAGTAATGATGTGACTACGTTACATATTTGTCAGTAATATACGGAATGTCTCCCGGAACATCATGTACCTACAAGGGATCACTGTTACTGTAAAGTCCGGGCCACACTAACGCCTAATGTTTAATGCATAACTCGCAATGTTCAAATTAATGCGTTAAAATGGATTGCGCCCACAACGTAACGCATTAACTGGCCAATCAGAAACGCGGAAAATGTTTTTATCCGCCAGATTTTGTTCGGCGATATTCAATATTTTTTCTCATTGGAGCAATATTGGATTTTTACAGATTTTAATAGATTATTAAAAATACTTAACACAAATACAAACACGAAATTGAAAAAAAAATTGAAAAGATTCCATTAAATGCCCGCCAGATCGCCCGACTTAACCCCATTGAAACCCCCATTTTCTATAAGGTTTCATATAAAACTAGCATGTATGCAAGGAACTATGATGCGGTCTTGATGAGTCGAGAATTGACAGCATGATTTCTTTTATTTAGGAAAGCAATAAATTATGTTATTGATAATAAGTAGGTACTGTTATATAAATTCGATATGATGATCATGGAATTAACGTTGCAACGTATCCAGCAAAAGCCGTATTTTTTCTGCTGAACAAATTTGTTGAATTAATAAACTAAATTTCACATAAAAAACATTAAATAAAAAAATAAATATTCTTTCACAATAAACACAAGCAATAGTCTCCCATCTTGTTCCATTCTATATTATACGTAACGTTTTTCTAATAGTACTGTCTTGATTGAAATGTTGTTCTTGTTTGCCATTCATCGATTCAAGGTTCCAGGAAAAAAAGGGCGAAATACGAACGCATTTTTTTTAAGCTATAAAATTGTGTATTTGTATATGATACACATTATTACATTTTATTTTCCACACACATATGAAATTCTTTTTTGGGCATATCTTAATAACACTGGATATGTATCTCTGCTGTCGAATAGAAAAAAATAGCACCAGTTATAAAACCGGGCGACAATTTTTAATTTGGTCCTATGTATCCGTTTGTATTCAACAAAAAATAGATCGATCAAGAAAGCTCTCTTTAACTGACTTTAACAAATGAGAAATAATTTTTCAATATTATTATTTTAACAGTGTAATATAAAATAAAAAAAATAACAATTTTCGGTAATAATGAAATTAAATGTACCTTACTCTTAACGCATTTTCTGTACTGGAGGTATGGGTGTGACAGTTCACAAATAAAAAAATGTTCATAGTTTCATTTTTTTTTCAGAGTTTACTTATCATACGTCATTAGTGCTTGTAAACAAACTCAAGGCCTTTACATAATAACTAGTACATTCCTTAAGGTTTACTTTGAGACTGAAGTTTCTAGGATATTGTATCCAGCCGCAATAAATTCGAAAAAACATTGCAAAAATCACGAGTAATAATAATAATAATAATAATAATAATTCCTTATTTGTCGTATGATCTGTTCCAGATATTGACAATTGTCAGTATCATAATAGATTTATTGCAAACCAATAACAGTTACATTCAATTTGTACATCCATTATGTCAACGGCAAAAATGTTGGATGCAACCAGGTGCACGTTTGATCATACCGCCAATATGGCGGCAGCTCGGTCTTCCACGCGGACCTGCAAAGCAGAAAAAACATGGAAATATAAAACTATCAAACTGAAAAATAAAGATAATATATAAATTGCTAAAACAATAAACTAAAAACTATAATGGAGGAACAAGGTACACGATTGTTCACATTACATAGAACTGCTCTCGTTGACCAGACGAAGCCCGACGGTGAGACAAAAACTCCTTAAACCGACACCTAAACTGACCAGCTTTCGCGACTTCGGTAGTGGACACAGGGATAGAATTGAAATAATGCTTGCGGCGAATGTTTGTTTACGTTATGAACGTCCGTCCTGAACGAAATCTTACTGTGCAGGTATGGTGATAACTTGAAAAGCAGCATCCCAGCGCCTTCTGTCAGCCATGTCCAGCCATCCAGCCCAAGATAGAGTATGACTTATTCTATCGAAACGTCGGAGAAAAATAAAGCGCAGGCAGGCATTCTGAAGTCGCTGTATACGAGATGCATCGAAGGCAGTTATACATGGACCATACACGGTGTCGCAATAGTCCAAGCATGACAATACAAGTGAATTACACAACTGAACTCTGAGACTGCGATTTAGAATTTCACGGCCCGCATACAAGGATTTCAACCGCATGAATGCTGACTGGATCTTAGATGAAATATGTCCACCAAAATTCAGTCTATCGTTCATTAATACCCCCAAACACTTTACCTCCGATCTAATTGCCAACACCTCGGCACCAACCACAATATTGAAGTCAGCAGAAACACTTTTGTTTCTACCGCCAAACACCACCACAGCCGACTTTCCACCATTAATCACAAGAGACATCTCCTGGGCACGCACAACAAACCGCTCTAAATCAGCATTGATTACCATTCTGGCCTCGCTATAGCCGGACTTATCGAAG
Organism: Aphodius sticticus; assembly: GCA_963966075.1. Lineage (NCBI taxonomy): Eukaryota > Metazoa > Arthropoda > Insecta > Coleoptera > Scarabaeidae > Aphodius > Aphodius sticticus. Next base: position 85,852,894 of record OZ014506.1, on the reverse strand, counting down.
CTGTAATAGAGATACGTGTCGTCAGCGTATTGATGGCTCTTGCAGAAGCTCAGTACATCCGGCAAGACGTAAGAGTAAATGTTGAACAGCATGGGACCGAGTATTGAACCCTGTGGAACACCTGCCTCCAGACGCCGACCGCAGTCGGGAGGAGCATCCCTCGACGACAACTCTTTGACTTCTTTGCGCACCGTATGATTTAAAAAATCCAATCACTTCTTCTGAGAACCCGACGTAGTGCATCACCCCAAGCAATGTGTTATGGTCTAACGTATCAAAGGCTCTCGAAAAGTCCAGCGATATCAACGCTGTAAGACGTCCAATAGAGCCGTCGCACCCGAAAAGCCTCTCCTAAATCCGGACTGATGGCTATAAAACAAGTTACTCCTGGCAAATGGTCTGAAATCTGCACTGCAACCGCCCTCTCCAACACCTTTGACAGCACTGGAAGGATGCTGATAGGACGCAGTTAGGTAGGTCTGTGGTATTTTTTCTTCGGGATTGGAATGACATTAGCAATCTTCCATGAGGAGGGAAACTTGCCAGGAGTAAGACAGCAATTCATAATATGGGTTAGGAAGGGAACAATCAGAGGACAACACATTTTTACCATATCAGCAGTAATTCGATCTTCACTGACAGCGCTTGTCTTAATACCACGTACAACACCCTCCACGAATTCGTCGGACACCGTGGAGAACTGAAGCAAACGGTCAAAGCTGCTTATTGTACTAGAAGAGAGAAATCTAAAGAGCTCATCGCCGTCAGCCTTCAATCCTTGGCAGATTACATCTACCGAGTGAATAAAAAAAATTGTTAATGTCATCCGTATTTTTGAGCTCAACCGGAATTGCCGGCGTCTGCTCTCCACCAAACCCAAAATGCCGCAAGTCTCTCCAAAGTTGTTTAAAATTTTTGTCATCAGCCAGCTGGTCAAGGTAGGCCCTTCTCTCCCTCTTAATGGCAGAAGGCGTGTAGTTACGAAGATCATTATTATTCCAATGCATCTGTTCCCTGGTAGCTCTAGCCGTTTACCTGTCCTATAGGTAAAACTACGAGAGCTGAAGGTCATTGCTGAAGGTCATTGAGTCATTGCCTAAAAACGTACGAACAGACGCACGAAAAAGCACTCTGTTTCTTTCTAACGCACGGGAATGGTCTGTAACGTACCAGCAAAATAACAGCTGGAATCGATGACTCACTTTCAGCTCTCGTAGTTTTACTTATAACTGAAAATGTGACGTGTTGGAACCCCCTTACACATGACAGATATTCTTCTTTTCGGGTTACCATCCCAAATAAGTGGTAATGATTCGTGTTATAAAATCTTGTTACATTGTGTTATCGGTTAAAAATAAATAAATTATTTCAAAGTATATCACCTTCCATTCTATTTGTCAATGAAGCCACTTATTAGGAGAACCGATTTATGGAAAGAAAAGAACACTTAAGCTGTTTTGTAAAAATCCATGACATGGCAGATAATATCACAAAAATATACATAGGTATCGTATTTTAAAAGCGCATGATTATTCACCTATGTAAATTTGCAATTGATTCCGGTGCCGTTGGCCCGGAATATACCTACCACCGGAGCGGAAATTTTTCAACTTTATGGACGTGTGCAGTTTGCGCCCTGCCCGCCCGTTTATGTAAATATTCCATTTCATCCTTTATACATTTTTTCCCTCTTATTCTTTTGCAGAGCATCGAGGAATTGTTTCGCCGGTGATCGTTGAGAATTCAGGGACCGTAACAGTCGCTCAGGACGAAGGAGCAGCTTTAATATGTATATCTCAAGGATGTCCGACGCCGGAATACAGGTAAGTCTCATCCCCGCTCTCCCTTCTCTCTCTGTTTGCCGCCGAACCCGTCTCAACAGTCTCGCTACCGGTGGAGACCGAGCCGAGATATTTTTTACTGGTCCCGGAAAAGACCCACTCCGCAGAGGAATTATCCTGTGAATGTTTTATGCGTCCGCTACTCTTTTGTCTCTCCGTCGGTCGTTACGGGCTATTTCTTCTGTAAATTATAAATACGGAATTTTCGGAACTATTCCGGCTTTCTGTAAAGCCGAAGGACGAAGACTGAGGAAGACGCAGGACCTAAAAATTGTGCGTTTTGGTTTATTTGTTATCGGGATTAGTATCCTTCAGAAAGTTTTTATGATTGATAATAAAAGATAAATAAAATCTTTTTAGAAGTTATTCGGAACGTAAAAAGTAAATCACTCGTAGATACATACTTATGCAAAAAGTTATAAGAGCTATCAACGAAACGGATCAAAATATTTTGTTTTTATACCATACAAAATTAATTAATTTAGACCATTATGTATCAAATAACTGGAAACAACGCAACACTATTATTTTTTATTTTACTTTCAAGGGATCCTGTATTCGGCTTTCATATCTATACACCAGTTATATTAAATATGGACTGCTATGAAGTGTATACAGGGTGACACACTATAGTTAAAAAATCGTCTTCTTCTACGTTCAATAAAATTTCTTTTGAGTGCGTGTGGGACATTCCAACGCATCTGCCTATATTTTCCTGTAAAACTTCTTTCATTTTCTTTGAACTCTTATTACTTTGATCTTTGTGACTAAATATTATGCTACAGACTTTAATTTTATAAATAAAGACCATTGTTGTCCAAATACACTGTTTTCAATAACAACGCATTTGAACATTTTAGTGTAGTGTTAAATATAAGCTGTACGTACCAAAACAATAATATACAGTTCACTTATTAGGTATTTAATGAATTTGTAAAATCATAGTTTGTTTAATTTTGCTTTAGCGTTACGTGTTTTGTGTTTAATCTAGAAAACGGGCCGCTTTATCGACATAAAAAACAAAAGCTTGCTTCTGTTTTATAATCTTTATTTATTTTTTTTATTTTTATAAAATTATCTTCGTATATACATATATACATACATATAGTAATACGCGCGCGTGCACCGTATAATTCTTTGTATTTGAGTATCTCAGCATGTACTGCACCTATTTGATTGATTTTTTTTTGATTTTGGGGTATCTGAACGTGAGGAATTTGATTCTTGACTCAGATTTTGTGAGTGATGGAAGATTAAGCAGATATTCTACGCAGCGCGCGCGTGTTGCTATATATACGTTTCCACACTGTGCAAAGTTTCTAAAATTGCGGAGATATGAATTTAAAATAAAAAAAACAAAATTTTCCGGTTTTTCCAGCTTTTCTCCGATTATAATTATCCGATCGGATTGTTTGACCTGTCATTCTTCTTATTAAGATTGCTTAATAGTTTTCAATTAATAATAAAATAGAGTAAAAAAAAACGCGTAAATTTTTTTGTTGATATTTATTTATAAGAAACTAAAAAATGGCATAGTCGAGTCGGAAACATAGTGGGAATATACTACGGACTGTCCTGCACAGGATGGCACAGGCGGCTTCCTGCTAATCTTTATGTCCAGGCCAATCTCTCTATTGCTTGGCCTACTAATTTTCATTGACTTTTGCCCAACAAATGTAGGTACCATACATTTCCTTATATTTTTCTTAAACAAACATTTGCTTTAATATAATCCAAAGTGGGCTGTGTTATCTTTTTAATGGCATCTATGATGAATTCACATTACTTATTTAAAAATTTACAGTTTTGGGAAAGGTCGACCTGATAGGTATCAAAGACAATGATGGTTGCCCAACTCAACTTATGACATAACAACCAAGCTCTGAGGCTGGTTTTTAATTCAATTTTAAACCTTAAACCGAGTTTAGACATACAAAATCCTCGGAACCTCGGTGCCAATGCAGAGATCTTTAGAATGTCATTTCAATTAAACCCTTATTTAAAAAGAAATTACCTCCAGAATGCAAAAGTATGCTTCGTCTAATTTAATAAAGAACAAATTTTTTGTTATAACTCGAAAAGAAAACAAAATAACTGACACATTTTTTGATATCTCCCATCTTTTGGGAACTGTTTAAAACTACTTCCCACATGACATAAACATTGTTGTTAATGTTGAATAAATCTGAACAATAGTTTGTTTTTGTTGTTCTAGCAGTGATAAAGCTCAAGCATAATTATACACTTCGTAAATACTTCTAAAGTTTGTTGCCCTTCAAAAACGAAACAGCTGATTATAAAGTGAATTAAATGTGGTCATCGAACTTAATGGCGTCTTATAAAATCTAAAATCATTTATTTTCGTTTATTTGTTATTAGAAAGCAGTAACAATGAAAGCCAATGAGCAATGCGAGTACACTGTATCTCTTAGCAGCGCATATCTTCGTCGGGAGAGGTGCGAAGTATGGGTACCTTACAAGAGCTTAATTTGCAATACCAGCGATGTCGGCTACACCGTTATTGCTCCCTTAGATCACATAAACGCTCCCCATTTTCAGTTAGTTCTTCGCGAATAATTTTCCGCTCCACACGTGGGATTTGTTTTATTACCGCAATATCAGAAGGGCCAAACGGTCGCAAATGTAAACATTACCTCCACAAATTGGATCGGCTTTATTGCAAAACTAAAATTCTGTAGCGCAAATGCCGGATAAATAAAACACGAGTATTGACTTCATCATAAAAAAAAAGTTGATATACCGTGATATTAGCGGAAATGCCCCGGTAATTGAGTTGCATGTTATTGCAATTTAATATGGATATTTTATTTTTATAGTTACTGTTATTGCATGTTCCAGTTTAATTACGATTAAATGAAAACAATTAGATTTTGTAATAATAATTGAGCCTGCAGTTATGTATATAATTTCATTTCTCTAATTGATTTTCTCGGTAGCAATGTACAAATTTTATTAATTTACATATTTATAAATAACAGTCCAAATCTATTCGGCCAACAGATTTGTATTTAACAAAAAGATGTGCATGTTCGTCTGTCGGTTTAGTTCATCCGTGGTCCATTCTGACCTTCAAACTTTTCCTGAAAAATCTCGAGATAATCAATTAGGACTAGTACTACTGTTATTAGTTATAAATAGTTTAGTACCTACTACATACTAATGTGATTAGTGTTTCAAAATAACAAGGCCTGCAAATACTATAACAGGAGCATATTATTACATATATAAAAACGTATGAAGATATAGGAAACCACTATAAGGAATAACAGTACGGAATGATACAGCGCAATATTCCCATTCTAGTGGGGTATTAATATAACGGTCGTTATATTCTAGAAAATGGATACATTTAGAATAATTTAGAAATCTTAGATATAATGAAGCACTAAACATTATTTGTTTGACCATATTTGACTTGTGTTCCCACCAAACATGAAATGTTACGTTCAATGATAACCAAGATATTCAATTTGAAACGCTACCGCAAAAATCTACAAAAATTTAGGAAATAAAAAATAGGTACTTCATTTAAAAATGGTTTCATTTTGGTATAGATAAGAATCGATATATTTAATACGAAAAAAAATAATTATGTCTTTATTTAAAATAACAAAGTTGATGTCAACTTTCGATAGACCCGAACTGGCCGTTATCTTGAGAGCATTTTAATTTACGGATCGAGTAGATCCTGATTCTAAACTTAGGGTACAGGGTTTATTAATTCGAGGCGAAAAATTAATTGTTGAATTCAACATCAAATCTAAACAAGTTCAAATTTACAACTACATATTTAATATCAAGTATATATATATATATATATATATATATATATATATATAAAATAAAAAAACCTGTATTGTGTGCCATTTGCTCAAGATTGAGGAGGTTTCACTCAGTTGTTCGGGATGTGAATTTAAAATTTCTAGTAGGAACCGAAATGAATATAATTACCAAGTATAGACTTAGTCTGACCTTTTGCAAGGCAAACGATTTTTTTATCTCTATCTGTGACCGCTTTTGATGATTTTTCAGCACACTGTAAACACATTCAGACCGATGCGGTGTCTTCGTGGTCAAGTTCCAGACATCCTGTGGACAAATTACTAACAACTTACTCAGGTTCTTAAGAACTCTGTTACAATTGTTGGCGTTGATATGACTTCATACCAGAGTACAAGAGAGCCTGACCGAGATGCTTGATTGCTCCACATGATGTCTCAGGGTTTTCCAATCTTCTTTTTAACTTCTCCAAACTTCCAACACTGCGTTTTAAAATCTGGGAGAATAATCAAAATCGGCCAAAGATTACAAAAGTTATTGAACATAAACGTTTAGAAGATTACCAAGGGTCTATTTTTTTATGGTAGTGTAAAAGTACATTTCTTGTTCTTCTTTTTCTTCTTCATTCATCCACTTTCCCTTCTTTTCTGGACATAAACCTTCTTAGACCAGGCACTAGAGATTTTTGCCTGACAAAAATACTAGCAGGAAGCCGACGGTCCCAGGTCACGTGGAACTGTCCGTAGATGTATTGTGATGTGTTTCCTACTCGCAAATATTACTTGTTAATTTGTTATAAACAAAAAACCTCAAAAAATCGTGTTGTTCGTTTCTCGCTTCTAAAAACTGAACCGATGGAGCAATGTTGCTTTCACGAATTGTAGAGAATAAAAAGACGAACAAAATGGAACCTACATGGACTTGATCGAATGAATTTTAACGGAGGAAACTCGGAAAACCCTGAAAATCACAACTCCGCCATTTTCAAAGTTGTAGCGGAGGCTTTTCGCGATAAAGTAGCGATTGATGGGTACTTTGAGTGTGCAGAACCCAGGCGTTGTCCGATGATTAGTTTTCGCAAAATTGCGATTTGAATTTCTTTATGCAATATGGTTCGGCGAGCCTGGATGCGTCGGAGGTGGTCCGATTTTAATTTTTTAAACGTATTTCGAAAGTAGAAGTATTGTGCTACAAAACGTCTATTCTAATTTTGCGTTAAAATGTTGCGAAATAGGCGAAACATGCTTGCAAGCATGACCGAAAACTGTAGCTCGCTCCCAAGCGGTCGAGTAGTGGGGGTAGGCGGCCGACGCGGGGAAGCGCGTATCTATAGTAATCCCAGCGTGCTGCGCGCTTCCCCGAGTCGGCCGCCTACCCCACTACTCGACCGCTTTGGAGCGCGCGGCAGTGTTCGTTCATATTTGCAAGCATTTTTCGTCTATTTCGCATCATTTTAACGCAAAACCAAAATAGACGTTTTATAGCACAATATCATACTTTCGAAATACGTTAAAAAATTAAAAGCGGACCACCTCCAACGCATCCGGGCTCGCCGAACCATATTGCATAAAAGAATTCAAATCGCAATTGTGCAAAAACTAATCATCGGACAACGCATGGGTTGTGCAAACTGAAAGTACCCATCAATGAATTATGAATTTTTGATAAAAAGCAGACTTTTCCGGTTTTTCCAAATTTCCTCCGTTAATATTCATCCGATCGAGTCCGTGTAGGGTTCACTGTTTTCAATCGCTACTTTCTCGCGAAGGGTTTATTTTTTTCGTCTTTTCATTCTTTACAATTCGTCTGTTGAAGCATCAAGATTGCTCCATCGGTTCAGTTTTTAGAAGCGAAAAACGAAAAACACCACGATTTTGTGAGGTTTTTTGTTTATAACAAATTAAGAAATGATATTTGCAAGTAGGAAACACATCACAATACATCTACGGACTGTTTCACGTGACCTGGGACCACGGGCTTCCTGCTAGTATTTTTGTCACGAACTCAGTCATTTTCTGCTCTATTGCCTGGTCTACCTCCCAAATCTGTTCACGTATCTTCTTTATCTTTTGGCACCCTTCTGCCCGCTATTTGGTCAATGTCGTCCAACCAGCTTCTCTATGGTCTTTCTCAACCTCTCTTTATTCGTCTTAGTTTCTCTGTTGTAAGTTTAGTGTCCATGCTTCTTGCATCATATCCTACCAATTCGCATATATTTATCTTCTGCTTTCGTCAATTTACATCCACTCTCTCATGTCCGCTCTCTCAAAAATATTCTTTACAGGCTTAGCAAAATACCACAAAAAGCTTCTGAAATTTAAATTTCTATCACCATCGAAATGTAGTACATTGTAACCATTAGGAATTCAACATTTGAACACAGCAACGTGCACATTGCTTCGTGTTTTCACGAACTCTATATGCGTAAAGTTATTCAGCACAGTCGATTACAACGTTAAACCGAGATAATTAATCATCCGACGACGCGCCCGAAGACGCAAGGCAGAAACACGTGTTCCAGTATTCGAGCGCTGCTCCATACACGGTCGCCAAAGCGCGCGCGTTCCACTTCTTTTCACCGCAACAAATCAAATTCTGGCAGCATCTAATAAATATTCATATCTACAGCGGTACACGGAACATATTAAACCAGCGGGGTAGACACGGGCTGTTTGAATCCGTCCCTATTCATCCCCCTAGAAAATTATACATTCAAGGTGTGGCTTGTTCTAGGTGGTACGCTCTGGAGGGCTTGGAACCGACCCCCATCATCCCTGGTCCACGGTTTCGACCGTTAGGCCCGGTTCTTGCGATCGAAGCTGTAACGTCAGAAGATGGTGGCAATTATCGGTGTTCAGCGTCAAATGCTGGTGGTGACGCAACGGCAGAGCTTCGTCTTCAAGTTTCGACGTCTTTGCATGTGGAGATCACACCTCCGATGTTAAGCGTTCACATGGGTGGAAGCGCGGAATTTAAATGTATAGTTTCGACGCAAAATGGGGGTCCGCATTTGGTGTCGTGGTTTAAGGATGGCAGGCAACTTCCGAGCACCGGAAGGGGCACGAGCGAGGCCCTTATTGTTAATAATGTGGGCCGCGAAGACAGGGGCATGTATCAATGTGTGGTCAGGAGGTCCGAAGGAGATACGGCCCAGGCGGCAGCTGAATTACAATTGGGCGGTAAGTATTTATCGCCGTACCGGTAATATAGGGATTTCGTTTTCAGCTGTTTGTTTTTATTATGTTGTGGTGATTGTCATATTTATGTTTCTCTAAATTTAGACATATGGTTAAGAGTCAAAATCTGGTCTTGGATGGTCCTATTTGTTATCCTGGCAAGGTAGCACCAAAATATGAACTAAAAACGAAAGGCAAGGGTAGAAGAAGTACATTTTACTTTTAAATCGATACAATTTATTGAAACAGTAAATACATATTTTGACCTCTAAAATTCTGACTTCTAGCGTGGTACATAATAATTAATGGAATTACATTTCACTTTATAATTCATTGCAAAAAAATACGTTTTATTTTCTATGGTGTAAATCGTTTTTATTTATGTCCCTTTTAAATGTAAACATGTAAATAGCAAAAAGTGTCTAAGCAAACAAAAATTATAAAAAGGCTGTATTTGGCTAAAATAATAAAAAAGATGTACAATCCTATGTCCGCTCATTAAAAAAGGCTCGACTTTAATAATCACTAAGAATTTTCGTTTAACATCTAACAATACATATTAACCCGTGTCCCCTAGGGCCAAGGCGACTTAAAATTGACTCAAAAAATTCCAGTTTTTACAAACAGTTTTTACGTTTTCGATTTTGTTCATTGTTTGCCAGGTTAGGTTAGATTATTGGATTGTTGACAAATTAAGTACTTAGGGAAAGTACTTCCGCTAGTCAGCGAGTTAATATGTATTGATGAAAAAATTGAGGGAATCCTACATAACAAAAGTTAAAATTTAAAAAATGAGGACCACCCTACATCTCTTGGGATCACAGAACATTCACTTTTGTTTTGAGAAATTTTACTAATCCTACACTACTTCAAAAATGGGAGTATGCTTTGATCAGGTTTTGTTGCCTTGTTATTATTACTGTTCTTGTTGTATCTTTTTTAGTAATAGAGATAATTACGTAAATCCAGAACGGAAATGTTGAGAATATATTGGTATACCGGGTGGTCATTTTAACTTTAGACTCCTAAATATCTCGAGAAATATGCATGCTACGACAAAAGTGTCTTAAATAGATTTGTAGGACGCAAAGGGGGAAATGAGATGGCGATATCAGTTACATTGCAGATGGCGCTGCAATCGGCGAAACAGAGATTTGAATACCCAAATTTTTTATAAAATTTGATTTTACGCTAAATAAGAACAATCTTTTGTCTGAACATTTTTTTCTTACGATGCATCTATCAAAAGTTATTGACGATGGAAGTTTGTGGCGTTGGCGGTAGTTACGACCGCTGCCACTGCTTGGGATGCGCTCGCCGTCTGGCAGTCAAAGCGACGACTGAGTAGACACGCATGGTACAATGTAGGTATGTGCATAACGGGGACCCGGTTTGGTATCTCACGCGTTGCCCCGTCATGCGCATAGGGTTTGTTTGAGCACGAAAAAATGCATCGTACGAAAAAAAATTTCAGACAAAAGATTCTTCTCATTTAGCGTAAAATCATAATTTGATAAAAATTTGGGTAATCCCACTTTTAAAAAAATGAAGTTAGCCTCATTTTCACCGATTGAAGCGCCATCTGCAATGAAACTGATATCATCATCTCATTTCCCCCTTTCAGTCCTACAAGTTTATTTAAGATACTTTTGTCCTACCATGCATATTTCTCGACATATTTAGGACTCTCAAGTTACAAAGATCACCCGGTATATCGACAAAGGTGTATTTCTTATTGTGGTAATGTCTTAGTGATAAAATAAGTCTGATTCATTTACTCAAAGAAGCATCAGTATTTCACTAATACAAAAAAATTTTTATATTGCTGCTTGAAGATTCAATACTTGTTGTAGTAATGTTATTTTTTGTTTCTCTGCAGTCATGTACGATCAAAACGACACATGTTACTAAGTAATTATTGACATCTTTGCAGACACAGGAAAAGCACAGTATGGATGCTCAATGCAGTGTTGTTTTGTACAAAATACTAGCCTCAAATGACTCCTCTTAACTATTATTTCTATATAACAATTAAATACTGTCGAACCGCTGAATTTATACAAAAAACTTGCTGACTATTCCAACACATATTCAGGTAAAATAAACACTTCACAAGATGGGAAGTTTTTGAATTAGTGGAATGGTATGGCATTAATATGTAGGATATATAAGACACAAATCAGACACACCATGTTCAATACCTTAAAACTGTCTTTATAGAGTTTAGTATACGAAATACATTATCTGGATAAAATCAGCATAGTAAATTTTGTGCCAGTTTAAATGTACACAAGGACATAAAGTATGTATTCAAACAGATTCTATAATAAAGCAAAATATATAACCCTGTCCTGCAAGACATCCGATTCGATAGAATTTTTACTGTTTGATATGGCCACTGAATCAAAACATTTCTGGCACGTTCACCAGAAACGATTCCACAATTTGTCTCCATTGTTATTTAAGCGCAATTTACGGAAAATATTATTTGGACCTCCGCCAGTAAAACCCTGCTCAATTGTCCATCAATTTCTACGTATGCTATTATTTATTTTTTGATAATTTCCCTTATATGAGTTATTATATTCTCTACATTAGTCTTTTATTACCGTCAACATAAACACTAGGATAAGATATACCTGGAGAACTGACATGTTAAAGCAATCAGATGTGAGCTTGTGTGTGATGTTTGCTGTTTCATAAATTATTACTACTACTAAATTTTGTAGACGCCAGGGTAACATGCGGGATGAAGTTTCTAAATGTATTCCCTTTTATGTAGCTGACGGTGTTATACGAGCAGAAAAAGGACATGAAGACACCTCCCCTAGGGGAGGACACACCTAAACAAAGCATAACAAATGTGGGTTAGTAAAGCACAATAATATGCCTGTAATAATTTGCGAACAAGGAAAGACTGGATGCCGGGAAATACAAGCCTCAAGTAGTAATCCACGCTAGAGTAATTATAACAACGGTGTCTGCAATATTCCAGAAGTTTCCATATACCATATTCCTAACGGTCTTTTCAATAGTAGAGATGTTTTAAATTGATGTCTTTAGTTTTGGGATACAAAATTTAAAAAACATCTGTCATTATAAACAAAAAGGTCGAATTGTGTGTCCCGTGTGTACTTATTATTATACAAGGGATTATGCCATGTTAACGTAGATTGTACTAAATTCTATTGCTTACCCAAGTGTCTATCATTTGATACTTGGTTTTGGTATGGCCGGCACCCATTCTAAAATAAACCAAATAAGAAATATTATGTATCAAAAAAAATTTTATAGGTACATTCGTATACATACAAATGGTATATATTTATGAATTCAGAGATACATCGCTCAAATGTCGTTTAGTACCGGCGAATCTAATTTAAGCGAAACGATATTCGCGAGCAATTGGAAACTGTATATTTCATTTTATGGCCGGGCTCTCGTGATTTTGCGGAGTGTGCGATTGGCAGAGAACTCAATCTCGTCGGGGGGTAAATGAGTTTATTAATAATTTTTGAACACCTCTTGGAACACCTCGCGGTCGCCCCCGGGAACGCTGCCATATCCCCGGCCGCATTACAGTTTCGTATTGATTTTGTGTCGCAAATTTTATTCGCCTCAGAAATTAAATAACAGGAGGAAATGGCGCGGCAAAAATCGAATTTAAATCGGCATTTATCGGCATCGGAATCTTGCAGATGAAGTATTGATACTGAAAAGCACAAATATTATACTTGAAATTACACATTATGTTTTTGAGCCCCTATGACTGCAGGCACCGCACACTGTTGGATCATTTAGAAATCAGTAATAAAGAAAGTTTTACGTCCGTGTGTTGTATGATCAGGTTTGTGTATATTAAGACACCAGTCATAATTTGTTGTCGGTAACTTTAGCCCAATTATAGCTTTTGTTTTGTTAATTTGAACGTGCTGATTTCGAATATGGCAACATTGTCTGAGGTCTTATTTTTCCGTAATTTTGAATTTAAATAAAAAATATTTTAGTACAAATGTTGGTGTTGGTAATGTTTAAATCAAACAATTTTCTTAAAAGAAAGAACTATTCATTTATAATTATTGTTAATTTATCTAACAAAAAACACAAATAATTATTTGCGCCGCCGCACTAGAAGTTGGTCAAAAGTAAAATTTCCAAAGTTTTGAATTCAGTTAAATTCTGTATCTTATATGAAAATACACAGATTAGTTTATTAAACGAATACTTATTATAGTATATTATTTGTTTATTTAAGCGATAAATAACGAAAAGCGATATGTTGGAGTATCCCACTGAAGGTATGTATTTCATATTTCGTCATTATGAATGAAGAATAAGTTTAAATCGCCAGAATTATAGAAGACACAGATCGAATTAATCTAGTTTCGTTAGCCATTCAAAAAAATTTTTGCGCTTATTGTAGGATATATTTATGATTCCACTCTATAACAACAAATCCCACTTCCATTTAGCTGCTACTAGCTGCTAATTCTCCGAAATTTATATTTCTTGGGTAGCTACTTTTGCGAGAAATCAGTATCCTTGCGTTAGATGGCAAAACGCACCAACTTTCAACTAAGTTTTTGGCTGTTTAACCTAAAAATTACTTAGACGGCGCAGCCACCATTGCACTATGACCCAGAAGTACCAAAATATTCAGAGGCGCGTTATCCCATGGGCAAAAAGGGCTTTTGCCTAGGGCCCCCAATAACAGGGGGCCCCCAAAGCAGTATTTTGGAAACTCATTTCCGTAATAGACTACCACACCATGCCAGTCCTTATTAACGTTGCAAGCAGATTTAGGCTTCTCTGAGCGAGGCCCCAACTAATCTTTAACAAATTTATTACCGCCGTCTCAAGTGAATTTCATATTTGCGCTCGTGCCAGTTGGGCACCAAAATCAGTCTTTTATAAACTATAAATTAATAATTAGGTAATTAATAAATTACCGTAGTGAAATTATCAAAATGAACTTTAGAGTTTTTTAGCAGTTAAACTCATTTTTTTGCAATAAAAGAAACTATATCTAATACTGTACGAGACTAATGAGAAACCCTTGACTAAGTTAGAAGAGGAAAACTGTATGAATTCTTTGAAGATTTTCAGTCGACACTTTTCCTTTTGTGAATTCTATGTTTTAATTCTATTAAGATGAATGCGCCAAAAGAATCTGTAAAACAAAAATTCCGATCTGCAAAATGCTGTAAATCTTTCAAAGTCCTTATTATTACACAGTGTGTATAAAAAGAAATGTAACCACTCAATATATTTATTTCTAAAAAGTTGACAAGAAAAAGATTCCATGCAGTAAAAGTTTTAGGAAATTGCTTAAGCTACAAACTTTAAATGCTAGGAAATGAAACACACTTTATATTTAAAAGTATTTCGTATTTATATCTTAAGACATTTTAAAAAACGACGAGTATTGACGCGCTAGATATCCTTTTAACATTGTTTAATTACTTGCTTTTAACATTTAATCGTCTTGTTACATTTACACTACTGACCTCAGGGACATGCGGCTTTCATTGTTCAATTTGTAATTGAAAAGTGTCAAAAGAAAACAGGAAAAATATACAGGGTGCTATATTTAAGAAATGGAATTTGGTCTGCTTCTTACAAATACGTAACCCTGTATGTTCAAAACTCATTCTAGTTTCTAACTTAAGTCTTTACCTAAATCTTTTATTTGGTTACTTTCTTTAAACTTTGAGGACCAAATATTGACCCGTTACGTTTCTTCTTGTTAAAACTGATATAGCAGAAGGCATTTAGAATAATTGTATTTTTTTATGATATGAAATCGAAATCTTCGGCAATGTTAGAAAAAGAAATAGGAAATTACATTTTATTACATTTTATAGGACTATAGGAATGTCAAAAAGACAAAATCTAAGGATATCGAAGGGATATCGAAGGGATATCGAAGGGATATCGAAGGGATATCGAAGGGATATCGAAGGGATATCGAAGGGATATCGAAGGCATATCGAAGGGATATCGAAGGGATATCAAAGGGATATCGACGGGATATCGAAGGGATATCAAAGGGATATCGAAGGGATATCAAAGGGATATCAAAGGGATACCGAAGGGATATCAAAGAGATGTCGGAGGGTACCTATAAAAATGGCTTATCCCTAGGTTACTAAGTGATTTATTCTATTATTATTTCTTTTTGGACGTTCGGATTAGCGAACGTTCGGATTACCAAAGTTCGGATTATCGACGCTCTACTGTACTTATATTAAATGTTGTTGCAAAAAGGTCACCTATTGCTTATGATCTTTGTTAATTGTTCCGAAATGTTATATCAGTATTATTAGTACATATATTATTTTTGTATAAAAAAGTAATGCTTCTTAATTCAGCATTGTATATGGGGGTCCTCAAATTCAAACATGCCCAGGGCCCCATGATGGCATAACGCGCCGCTGAAAATATTAGCAAAAACTAAAATTTTTTCCTATTGAGTTCTTTTAAATTATGTATCCTATATGAAAGAAAACAGGTTAGTTCACTAAAAATTACCCACCTTAAAACCCCCAAACAGTTTCAAGTTTAAAAGTCAATCTAAACATGTTTTGATATAGTGGTACACCATATTGGATCCGCCGTTTTGTTTTCGGAAATTTCTTGTTCGTATTAAATCAGGGACATTGAAATCCTCCAAAAGGTCACGTTTCAATTAAATCAAAACACATATTAACGCAGTCATCCGCCATATTGAATCCGCCGTTTTAATTTCATCAATTTAAAGGTTAGATTCGTAAACTGCTACCTCGAAAACCCCAATAGGTAACGTTTCAAGTAAATCAAAACATGTTTTGATGTAGTCGTCCGCCATATTGAATCCGCCTTTTTGTTTTCGAAAATTTATAGTTCGGGTTCATAATCAGGGACATTGAAATTCTCCAAACGGCCACGTTTCAATTAAATCAAAACGCATATTAACGCAGTCATCCGCCATATTTAATCCGCCGTTTTAATTTCATTAATTTAGAGGTTAGATTCGTAAACAGCGACCTCGAAAACCCCAATAGGCAACGTTTCAAGTAAATTAAAACTTGTTTTGGTGTAGTCATCCGCCATATTGGATCCGCCATTTTGTTTTCGGAAATTTCGATTTTAGATTCGTAATCAGCGACCTCCGAAACCCTTAGGCCGGTTACAGTGCAAAGCAGACGGTCGGCGCGAACCGTCGACGCGGACCACTATATCAACGGCGATATATAAAGCCTTGTATACACTGCAGCTGTAACGTGTAATGTAACATGTAATGTAACGTGAATGCTCGTGGACGGGGTTAAAACGACCGCGCAATGCATTGGCGCGCTAGTCCCGCTCGTAGGTGATCCACAGTTGTTCGACGAGCGTTGAGAAGCATGGAATCGTCATTTCAAGTAGCCGTTGCTTGCGGTGCATTTATGTTGATGCATGAATTAACTACGTATAGAAAAAAGCGAAGATGGTGGTTCATTTTTGGCCCATAATTAAGATTTTCGACTGTTTGGTACCTTTATTTAGATCTTCTTCAAATATTGGACATTTGTTTTTAATGCCATGTATATTATTCCATTATTAAAACGTGCAGCATAACAAATTATTCAAAAAAGTCAATGTTTTATTTACGGTTTTTTCACTTGGAGAATTTTTTATTCAAATCTATCGTAAGAGTTTGTTTTTCAAGTGATACCTTTTCAAACTATGTATTATATTACCAGAAAACTATTACGCATTTTTTTTCTTCACAAACTGTGTGCGAAAATGCACAAAAAAACTCATAATTATATTAATTATAAAGAAATTTGAAATTGTTTTTCTGATCATCTACCAAGTGAAAGCATTTCTTTATTACAAAATAATAAAATCGCCTTCTGGTTTTACAGTTATTATTGCTGATTACTCGATTTCTTTTAAGTTTTGCATAACCCTGGAACATTTTCGCAAAGTACCCTAGTTTGTACCGGAGGTTGTGATAAAAAAAAAGTTGGGATATTGGCACCTTAAAATTTATTCGTGCGAGATGTCATCATACTTAAAAACTATGTTTTGTTTGAACTCTTTCTTAACATCATTAAAGAAATTTATGGAGCATCGAAATTTGGTGACATTGGTACCTCACTTTTTTTTATTTAGCGCCAGTGAAGAGAAATTTAAGAAAATCTAACAACCGTTTTACGTAAACCTATTTGGATTTGAAAGAGCTATCGAATGATGCCTCACGCGACTGACTGTACCAAAGCTGTTTCTAAAGTTGGTACCTATATCATCAACTTTTGCTTCAAATTAAAATAAAATATGTATCCAACAATGCGAAAACGAAAAAAACACAATAAATACCCATTATAACAATCAAAAGTAAATACATTTAAGTAAAAAAAAAATATACCATGACGAAAAATAATTCAATCTGTTTTCAAATGTAATTCTGAGTAAAAAATCATATGGACTTGCAACGCATAAATGTTTAATTGTAGGAACCTTGACACAAAAAGAGCCAATCTGGCTGCATTGTTACTTCATTCAATACTATCGGACTTGTTTAGACCTGTGGCTTTCAATGAAATTGTTCTACCACGTTCTTCGTCCCAGCTATCCATTTTAATAAAAATCCCCGTTTATCTTGACGTTGTTCGCACTGCTTGTTCGCTGCACAGTACACACTGGCCGATGCGCCACCAAACACGTCCACGCTGCAACTGCTCGGTCCCTTTGTGTTCGCGGCAAATACCGACAGCCGACGGAGCACGGCGAGCACACAGTGTAATGCTCGCTGTAACATGGAATGCGCGCTTGTACCCCGTCCACACAGGTTACATTACACGTTACATTACATGTTACATTACGTGTTACAGCTGCAGAGTATACAAGGCTTGAGGGCTGACAGCACTGACGGTCGGTGTTGCACTGCAAGCCCTCATATATCGCTGTTATTATAGCGGTCCGCGCCGCCGACCGTCAGCGTTGCACTGTAACCGGCCTTAGATATGGTATTTTTCACGACAAGTGGCAGTAAGCCGCGACATGACGCGCAAACGTTCCTATACCCATTGACTGCCATTGACGTGTGTTAGAATGAAATAGCAATCTTCTTTATTTCATTCTGTATGAACACATGTCATAACACATGTCAATGCGTAGGAACGTTTGCGTATTATGTCAGCGGCTTACTGCCACTTGTCGTGAAAGAAACTCTACCAAGTTTCACAATTTTCCCCAAAAGTTCGCGATTTCAGACCACCGTGCACCGGACTAGGCCTCAAGTACTCTGTTACAAACATTCGCATTAGGTATATTGTTTCTTGATTCATCCCAAATTGTAAATTTTGTAGAAGTAACACAGGTTTAAGTAAACCTTTGCATTATCTGTGCAACTAGAAAACTGGTCAAACTGTGATTTGCCTTGTAGCCCAAATAATGTGCCATCCCTCAGGATCGAATTTTAAAGCTTGCTTATGCGATGCCCGGTACGAGATAATGTTATATTATTACTCTCAAAAAGTATCTCTGTTAGACCACAAAGCATAGTTTAGGTTATCCCGTTAATAAGCTGTATATTGTTTATTCTAACAGCTTGTGACAATCTTGATGATTTTTTGACGTCCCAACGAAACATCAAAATCTGTACAGTAAGTCAAATGTTATTGGTAAACTGCTCGAATAACAAACCGTACGGTTCTACGGTCTCAGAGATTTTCTCCTGTTTACATACTTCAATATGACTTCAATGCAACTGGCGGAAATAATGAACAAATGAACTGTTCAAAATACATCCTGATTAATACATTAGTGAGCTCAAATACATTTCAAAATTTCCCTCAGTATCCTAACTGATAAAAAATAGATTATGCACCTGAAAATGGCCATTTTTTTGATTTTCCGAAATTGTTTTTATAATATCCTCTTATATAGATATAAAAAAATACTGTCATGAAAGTTACCAAAACCTTGCCAACCAGTGGTTTGAGGGCTTTCCTGCGCCTACATGCTGCATATTAAGTTACTATACAATGCAATTAAGTGTTGAACAGTCTGACGAAGTCCTCCAAGTGGTGTCCCTGCCCAGATTAGATAAGACAAATTAGCCTCCGTATCGAATGAACTGCAGGGCACATTACAGGATAGAGTTACTCTTTGCGAGGGTAGGAGAGCCTTATCTCGGCCACTCGCGAAGTTTTAGATTATTTCAGTAACGTCGGGGATCGCGCATACTCTCACTGGGAATCGTCTCTAACAACTTTCGCCGAGTTTGCAAATTTTAGCTTTTACGGTGGACCGGGGCGGAATTAGGTGAGAGAATGGGTTCTTGTTTTACCGCTCGGGGTTGTTTATGGAATCATAAACGCTCTTTTACCTACGATGAGGTATTTTGGACGGCGATTTAGAGAGAATTCAAATTCAATTTTTCTTATGGTTCTTATCATTTAATAAGCATGGTTATGAAGTATATTGTTCAAGAAAGACGGTACGGTACATGTCAATTTCGTAAAAAATTCTGGCTAAAGCGTTAAATAAAAATGGGTTAAATAAATGAGTTAAACAATTTTGGGTTAAACGAAAAACAAAAATTTCCAATGTTAACCTTAGGAGTCTGATGAAACTGTAATAATTGCTATTACTTTGTTTATGGGATCAGCGTTACTGTGCGTTGGTCTGTGAGAGAGATTCAATGCTGGTATTCTTATCGCGTATAAATTCGATACCATGCTCTTGATTACAGTCGATTATAGCCGGCTGTGTTTTTTTTTTGTATAACATAAATTATTCTACGCGAGGGTGACAAACGCGTTGGTCCCTGTGAAACGTTTTAATAGTTTTTGTTCCCATACATTTAAAGGCTTTCTTTGATAACAGATTTATGAGTTTGTCATAAAATCTGTATTTTACTACTAGGGTAGCGATTAGTGTATTTTCAAGCGAGTGCATATTTACATCTTGTTTTTTTTTTGTGTTTAACTTAACGCGTGGGAATATTGTTTTTTTCGATGGCGTATGACATCGTGGGGGAGGAAGAGTTTGGATAAATAGGCCACATTTTATTTGAGACAGAGTAGACACGACGTTAGCGCTTGAACGTGCTAGTTGAGAGAAGCCTCTATTGTCCAGATTATTCCATCTCCACTTCTATTTGATAGTTGATATTTCGCTAAGCGAACATACTTGTAACTCTTTTGATATATTTTGTGTGTGTATGTGTGTATATTCCAGGGAGTTTATAGTTTTACGTATTTTCTTTCAGATATCTGTATTTGTGTTCACGTTAATTTGTCGATTATTTTAGTAACATAAACCAAGGACCTACTAGGCGTTTCCTTGTACTGTGCATGTGTGTATAATATTTTTGTGTGTATAATTCTTTTTCTCTTTTTTATTTGTTCGAATATATTTAGTTTATTAAAAGAATTGGTATTGTTTCCTATCCGTCTCCATGTCAAGAACATATCACGTCTTCGAAGGACGAGCTACCGTCTTCTACTTTAATAAAATACTTATATATCATAAAGTATTGCAGGACGGCAGGTATTACAAAACTATATTGATTAACAATCCTACAAAATAAATAAAATATTTTAATTCTCATGGTGAGCACCTTGTTGCTCCCGTTAATTATATTTTTAAACAGTGAATTGTTGCTCACCGACTTGAGCTAAAAATGTGGTACGGGTGTCATTTTTCAGCATTTTCGTGTTTTCAGTTCCCTCAGGGTGATTCACAACTCAAAGCCATGAATAGCCTTCTAGCTTCAGCATCATATTCTAAGTAAAACATTAACGCAATAACATTTCTTCTAAACGGAGTTAGTTTTCGAGATGTTTCACTCAAGTTTTTGTAACCGTGTCTAAAGGTGCTCTTACACGTAGCCACTTTTGTTGCGCGAGATTCTATTGCGACCAATTGCGACACTATGAAATGGCATGTTGTGTTCACACGTGAGATAAAATCAGTCAAAAGTTGCGCCACTTTCGACTAGCGCCAGCGCCAAGTGGCAGCCACACATTTTAAAGTTGCGATGCTATTCACACAGTACACGCCACTTTTCATTGCTGCAACTTGTAAAAGTGGCACGTCGAATGTCAAGAATTGGTCAAGGAACGACTGCGCACCCTCGTAGTTGTAGTGGTTGTGTTTATATTCTGCCTCATTAAGTTTTAAGCGGCGATAGTGATACTGTGTTGTTGTTTATTCCATAAAAAATGGATTCAGATTCTGATGCCGATGAGAGGACTAGAGCAACTGCGTGTTATGCAGTTGCTAATGTTATGCTAATGTTAATGAGCTATTCAAGGCCGCTTTTGTAGGAAAAGGCTCTTATTGAAATTTTAACTTTGCCGCGTATTATTGCATATTTTGTCGCACCTACAGGCGAAAGTCCCCAAGAATGATAGGAGGATCTAAATGTAGAGAAATTTCATTTTAAGTTTAACCTAACATTCCCATCAATGTCAATTTTTACGATCGTAAAAAAATTCTTCGAACAAAAAGTCTCGTCTTGGGTTGGGTTGGGAATTACTTTAACAAGTAGAAAAAAAATTTTTGCTAAATGTGCATTATGCGGAAAATATAAAATCAGTTGTTTATTTACGAGGGCTTTAGTTGGAATATTTATTGTAATATTTATTTATCTGTTTTTTTTTAGAATGACATATTTTTTCGAAATTCTTTTTAGAGAAGAAGGATTTATTTGAACTTGTTTCTGTTGTTAACATTGTATGTTGAAATAATAAATATTTATTTATGTTCTTTTCTGTTTAGAGAATTAGTATTTATCGGTTAGCATCCTTTATTTACAAAATATCAATTTAATAAGTTTTTTACTTTGTTGAAGTTCGATAGTTATCGATAGTTTTAACCATAACTATCGGACACGCCAACTATCGATGTTTAACCTACACTACCGTATATACATCTACTAAATGTTGCGCCACTAAAGTGGAAGTGGACCAACACGTCGGTCCATTTCTGTGTGGCGCTAGTACCGTGTTTGTACCTGTTTACACGCAGCAACATTTTAGCTGTACGCAACTTTAAAAAATTGCGCGCTGTACTGAAAGTGTCGCAATATTTATAGTTGCAGCGTTGTTCACACATTGCAATACAAGAATTGCGCCATTTTTTAACTTGCGCAATACGAAAAGTGGCGTCGTGTAAGAGCACCTTAAAGGTCTGTTCGATAGCTAAGCGCTTAATGTTTCGAGTTCATACGATCCAAAGTTGAACCTTCCGATTACAATAAAGTTGCTTTAACAGGCTATGGGCAGTTTTGCTAAGTTCATACCACTTATCTGAAAAGAAATGAAAGATAATTTTTATTTATTTACTCAAATACAGACCAAATAGTAACCCAAATTATTACTTTTTTTGCGTGGAATCCATAGTTGATAGTGGCGGTGACGTTTGTTTTCCTATCGATGCTAACTTGAATTTTAATATTCTCCTAAGTATTTGAGGAGCTTGCAGCAAGAACAAGGCAGCTCCAAATTAAGGTTATGTATGATTATATTATTTGAACATTGGCTACAATTTAATGACACAATTTAATAACTTAGCAGAATAGGATATGCATTGATATATTTAGAAAAATATAGGTGAAACTTCAAAATACAAAGCGTAGAAGACAAAAAGGGTATAATAGTATACTTAGTAGTGATGGTGGACCATTTTTCGCTAATAAGCAAATTTCAGGAAGCACATGTTCAGAAGTTACAGTAGTTTAGAGAATGCCGGAAGATAGTACCAACTTCAGAAACAACATATAGAAAGGCTCTTAAAACCAAGGTAGTTTCATCCGAAACGCTTTTTATCGTCTTTGAAGAGAGTTAATGAGAACTAAAGCTTTGATATTTTTTAACCATTCTAAGCCAGTATCCTAGATTGTGATTAATTCTATTCGGTAAGGTAAAAAAGAAAGGGTTCACTTAAAACTTTTTATTTTAAAAAAGTTATCGTATGATGTCTTATATATTCACACAAGTTCCACATTTTTTGTTTTATTAGCAGAAGTTTATTTTTAAATAATTTCCATTCCAAGTACTGTTGTGCCCAAAGATATAAGATTAGAAAAAATACTTAATTGGTTGCCTCGAACCAGGACATTAATATTTGTCCAGTGATAGATCTTTTGGGGTAGTAGAAAGGACTTAGCGTAAATTTGAAAGCATTTCACTTAGCACGGTTACACAGAGGACTACGGCAATAGGGGCAAAAGGTTTCAGGTTATTACTATCACCCAAATATGATTGATTTTATTATAAGAGTCGTTCTTTTACAAATCGTACGGATTTCGCAAAAAAAAAAGAATTCACTTTTTTAAATTACACCACACTTTTTTTATGGCATTTTCTCGGAATTTTAGTCGATGCCTGTATAGGAACTTCATTAAAAAAATTATTTTCAGATATATGAAGGCTTATAGTTTAGATGATTTACGATTATTTGCCATACCTTGCCATATTCAAAATTCAATATCTTTGGTTCTCGTAATCGTATCGGACTTATTTTTTTTTTATTTTAAAGGTTGAAATATTTGCTAGATAACTGGGTATATAGATAACTGGGCTAGATAACTGGATAACTGGTATCATGGGAATAAAATTAAATACATGTTTTAAACTCTTTTGTGATTTTATTTTCATTGGCAAATATAATGAGGATTCAAATACAATTCGGAACCGATGTAAGGAAAAACATATAAATCGTGCATTTATAGAGCTTTTTAATACATGATTTTCTATCCATTAAACGAACTCATAAATAAACGATCGACGAAAAATATATATTTCCGTCGATCGTTTATTTATGAGTATGTTCAATAAATAGAAAATCATTTATTAAAAAGCTCTATAAATGCCCAATTTCTATTAATGTATGCTTTGTTATAGCCAATCAAACGACTTACATAAATGTTCATATAATCTCAGACGACATCGACGAATAAAATCTATGTAGACGCCGCCAGAAGAATAAGATAGACGAAAAAAATTTGTAACTAACTCGAATATTAAACGACGATTAGTGATCTGGACAATTAACGCACTCGCTAATCGCTTGTGCGTTAAACAGTCTCGATCAATAATCGCTCTTTTTAATATACTTGTTGGTTAAATAGCTATATACAAACCTCATTCAAATGGATATCTGTTTTATCTTTCTTGATTTTAGATAATTTAAACAGGCATGAGTTACAAATTCTTTGTTGAAGTGACCAAGATGTTATAGGTATATTTAATGCCAATAATTGGTATTTTATTACTTTTCTGAGAGCCTCATTCTTTTTATTTTTGGATGTAGAGACAAATTGAATGGATTGAAACATCTGTCGGTTCGAAATTTAGAACGTTTAATACGTTTAGAAGACTTCGGCATTTTTTTAAAGGCGTTTAATATATAAATATTTTTAGCACGTAATAAATAAGCACTTCCACTCATTCCGTTCTTAAAAAAACAAACTGCACTAGCATGTTGAACCAGCCTGCTGTCTGCGAGACGTTCAAGAACGTCGCGTCCACGCCTGAAGTAGTCGCTTGCTGCGTTTTTTTTTATCGAGTTTCGGCACGCCGCGCGTGACTCACTTTAGATAAAAATATCTTTTGAACTATAAGAGACTCCATCCTACGAAAAATGGGTTTTGTAGGGAAAGTGTAGCGGATATTATGTATATTTATCGATTATATCCATTGTGGGGGCAAATATGTAATAATTATTTTAAAAATTCAATTGTTTTTAATTTTCTTTTACATATATAAATTAAAATAATGATTGTACGCAGTTATCTAGCAAATATTTCAACATTCAAAATAAAACAAAAATGGGTGCGATACGATTACTAGAACCAAAGATATTGAATTTTGAATATGGCAAGGTTTGGCAAAGTATCGTAAATAATCCAAACTTAAAACTTTTATATCTCCGAAAATTATTTTTCTTCGGCTAAATCCTGATACATGTATAACCTTATTTAGTGCATATAACTTATAAAAAAGTTTAAGCCAAATATAAAATGTGACGTCATAAAAGGTGTACGATTTGTAAAAGAACGACCCATATAGCAAGTACAATAGCTTTATATGATCATCCGAATGCAGGTGTACAATGGACATACATTTATTTGACAAAATTGACATTCTTGGAGCAGCCTCGTTCTTTCAGCAGAGTCCTAATATAACCAACCTTATATAGGCAAGACATATAATTAAATCTAGGGAAGAGAAAACCTTGTATTCATTCATCATAATATTATCGACTTAACTATCCAACAATCGAACAATTTATTCAACTAATCCTTATATGTGTTTATGTGTTTTGATACACGAAAATGCTTCCTTTGTTTTCATGCTTCATTATCAAATCCATTTCACGCTTTTGTTACTGTTTTTGTTTTTACATCTTAAATAATTCTATAAATCTTCTTCAATCGAATACATGTGCATAGTTTTTTCTTAAAACATTTTAAGTTAATTTTTTGCTTGAGACTCATTATTTCTTTCGTACTTCCAGTTCATGGTAAACCTTGTTAAAATGTTTCGCTATCTACAGCATGATTCCTTCTGTCTGTCTGGCAATATTTGAATGTATCTTGAGATCCGAACTACAGAAATATAATACATTTAAAAGAAATCCGAGAACAGATTTTGTTTATTTAAGTTACGCTTATTGAAACCCCCTTTTTTTAATGATTGATGTAGCTCATATTACTCATACTGATACGCTCATATTACTTCTGTATTGGCTCCAACACCAATATCAAAAACGTCCGCATTGCTAAAAACAGAATTTATAGATATGCATAAAACGTAACAATAACGTGTTGCATCTTTCATACACGTTACCAATAGATATGTAACAATGAAGCACCATTTTCCAAAGGTTACACATATTCAAAGAATTGCTTCACCTGTCAGTACAATACCGCACCGTACATATACGGTTTCACAAACAGGAGCGTATGCACGTTCACAATAAAAGATAAATGTAAAATTCGTAGAAGTGATATGACCCCGTTTGAGGGATACGTGTGCCCGACGTGAAAAATATAATACGCGGAACATACGTCACGTACACCGGGAAATGTTATATTAGCGCATGCTCTTGGGCGCCGAGCCGAAACGGCATTAAACCCTCGGAACTTTGTTTGCCGTAACGACTTCTGCCCAAGCGTGTAATGTCTGCCCTAATTGACAACTTGATGTACATCTAGAATTAAATTTATTCTGTACGTTTCAGGCCAGAATCTCAATTCGTTTTAATTCACCACTGCGAGGTACAAACGTACATTTTAAACACTGTGCCTCCAGGAAATAAGTAACCTTAGAATTACGAGAATTTGGGATTTATGCAGACTGGGCAAATTTCTCAGTAGCCGTGAGGATACTCTAAAAATCAGTTTAAATAGCGTTGTAAAGTACTGTACTCTAACTTAATACACCAAGATACATATTAACATGTATCAAAATCAAACATTTTTCTTTGGCTGCCAATATACAATGACAATTTTCTAAACAATACGGTTCACAAAAGAACCCATAATATGTTATGTTATCTGTATAAGCTGTGATCAGAAGAACAATCCACTTAATCATGTTTTATTTTGTTAGTAGTGAAGAGACGTAATAGTATATCGATAGCTAAAGATTTAGCTCGTCTGATGACAAAACCTTAAAGCCAACAAGTCACCTTAGGAGAGTCACCTGTCCAACAAAGGATAGCCCGAGGTCATATAGTTTATTTCGTAAACCGCATGATTTGGAAAGAAGCGTTTCCAGCAGAAGTTGTTTCGTTTGAAAATATTGTTGCAATGATACCACACATGACCCATGATTCAATTTAACGTTCTGAATGTGAGTGCTGTTGCCAGAATTCGTCCGACTGTAGTGTGTGTTCATTTAATGTATATATTTTCATGCCACGGTTTGTGTTAAAGGTCAAAATCGACTACAATGCGGTGTAGTTTTAGCCGCAAGCTAAAACAAATAGTTATTGTTATTGTAAAGTCTTCCATATGCAAACCGCCACTATTCGGCCCGGCTAAAAGTGCGACCACTGTGCGTAGTTCAAAACATATGTACTTCATAACAATTTCGGCAATAATAAAAATAAATTCACTTTACTCTTATCTCTATTTCATATTTCCTGCTCTATATCTTCTTCATATTGTCTACTTTATGCCCTAATTACCTCGGAAACGGCACACAAAATTTTAAATTTCATTATTGCCTTTTTGAAACCTTTATGAACATAATTTTCCAAATTATTGATAATACAATTTCCTTCTATATTGTAAGCATTAACGTCACTAGTTCCCAGAAAAGAAGACAGTCTATTAATGTTTCTATATATTTTATTTAAAGTCAATAAAATTTTGGTCAATTGAATTACTGTCTTTATTATTATTGAAAATAATCACAACTCATTCGATATCAAACAAAGAATAAACAATTTCTGTAAAGTTTTCTGAGCTCGAAGGATTTACCTATGATAAACATGTTCATTCTGGAGCAAACTTTATTGAAACCCGTCAGACAAGAAATCACTTTACCAACATTGTTGTGACATGTGTTACGTGAAGAGGCATGTCATTTTGAATAAGTTCCCTGTAAGCTCCCTGTAAACTTTGATGTTTAATAACTTTCGTAATTTAGATTTATTGCAAAATTTTGTAAACAAATTTATGAATATTATCACTCATCTTTGTAATTATGAAAAAGAAATTTATGTAATTTTCGTAAAACAAAACTGGAATTTTTGCTTTAGTATTCAATAATTTTTGTGAAATTTAACCGATTTTGATTATTTTTCCAGCACTTTAACAAATTTAATAAGATACCCACCTTTGCAATTAAAAAGAAATTAACTTGCAGCTTGTTTTACCTATAGAACCAGCGAATGATGATCTAGTGGTCCAAGTATGAGACACCCTGATGGTCAGATTGTCAATTATCAATTTATATGAATTTCGAATATATTGTTTTTGTATTTGTCCCCATCAGGAAGGGTGTTACCGCACATCACCACCATTAAGGATCTCGGTGTTTGGTTTGACGAGGAGCTGAGTTTTGTTGGTCACGTGGAGAATGTGTGTTCGGCTGCCTCTCGCTCTCTCGGAGTTGTGCTGAGGATGTGCAGGATGTTCAACAATCCACTTGTTTTTAAGTCTGTGTACCGTGCGTTCGTTGGAAGCAGATTGGAATACGCCTCTCCTGTCTGGTACCCCTATTACAGTGCACATCAGTTAGCCATTGAGCGAATACAACGAAAATTTTTAAAGTATCTAAGCTTTCGACAGACAGGCCTTTATCCTGTCCAGGGGTATGACTATGGCCTCTTGCTCGAGTGAACACGAGTTTCAGTCTCTACAACATCGTCGTGAGGTACACAGTGCCAATCTTTTAAGAAAGCTCTTTTCTTTAATAATTTGGTGTTTCAGATTAATATTCTGGACTTGTCGCTTTGATTTTTGATTTTTTTTTTAGTTTTGCTTTGTATAATTTTTTGCGGTTACGTTTTAAATTTGTATTGTATTGTTATATTTTTTAGATACATGTACTATGCAATACTTCCTTGAAAATTGTCCTGTAATTGGTTCTGTTGGGCAAATAAATACTATTATTATTATTATTATATTTATATCTGAATGTTTGTGAACATGCACAGTTGAAGTAAAATACAATTTTTTTCACCATTTCTTAAAATGTTTCGGGATTTTATTATTTGTGATACACAGTTTGTGTGATTTTTGTCAAAACCCCTTTTACAAGAACTGTTAAACTTCACTTGAACTTGAACTGTTTAGTCACCACTGCTTAGTGGTAAAAATCAAGTTTGAATCGCACTCTTGATAAATTCATTTAATTGCTGAAAAAATAATTAAAATCGGTCAACGTTCACCAAAGTCATGGAACACTAAAACGAAAATTGCAAAGTTTTACTTCTAAATCTACATATTTTAGGTAAATTCAGATACAACCTTACTAAGTTGCCTAGTTACACCACAAGATGGCTTGCACATTGTTGGTTTTCCCCAATATAAGTTATAAGTTATAACAATTTGTTTATATTGCAAAAATCATCTAAATCCATCATTAATTAAAAAAGTTATTAAACATGGAAGATAGGCAAAATAATAAGTTGTTGTACGTGTAGTTACCAAGTTACCATACAGTATTTTCAAAATTATAGTAATATACATACAATAGATTCAAACTGAAATTTGGTGCTTTAATTCAATATTGCAATTTTACCACGACATGATGGGTAATTTTCATTTGCGAATTCGATCTAGTACCTATACAGATACCACTGAATTAAGTTTGATGTGATAGCGATAGTAGTTCCGACAAACTTCTGAAATTCTATTTTCCTAAATCTTCTAGACTGTAAGAATATCTACCAAATGTTCTATTTGCATACCATTATGGGTAGCTGACTGTTGAGCTGTGTAAACGCAGACATGCGACGCTAACAAATCGTGAAGTAAAACGTATAAGCTTTTGCTTATACTGAACAAAATAATGAGAATTGAAGATCTGCATCACTGTGATATCTGTTCGACTTCTCTGACAGTTTGATTGGAAGTCATTGCCTAAGGATGGGATATTCCAATCAACAAACACGATTGCGCGATCTTGCGAAAAATGGAAGTTAGAGAGTATTGTTAATTACATTTGAATTGAGCATGTCAAATTTGGTACATCGATGGCGTAAGTGCAAAACGTCAGATAAAATCGAAACAAATTTCGTTGTGGGTTACGAAGTTTTGTACTTAACCCATCGACATGTTGTACATTAGCATACGATAAGTAATAATTAGAATATAGGACAGACAGGTCATATACTGGGTACACGTTTTAATGAACCTATGAAAGACCAAAAATCACATGTGTTTAAGCACATACATGAGACAAACCACCAAATTAGCTTCAACAATCTTACGTTACTCCACGAGATCAATAAAGGGAAAAAACTAAGTTTGTACGAAGAATTACAAATCACCAAGAATTATCTAAAAGCACCAGACTTGTTACTCAACCAAATGATAGAAATAAACCCCAAACACAACGTTTTTAAAACTTTTCAAAAACCCCGCCTTAACAACTACTATGGCGCCACTTCGTGACAACGACTGAAGCTTGGACTGATATTCACACATTTGACATGACGCTCGCTCCAATGTATTAAGTTTAGGTATGCATTTGTTTATTTTTGGTTTAATTTCGAAGTATACGTTACAAATTGTTAACTGAGTGATAGTTTTGTCCGATATTACTTTCATTGCTGTATTTGTCTATTTTACATTCCAGTTGTGAAGTGAATTGTACACACAACGTTCATAACCCTATTTTACCACATGACCCATTGTACTAGCGGCCTTGACGGTAAAAATCTTTTGTTTTCTGTTATCTATTTGATTATTAGTTGGTAAGGAGATAGAATCTTATCGTATTTATTTGTTTGTAGCGTGGCCTGAAGACGGAAGTCTATACTTCCGAAACATGTAGCCCCAAGAAACGTAATAAAACAAATTACATATGATCATCGGAATATACCTTTCTTAGTTTTATTATATAATTAGAATACTTTAGGACTTCGGACCTTGACCCCTGACTAATTATTAACTAAACCAAAATGAACGCATCCAGTATTTTATTTATAATAATTGTAACCTTGTACACCGTTAATTATATGTTAACTTTATGTAAAAATATTGATGTATGTACGAGCCATTATCATGAATATTAAATTATTATTGAATAAATTATTCATTGTGTATTACATATTCAATTATTCGAATTATATATTCATTAAATTAAATTGTCGTTTTTATGAACGACTTTTAACAGTATGAGTTTTAATTTTCTAGGTAAACTCAACAGAATGTTGCAGTAAAATGTGCTGTATATTAGGGTACTTTACAAGTTTATGTTCAATAAATTAAAATGATTCTGATATTTTACTAGCATTTAATCTTTTCTCAAATATTGTACTTTTACTTCTTCTGTCTCTAGTATTTTGATATACATGTGGATCATTTTAATGTAAGCTGACCATATCGTGACGTAGATATATTAAAAAGTACAACTGCTGCAAAAAAAAATAAAAAAATAAACGTTTCTTGTATGATGCAACCTACAAGAAGCCGTTGCTGGTTTTATTGGAGCGCTGGTGTCATGAAAATAAGCTCAACTTAATTTTTGGAATGGCCTGCCTACATTTCGGTATATAGTTGATTTTTTTGCAAAACTTAATATCTGTGCTTACAGATCTAATATAGTCCTACCCTATCTCCATCCTATCTCTATACTTTTTGAGTTTTAACTTTATGTATTTAAGAGACAACTTTTTCAGAAACTAGTTAGAGATATATAACTACTAGAAATTTACTAGTAAATTTTTATTCAATTGCAATTAGAATTTACAATGTGTTCGTAATATTGGATCAATTTCCGTTCCAATGTATCGATTTTCATGTTGTAACACCCTGTATATGGTTATCTATTATTTTACATGAGTGGTGTCATTAATAATTACAAATCATCTTAAAAATCAGTAAAATTAAGGTTGTGATTAAAAATGTCGATGAAGAAAGCTATCCTGAAAGTTGCAAATTAAATTTTACCTAAAAATATGTATAAGCAATTTGAATTACTACCTACTACAATATCTTACCGTTATCTGTATTTGAAATTAAAAAGGATTTATTAGAAAAATCAAATCCCACTTTATTTAAATACAAACCAGAAAATTAATATCGTTCAAACCACAACTCATCCAAGCAAAGTTTGCATTTTTGTTAATAGAATTCACAGATTATTGTTTCATGTTGGATAACTTCTGGCGTGCTCTTTGTATAGCTGCGATCCGCCGCTGTCTGCATCGGGCGGATACTTGTTTATAAAACAGTCGGTACCATAAAGTGGCGAGTTTAATATTCGGCTTTTATATGTTACAGATGCGCCGCCGGTGTTAATATATAGTTTTATCGAGCAAACTCTGCAGCCGGGCCCCGCTGTGTCGCTGAAGTGCAGCGCAACCGGTAATCCGACGCCGCAAATATCCTGGACGCTCGATGGTTTCCCTCTGCCCAGTCACGGAAGGTGAGTGCATTTGTAGATAAAAGTAATTACAAGTAATTTATGTACCGGATGTCCGGTGAGTATCTACTGCAGATACGGATAAAAACTATTATACACTAATGCGAAATCGCAGCTGTAATGAACAGTAAAAGCGAAGTGCAGTTAATGCATTCCGATACGGAAAACTTATACGAAGATACCAGATTGTTTTATTGCCCATGAATTAAAGTTGGTATCGCTTTAATAATTATACCTTACCGGCACCTCCACCAAATGTTGAGCATCTAGATATGATGCATTAGCGTATTTTTTTAATCAAATATAAGTAAGCAATTAGTCAATAATGTACTACAAATTCCACACAACTACTAATAAGGAAAGAAATGCAGAAATTTCTCCAACGTTAATATATTTTGCAAATCAATATTAGGTTCCTATTTAAAACACTAATGCCTAGCACATTATAATTAAGGGGGATTACGGTTTTTTACGCTAAAATTACGACACCATGCGATCAGATCATTCCAGATTTGGTACACCCTATCCACTAACATTTCGGGTATTTCATTGAAAACTACGCTCGCAAACCCCCTCGATGACGCTGCTCCGCGGTCTCTGGTTGGCATGCTTTCTCCACTGAAGGTGGTCTAAAGTAAAAATGTCGAATGTCGTTATATTCTATACAAAAGTAGAACCAGAAATAAAAAAAAATTGTTTGAGGAATGGAGACTTGTCAAACTCAAACTATCGATTTAGGTCGTATGTGGCATCATTGGAGAGATACTTTAAAAATTAACTACTTTTGTTTTTAAAAAATGTTTAAATCGTACTTATCACAAAAGAAAATATAATCAGTTATAGTGTCTGGGATGAAGAGAGAAGTGATATTATATCGATATATAAGGATTTTGCACATCTGATGACGTAAGTTTTAAGCAAGAAAGTCACCTTTCACCAGGAAACTGTCCAGAAATAACTTTCCATTATAATCAGAAATCATATGGTTCATGTTGCTAAAAAGGTGCTTCCGGGTTATGCTGTGTGTCAAGATTTGTCAATGCTGACGTTTCGCGAACTCGTTTCAGAGCTAACTGAATACTGAGTATTCAATACTGAGCGGAAGCAGTGTATTTTCTAAATGACTCTGGCCGTGAAAGCCTACGTACTTACTTAATCATATGGTTCATTTCGTAAACCGCATCATTTCTAAAGAATTTTTTTACAATAAAAAATGTTTCATTTTAAAATCCAATGATAGCCCACACGATCTGCTTTTTAGTTTTAAATTCTAAATCTGAGTGCAGATATTACCACTTCCGGTATATTCCAGAAATAAAAAACCTGTTGTAATTAAGGTCGGCTTAACATTTTACGTGTATTTGCAGTTATAATATTATCATATGCACAAGATTTCAAAATTTTTAAGCTAATTTTATTTCTCAATCTCAGCCGTGTCAATAACCATCCTATTGTTAGCTGGATTTTGATTACTATTTTTTGCAAATTTGCAACTATAATATTATTATAACAACCAGGTTTCAGAACTTTATATTTATTTCTTAACCACCCTCAAAAACTACCCCATAGGCAGTTAGATTTTTTATTTTATTTTATTTTTTCTGTATTTGCAGGTATATTTATCAGCAACTATCAAGTTAAATTGTACTGTCGGGAACAGTGTAAGTGGGTTTGTCCCGTTACTGTTCAGCTTTTGTAAAATAAATAAATATATGAACACAATATTATCATACTGACTGTTTTAATTACAAATTTGACGACTTTGAATTCAGTTTAGTAACCTGAATCTGTAATCATGTCCAGTTAGCTTGCGTTATCCTGGCGTCAAAGTTGTTGCTTTTTCGGTGCGTACATCATGAAGTCCTCCTTTTCATGATAGCCGTCAACTTATTATAATAGACAACTGCTATTAGTTTAAAACATTTCAATTGGAAATAAAACTACAACGATTGTGTGGACAAACCTATCAATAAACAAATGTTCAAAAGAAAAAATCCTTTTAATTCGGATTGCTTTTAAGGTAACCTGTTGCTTACGGACAGAGACGCGACAGCATTGCATCGTGCGACAGCATTACAGAATTAGCGACAGCATTACAGAATCGACCCAAATATTTATTTTTCGCATATACTAATCTGTCCATAAATCTCACATCAAATGTCACAAGGCTTGATTTCGAACGCCACGGAAAACCAAATCGTAGAACTTGCCCGTTGATACCACACGTGACGATTTAGCATCGAAATAAGGATATCTAAGGAATAACTTGACATGCCAGGATCTAGATTACATTAAAGGAGGCTTCCTTCAACTGGAATAAGATTACTTTTACACATACAATTAAATATGTTACATACATCAGAGTCCCTTGGATCTAAGCGTGACGTGGTTATTCAATTAAACAAACACCGGGGAATCGCGGCATACAATCAGATTTAATAGCGGTAGAACTTCAGTGATGTATAATAGTCGGGGATACGTTTGCGTTCCGTACCAATTTATCGTCGTCAACTGCTTTCAGTGCCATCGCACAAGCGCGATCATTATTTTCGAGTGTTGAAGTTGTAATTGAAAACCGGTAGGTACGTATTGTTGGTAGTTCTCGGCCGTGTGTACGAATACCCCGAGTTTCGATGGGTGGTTCAAAGTGGTGTAACCAACCGCATGAATTGTGTATCAGTTTTCTATGCTGTCTTCGTTATCAGTGGAAAATGGGCTGAAATTTTGCGAGCTCGCTCAAACTGCGAACTTTATTTACTGGGCTTTATGGTGGTAGGTTCGGCCGGCCATCCGATGGAAACGGTTACAAAAGGGTATTGAACTACCCCATTTTACGGGGTGCCGTAAAACTTTTCCTGAACTTTAACATTTTCAATATTGCGACGATGCCAAACGGAAAGTAACCGGCTCTGAAGTATTATGTCGTAAAGGGTGTATTAATTAAGTTTACGACCGGGCTTGGAAGCTCCTGTCACTTCGATCAATCGATATTTATGAAGATTCCTCCGCGTATTATATGAAAAGTTTTAAAGATACGATTTCAGATTCTAATTTATGTAAATGCTGTTGATTATAGGTAACCGTGGCCCAGTTAACACCTAGTTGGGCTAAAAGGGTCTTAAGTGTCACATTTTTGCCGATTTTTGACGTGAACAATAATTCGACTTTTCTCTCTGTTGACATGTTCATGTTCATGTAAAGTGAACATTAGATGACAATTCTCTGGCTGGAAATAGAAAACTACTAATATCGCTTTCTAAATGATGAAAGGGGATGTAGTGTTTGAAAAAGGATAGTTTACTGCTCTTTGTTCGGACAAGAACGAAAGAGACTAGACGAATAATGGAATAAAACCTTTTAAAGTTTCTTCCTTGTTTCTTCCTTTTAAAGTGTCTTAAAAATTAATGACTAAAAATGAAGGTGGGCTGTTTGCTCAACTTTGTAACAGATAAAATGTAATTTCAAAATTACACATGTGCAATTGAAAGTAATCATTTTACACAAAGCTGAAATGGCAAAATCACATCATTCGAAAAATCGTCACACTCAAACGCTGGTATTTTGACGAATAATTGTTTATATTTTCTTTTGCCTAGTTCAACCTTCTTAAGACACTATTTTATCAAGATAATCTTATTGTTTCGAAAGAATATTCCGAAAGTTGAACAAACGGTAGATTAATAAAATTAAATCCATCGCAAAAATTGTAATTTATATATTATAAATATTGTAAACCTGTTTTTGTGGCCAAATTTCTTTTCAGAATTATATACCTACTTAAAACATATCCTTATTATTTTTTTAATTATTTCATGCTGGTAATGAAATGTTATAGTAATTTGTTTATGGGTATGTAGTGCCTTCAATTGTAAAATAAGATGCCTGATTTGGCACTGATATGACGACTTTCAAAAGTAACGCTTTTAAATAATCTAGCAGAGTCAATTTATATCCCATGAAAACATGATCTACATGATTTTACATATTTGTATGTATAATTTTCTAGTGCAAGTTTTTATTGTACTGTCATTCGTTGACTAATGCTTTAATTTTCTTTTACTAGGAAATTACCGTATAATAGGTACTATACCAAATATTACCACTCTTGCCTGGGACATCCAGTATTTGTTAAATAATACTAGTTTTCATTGATCCTAAAGTAAAAGGTTGTACAGCTCATTTCGATACTTTTCTCATACAACCATGGAAATTCAACCAATTTTACCAACATGTTAATCACGTTGTTTGCAATTTTTTGTGACAAATTTTTTTGTACAAATTATATGCGCAATAAATAAAATAGAACGTGCATTTATTGTAAGCATTTGATCAAATATTTGACCAATACCAACAAAAATTGTCCAATACAAAAAATATATGAGCAATTCAAAAAATTACTTGTGCATTAAAAAAAATAAATGTACAATAAATTTATATAAATTTACATCAGAATAAATAATTGTGGATTTATAATTTGAACACTTAAATAAATAAGTGTGCAATACAATCGTTACCTATATAAAAAAAATCTGATGTAGCCAGGCACATGACTTTATCATACTATATATAAAATTAATAGTTTAGCTGCATGCGATTCTATTTGATCGAGATCGACCATGTCTGCATTAAAATAAAATTACTAGAACTAGACAGATATGTCGATTAAAGCTGCGTTCGGATATGGTACTCCGTTGACACCGGGTACACCGTCCAAATGACACGTGTTATTGGGTGTAAAAAGTGTAATGCAATATGCGAACGCAGCTTGTATTGACAGAAGTTATTGTCAAAACATTAGCGTTTGACACCAAGACTACCTACTGTGATTAGAATAAAAAAATCCGACAAATCCTGGCTACTAGTTTTAATGCAGTACGACCGATCTCATAGAAATAGAATTAACTCATGCAGCTAAACTATTGATTGTATCAAAAAATGTCATAGTGATAAATTATTCAGAATTTCCTTATATTTAATTTATTATTTAACTATTTCTACAAAATTCCAGAAATGGCGGCTTATTTGCAAAATCTTTCAAAAATGCTAAGACTAAACCTCCAGTTCCTTTGGACCCTTTTCAACAGAAATCTTTTCAGCTCTAAGTTTGGTTATGAAACTTCTAAATATGAAGTTTCGTCCCGATACCTTTAGTAGTTTCTCCGGAATCGTCGCCACAAAAAACGGGTACACACACACATACAGACATTTTTTTGTACCTTGGTCAAAAATGTTCCGTAGACCCAAGAAGACATATTTCCGCTAAAAACTCAATTTTTTTTTCGGCATGATTACAATACTTTATAATACTGCGTATGATAAAGTAATATAATGAGCAGCTTAAAAAATAGTAAATCAGTATTTGACAATATTATAAGCGCATTTAATAATCTAAATTGTACCATGAGAAAATTATAATGCGCTCTAGAAAGAATATAATGTGCATTAAGTTCTGCAACCTGTAGCGCACATACAGTAAGCGCGTAAAGTATGGAAACATGGGAAAATTTCTGAAAAGTTGTGTCATTTTAAAAACATTGTAGACGTCGATTTTTAATTATTAAACCACACATTTTTTGAGTTTTAACGTCACCACCTTTTTACTTTATCATACGCAGTATGTAAAGTATTGTAATCGTGCCAAAAATTTTTGTTGAGATTTTAGCGGATATATGTCTTTTTGGGTCCCCTGAACATTTTTGACCAAGGTACAAAAAAATGTCTGTGTGTGTGTGTGGATGTGGGTGTGTGTGTGTGTGTGTGTGTGTGTGTGTGTGTGTGTGTGTGTGTGTGTGTGTGTGTGTGTGTGTGTGTGTGTGTGTGTGTGTGTGTGTGTGTGTGTGTGTGTGTGTGTGTGTGTGTGTGTGTGTGTGTGTGTGTGTGTGTGTGTGTGTGTGTGTGTGTGTCCGTTTTTGTGGCGACGATTCAGGAGAAACTACTAAAGGGATTGGGACGAAACTTCATATTTAGAAGTTTCATAACCAAACTTAGAGCTGAAAAGCTTTCTGTTGAAAAGGGTCCAAAGGAACTGGTGGTTTACTCATAGCATTTTTCGAAGATTTTGAAAATGAGCCGCTATTTGTGTAATGTCAAAATAGTTAAATAATAAACTAAAGGAGAGGAAATTTTCTATAATTTATGTATATGACATTTTTTGGTAGAATTTATAGTTTAGCTGCATGAGCAAATTCTATTTCATCGAGATCGGTCGTACTGCTTTAAAACTAGTAGCCAGGATATGTCAGATTCTTTGATTCTAATGACAGTAGCTAGTGTCAAAGGCTAATGTTTTGAAAATACTACTGTCAATATAGGCTGCGTTCGGATATTGAAGACCGTTACACTTTTTACAGCCAATAACACGTAAGTGTCATTTGGACGGTGTACCCGGTGTCAACGGAGTACAATATCCGAACGCAGCTTTAATCGAGATATCTGTCTAGTTCTACTAGTTTTATTTTAATGCAGACATAGCCGATCTCGATCAAATAGAATCTCATGCAGCTAAACTATTAATTTTATATATAGTATGATAAAGTCATGTGCCTGGCCACATCAGATTTTTTTTTTAATGGGGACACCATCTTTTTCTTACTGAAACTGGTAGACCATTTAATTGTGGAAATGGCAGCGGAAACATTTTATGGCCTTACTAAAGAATATTTTTGACAAAAACAATTGAAAATAGAAAAATATATAAGTTAGGGAAAATAAATTTTGTAAATTGAATATGAAATTGCGTTTTGGGTAGAACTAATTGCCCTGAAAACCTTTCTAATAAAATAATTTAATTTTCTATCGTGCAAGATTTTCGAAAAAAAAAGTGGGGAAAAAATTTAATAAATGCGATTTGGTAATTTTGACAAATTTATACCAGGTGAACCTATTGTTTTAGAAACCTAAAAATGGTCTCATAGTAAACCTTAATCTTTGCACATTTACCTGAAATCCCGAAAGTTTGTTGCCAAATATTTCTGAAGCATTTACAGCGATTCTTTAAGTGGGGTGTGAGGTGTGAGCGACTCCCTAAAAGAAACGTAAATAACGCAAAAACGACGTGATATTCAAAATTCAAGCTCACATTCGTATTTAGCGCAAATATATCAATCGGGAACGTCTATTCGCATTCCATAAACAACAAGTTTTTCATTTTAGGGCACAATAAGAACAAAATATTGCTCATTATAAAATTTTACATATAACATATTCATATTTATGGAATGCTGAATATGTATTAGGTATTTTATATATATTTTATATAGCACATATCTATTTAAATAATGCACGCTTAAATCGGACCCAAAAAAAATAATGCTACACTTATTTCTGCAATATTTACTGTACCAGGTGATTATACTTATAAACAGGTAAATGTCTAATAGTAAGTATCTTTAAGTTAAAATATTACAGTGAAGTGCTTCTTCATTTCCGAGTAATCTGAGATTGACTTTAGAACTTTGAGTTTATTAATACATATTAGTAAAACCAATACATTTTTTTGAAATACTGTTCCATGAAAAGACAAATCATGCTACAAATAAATACAGTAACGCTTTATTTTGTTACAGATTGTGACAATTTTAACCTGAACTCAATTTCCTACCAGTCGTTAACCGACAAAGCCCTCCCGTCAATAAAACGCGGCCCCTCATTTCACTTTACTCTCTAAAAAACAGCGTTCAATTAGTTTAAGTAATCATGAAACCCGGTGGAGAAATTAAACCCTGCAGGACCGCATCTGCACCGGAGTACCTCCTTTCTCGAGTTATTGCTGTCGTTAGGATCCATTGTCTCTCGTTTCTGTGTCAAGAATGTCGATACTTACAAAGAGATTTTACGGCCTCGTCGCCAGAGCCGTGCTTGACAGTTGCCGATTGGAGCTTGGCCCTCGCAAATGGAGAAAATCCCTTTCGTGGATATGGAGGGTAGCTTTCTACAGATGGAAAAAGCATACATGGGGACCATTATAGAGACCAGAGAGTCGCGGCTATGAGTACAATTGCGCTTATTATGTACGAAATGCAAGGAAAAATCTAGCTTGGAAGCAATGAGATTGTAAGTTGCTGTACGGGCGTGAAGCGTTTGCTTGAAAGAAGAAGGATATAATGAAAATTGTTTTACCGACACGTACGCTACCTAATGGCGGGCCCGTGCCTCCAACACATGTTTCTATTGTTTGCCTGGAACGGCCGTTTCAAAGATTGCGATGTTGCTACGATAGTACTTGCTACGATACTACTCGCGACACATAAAGGGTTATTAAAGAAGCAGCAACATTTTTAAGCGCGTTTTCAGTGTTCTTATTCGTATGGTAACTACTGACCTAATTTTGTCAGGACTTTGTCAGTGTACAGGGTGGGCCAAATTCGATGTTACTATAGGAGATCTCGGTAAATATAAGAGATATCGAAAAATGAGTAAGGTTATTGTTATTTTTTGAATATTTTGGACCAGCATGTTATATATCGTTGAAAAGAGGAAAAAAGGCTCTATTTATTTCAGTCATAGCCAGTATGGTTTCCATTTAAAAAAACACAACTTTATGTTATATCTACAAAACTATTAGAGAAATTTAAAATCTGTGAATTCCACTGAATTCTAGTCGAAAAAGTGCCTGAAGAACGTGCAAATATCATTCGTCTGATTTAACAAACAACAAAGATATCGACAAGTATCAAAATAGCGGTAAATCGAGTTTTGTGTTATAACTCGAAAACAAAAGACGATAGCTAATTTTGGTTTTCACCATTGAGTTTCTTTCAAAAAAAGACGACACAACAACCTTATTAATTTTTCGAGATCTCTGATAGTTACCGAGATCTCCTATAGTAACATCGAATTTGGCCCACCCTGTACTTTTATAAAAATGATTATGAAATCTGGCAAAAAAGTTATTAAGCGGCTGTATCCTCACCAAATAGATCAAAAAGTGGCGAACAACTTTATTAAACGACTTTTAGGTTGAAAGTTTGTGATTATTTTTAGCATTTTTTGATTATTTTTTATCTTTTTTTTTTTAATTGCAATGTTGAATTAATATATTGGGTAATCTGTCTGTAATCTAGGGGGGGGGCTGTGTTTTTTTAATGCGAATGAAACGATATAACTTCCTGCATTTTCGAAAGTGACGTCATTTGCGAAATTTTGAATTGAACACAAAACCTTGTAGTTCATCAATTTTGATCCCCAAGATAACAACAAAAAGACAGTTTGTTATTCATAATTTACGTGGCAAAAAATAGTCGAAAGGCGCAAATAACCATAATTACACCAAATCTGAATTAAGAAAAAAAACAGTTGGGTTTCTCAGATAACAGTTTTTTTAATTCATGTTTTATTATACATTATTTTTGATAGTGTTACTACTGTTATGAGCGTCCGCTTTTACCGATAAAATTGGTAATTTTCTTTATTAAAAAATATTTGAAACAGGGGCTCAGTTTCTAAAACTGAAATCTGAAATATTAGAAAACTGAAATATATTGAAAAAATATTGAAAACTGAAATATTTTGGTATCTAATTCTAAACTCATTACGTAATGGAATTAGTCATTTGTAAACCAAACATTCTTAATATGTATACGTTTATACAAAGAATTTGATTACGGGATCAGATTACTCTCAAAGTGACAAACCCTTAAAAAATCATTAAGTAAGATATGTTCGTTAGATATATTCATAATTTAAGTGGTTTGTTGATAACTTCAAAACTAAAAAAAAAACTAGTTCTTCAATAATGTATCCACATAAAATGCGCAACTTTTAAGCTAACAGTGACATGTCATTGGAATACCATACTGCTGAGTAGGGTTTTATTAATCACCGATATTTTTTGCAAATGATTGTTGGTGTACTATAATAACCCTTTAACTTATACAACGTATACAAAAAGAAAATAGAAAACTTTTTTGTTACTTGTCAATTTCTCAAAAAATTAATAATCAACAAAAAGCCCAGAGTCAATTATTATAAGATGGCAGACAGTTTTGCTTTTTTTTATTTTTTGCTGGTTGCCAAACTCTTCGCTCTAATTTTATCGTTCCACTCATTAAATTTCGTCTAGTACTGAAAAATATAAACTTGACCCATTTAAACTTTAATCGACAAGAAATGAAGTTATTTCAATTTAAATTGGACCGGCAGTTGCGTCAAAATATTTCAGCATACGCGATCGCAATTTTAATGAAAAAAAAAACTGTAAGCTTCAACTACCCGTGATAAATGCGCACTTTTGACAGCACAACGTGAAATTCCAATTTACATTTTCCCTTTGAGCTTTATACGCGAAAAGTTATTGCAACAGTGGCCGCGCATTGCAGTGTTGTAAAAATCAGTGCTTTCATTAAGCCGGTTCAAAATTGCATTACGCCCGCTGATTGCCAATTTCGGTGTGCAGTTTTTATCTTTAATGCTTTAAAGCAACACGAACTATTTTGTATGCCGGAAAGCGTATCGTCAAGCGGAAATTCCTATCAAATATTTCCAGAGCGACTGACTAGGTTGATCTCTTTATAATGACCGGAGTTGAAAACAGCTTCTGAACCTAACCACCTGTTTAGGTTTAATTGCTAGTTTATAGCGTATAACTTTTTCTTGAACCTCCAAGAAGATTTGAGAAGAGATATATCGTTGTATAAATGGAATTAAATTTCTTCGAATCAATGTGATAAACCAATGGTCAAATTTGCTGTTATGTGTAGCTTTATTAAAACGTTTCAAACAATACGTCTAGTTATATCGATA
This sequence comes from Aphodius sticticus, assembly GCA_963966075.1. Taxonomy (NCBI): domain Eukaryota; kingdom Metazoa; phylum Arthropoda; class Insecta; order Coleoptera; family Scarabaeidae; genus Aphodius; species Aphodius sticticus. Next base: position 85,810,249 of record OZ014506.1, on the reverse strand, counting down.
CCACTGTACATTATATGTGTACACTAACTAAAATATAATAATTACAAAAACCTGATTTTAAGAAGGAATGCCAATAAATATGATGCTATTTTCTAGAAATTTTATAGATTTCAGACAACTTAGAGCACTTGCTCGCCTCCTCGTATAAGATTCGCATTTATAAGCATTTTTCCACGATTAATTCCTGTTTCAATAAAATGTAACAAAATATTAGTTAGTGACTTTTACTTTTAAGCCGACGATATGTTGGTATTTCTCATAATTGTTGTAAAAGAATTAATTGAGGGCCCCTCTGAGCGAGGGATACGGTTTTGGGCTAAAAAGGTGATCTGACCCGTTTCTGGCGCCCTGACCTGCAATAAGATGCAAGCATAACGTCAATAAATGAACTCCAAAAAGTAGGTACTTACTCAGGGCTCCACGGATACCATTCTAAACTCAGTACCATATATTTATTGTTACATAAAGACATAGCTGTATTACATAGCTGTGCTTATTTCTGAAAACGTAGTACACACGACAGAATATTGAATTAATGACAATTGGGCTAAGTCATATAAAGTACTTATGTTTTTTTTTTATTTCGTTTTTGAACGCATTCCTAAATGTTAGTAACGATGAATGGAAATTTGCAGATAAATTGTCTGCATACGTCTCTATTAACTTCTGGCCTAAGTTTCCGGAAAAATTGATGTGAATAAGTTAGTAACATTTTCTAAGCTGTTGAACACAATCTTTTAATTGTTTAATTATAATATCTAATGTTGAATTAAATATATTAATTCGGAAGTTATCCTCACCATTATTTAACCTTTGGTCATCACAGAATTCAACAAACTGACGTTTTACTTTCCGTACCCTTTTAGTTTCAAATTTAATCTCTCTATTCCACAATTTTGCTAAATTTGCTGCTGTCGTTAACGCAGATTGAAAATCGTTTCTCAACTTAAGCACATTTTCATACGCTGTGTGTAACAAATGAGCGGCTTTTGTAAGTAGTAGTTTCTCGGTTGCAATAATTTTGAAACCGCGTTTAATAATAACAAAATGTCTGTTTGAATAATTATATGACACACCATTTCGAACCATTCCATTTTCTTTTTAATACATATTGCATCGTTTCGCTCAAACGTATAATAGTATATTATTTGACGAGCATATAACCAAGGATATAAACATGCGAGCGATTTATATCAGTTATGTTTTAGTCGAATACGACGTTTTTTCTACGACTCATAAATTCCATTTTATATCAAATCTTTTAAATGTATTTGTCAATGGCGGCGAGGCGAAATGTCAAATAACTGTCATCCACGTAGGTTTAGACTGACTTTGACAGTACAGTCATATAATGATGACAGTTCCTTCAAATAATGAAGTCATTATTTGAACGAACTGTCATTATTATACAACGCTAATGTTATTATAATCATTGGCGCGTATCATGATGGGGATTATATAGTCATAGGTACGTATGCAATGAACTTATTATATGTGAGTTGTAGATAAAAAGTATTAAAAGTCTTGTTAGTGCGCAGTCAAATCAGGGTTTAAGGGTGTCAAAGTATTAAATAAATAACGCAAAATTCAATTTAAGAAAAAATGCCTCTCAGTGCATTTAATTTCAAATTGTTTTTTGAGGGTTTAAGGTCTCTAAATCAAAAAGAATCTAAAAGACGCTTGTTGACCAAACTTAGCATAGGCTCCATGTGAGTGGGGGGGCATTGTCTCTGTTCGCACACAGGCCCACTCACTCTTAGTTACGCCACTGCCACTGGTTCCATCTAACGGTGACCCGTTGTACTCAAGTCTTTGTGTATAAACAAACATACTTGCTTAATTTGTTTAGCCGATTTCTGCCCTTTGCCAATAGGCAGCTACTGTAGTTGTTGTCAACTGTTAGTTATTATTGATCTGAGCTGTTAGTACTCTTCTCCTGTGTCTCGGTCTGTGGACTTAATTACAGAAACCTTCTTACAGAGCTCCGCGATGACAGTTCGTAGTAATTCGACACAATTGCATAAAAAGCTGATTAACTTGACAACGGCTGGGTCAATTTTAAAGAGCTATGTCTTAAAATGATACCCATCAATTAGCTCCTGTTTCGGGATTAATGCTATTGGTTTAATCACCAAAAAAAACATATTAAATCAATCAGTACATTGTGTCAAAAATTAACTTCTTTTCTCTAATTAAGTTCATGATTAATGCAAGCGCGGTTGAATTTTATTTTTATCCCTGAACAATGCCCTATGCTTACACATTCCAACAGTATCTTACTTTTACACATCAGTGAAATAGTTTCGACTCCTATCTGCTTTTTATGCGCCGGTGTTTTGCATGTAACTGATATATGGTCAAACGCACCTTTTAAATCCAACTCCGTATTTGTATGTGTGCACTGTGCAGTGAAGTATTTTGAATTATCACATGTATCTGTAAAATAATCGTCGAATCTATCTAAGATGTTTGAAAACCGTTGTTTTTAACTGCTTTTATATCCGCCATGGTATTTGGTATCCGCCAAGGTATAGTTTTAATTCGCATCTGTCTTTAATTTCTTTTGTTTATTAATAACCATTTCAACTGTATGGAGAACTTACGCCAATACATGTCTTCATATACATGTCTTGTATATCGTTTTGTACTTCCTCCATATGTTCACGTATTGAATATTAGTCATTCTTTTACAGCAGACATATTTACGATAAACCTCTTCCATCCGCCCTAAAGCTTACATAATACATCAAATATCACTTTTTAACTGAACATCAGGTAATCCTCCCTGGAATCAAAAGCTTTAGCCGACCTGAAGCCCTTTTTAAGCTCCGACGTTTGCAGTATACATTTTTAAATATCCACGCGGGTCGGGTCTCATTTCCCCCATACATTCACGTCATTCAAGTGTCACTTTTTCGTACATCGCTGCCTCGTTCGCGTCCGTGAATAAACCCAGGAATGAGTAAAGGTCGCTCTACAGGCCATCGTAAAACTGCAAAATTGCCCTCCGTTTGGTTTTATTTCTGGCGTCCAGGTACCAATGTGGCATAATTATACTTGGAAAAACTAAACTCAGTTTGAAGGGAAAAAGGAATCTACGTTTTAGAGGATGGTTCTTATTTTGACTATTTGTGTTCTATATCTAAAAAATACTGTTTTCTGGATTTTTTTTTCATTTATAATTTAATTAAACTTGAAAAGAAGCTATGTTTGTATTTTATATACCGTCGTACAATTTGCATACTGTCGGCAAAACTGTAAAATCTGATGTGGCTGCCGATACTACAATTATAACTTTTGAGTGTAGATGTCAGAACACCGGCAAATTTCCTATTAAACAAATTATCAAATATATAAACTAGCAGTTAAACGAGGCAAAGAAAAAACTGCTTACAAATGGCAACTCATTCGGGTAGGTGTCTTTTCTTTTTCGTCGCATCTGTATCTCAAGGTAGAAATTGCTTATTAACTGATTTTGTTACGTTTGATAAACATATTTGAAAAGCAATTTCATTGTAAATTTATATTGTAGGTACTTATCTTTTATATTTGACAGTCCGTAACGTCACTTTACTTTGATATGTGTGGAGACCTTTGTTTTTCAATCCAAGGGGTAGATATTTTAAGGCGACTTCATGACTTTTAATCATATTTACATCGGAATTTTCAGGTGCTTCCATTAAAATTATACGTTTGACTGAACTTTTGCTAATAACACAAAAAAAAATGTCGGCTAAATTCTGTCGAGTCTAGGTTCGGTTTTGTGAATATTGGTGACAAAGTCGTAGTCTTTTGCGATCAATTAAAAAGCAATGATATTCATAAAAATTCTTACACTCGACTGGAGTGGAGAATTTTGTGTTATTAGCAAATGTTCCAAGTTCAGTCTAATTTATAATTTGAATGGAAACACCGGAACATTCCGGTGTAAATCTAATAAAAAGTTATGAAGTATATTTGGTTGCCTAGCCCAATTTTAGCGTCACCTTAATGTGTTCACTTAGCTTGTGCTGAGTAACTTTTTGACCGTAAAGCTACAGACACATTACTCTCTGTAACTAGATAATGCGCTTTTAAGCAGGGCTGTGGAGTCGGAGTCGTGGAGTCGGAGTCGGAGTTCAAACAAATTTCAGAGGAGTCGGAGTCGGAGTCAGAGTCGGAGTCGGAAAAAATGTACCGACTCCGAGTCCATGCTTAAATAATGTAGAAAAAGACATGCAAAATGGCCGTTGCCTCAATAGATAGTAAACAATTAACTATACATATTATTAGGTCTTTTACAAAGTACCTACCTATATATGTAAATATAATTAAACGACAAAACACACAGGTCGGTGGTGAGTGACGATTAGCAAATGATTATTGTGAGTCGCTTGCCGCGTCGCATATATAGTTTATTTCCAATTTCCAACAACCAACTTCAATGTGCTAATCATGATAGCTCAATCATCTACAAAGATAAAATCGGACATCGATGCATACTTATGAATGACGAATAAGAACTTTCCAAAGTGAAGCGAAAACGTGTGGTGTTCCTTATTCATCAAAATTAAGAGGATTTGCTCGTATTCGTTCGGCCACAAAGAACAGCTATTAACAATTCATTAAATATTGCAAAAAGTATTTTAATGATTTTAATTTGCAAATTTGCAATTTTAAAAAGAAAAAATGGTTTCCTACAGCTTTTGTACCAGGAGAAACAGCGTGATGGTATCACGTTTGTGTCAACTCTCTAATGATATCAGAGATATTTTGAAAAATAAAAAAGCGTCATTTTTAATTATAGTCATAACTCATAACTTTATGGTCCAATCAACAGGTTTGTTTGATTGTATTTATAATTAGATTATGTCAGTTTAATTTTTTTGCCAATTCGCTGGAAACAAAAAAAAATTTGCCGGAGTCGGAAATTACATGGAAATTACACGAAAATTATATGGAATCGGAGTCGGAGCCGAAAGTTTTTTTTCCGACTCCACAGCCCTGCTTTTAAGCCAGTTTTCATTCGGCGGCCACGATGACAAAACATCATTTAAAACGTGTTAACACGTGTTAACGTCACGTGGATAAAGTTTCACTCCTTTTCGTTCTAAACAAACCTTGTTGCTGTGTTTGTTACTAATTAATAATAAACACAGCTAGTTTTTCTAAGACTCATAAAGAATTCATTCCTTATAATATACGAAGACATAATCCGTATCATAATATTTAAATACCATTGATTTATGATGACAATTCGGTATTTTATGTTCATAGGACACCGCTGTCTCAGCGACATAACTTTATACAAAATAAATTTACTTTATTAGAAATGTAATTTAGGCATTTATAAAACACCGTATTTCACGCGTACACAATGAATAATATTTACTGTACTGAAATAATAGTCTACATTATGGGCTCGTCAAATAATATACTTCTGTGGCGGATTCTTTTTACCAAGAATCCCAAAGCTATTTTGTGAACAAAACAAACTCGCAAATAGCTATAGCGTATCGTAAACAATTCGTGTTTACTATTTTAAATTTTTTTTTCAGTGAAATATTAGATTTGTTCCAGTGTGCAGTGAGAGAAGCCTTCCGAAAATAATTAAGTTTTCGGCGTTCCGTCATTCGTCGGACTCGTTCTGCAAATAATACGTCATTGTCTTTGACAGTGAGCGACGAAATTTTGGGGGCCCAGATTTAATCGAAAGGCATTGGAAAGTTTGATAGATCGTTACTGAGGCCACAAAGGCACACGACCAGCGCCGCCTGGTGGCAATAATGACTTACGCCTAATGGAGTTTCGAACAGAAAATAGACCGTAGGAAATAGCTCACCGCGACATATCTCGGAGCAATTCCTCTCCTATTGTGTCGCAGGGACGCGTTCTTTCCCATGCGCGGCCCTATGAAAGTTTTATCATAGCTGGTGGTTGCCGTACTAAATAAACTGCTCGACTATCTAACTTTAAAACTACGTTCGACGTGGAAGGAGTATTTTCGCTGTTTAAGGATCTTCGGAGCGGGTATGCGGCCCGCATTATTAATGATAGCGAAGGCAATTTCGATATAGTTTGGTATCTTTTGAATTTAATGCAATGGAGAATAGTTTTATTACAAGGAAGAAAAGCAGAGAAAGCCTTGCTTGCATTAACAATTTAAAAGTTATGTAACACATAACGCCTGGCTGTGTGGATTGTGTCCGGCAAAAATAAACATTGAATATTGCATGTTGGTCAGGGATCAGGACGTTTTAAATTGGACGCTGAAATAAAGCCAATCTGGTAGACATAAATGACAAAGCCAAACTTAATAATAATATTTTAGTTTCCCAAGGTTAAACATCTTAATGAGTTGTCAGACACTAAGGATTTTTTTCATCTCCCATTTAGAGATAGAGTGTATATGTATGTATCTGTAAAGCCACCGAGCCAGCCACCCACATAAGGTTAGTCATTAGAGTCGCATTAGTTGATCTTAAAATATTTTCTACAAAAATTGTTTGGCCCATCATTTTGTACAACGCAAAATTATTCACATTTATACTCAATGTTGCGGGTTCATATTGAGTACAAAAAGCAACCAACATATTTGCTTTCACAGTTTGATTCAAAATGGGTTATTATTCTGGAAAAGCAAATCAAAATTGGAATAACATGAAATAATACCATACAAATATTGGTCACGTTTATAACTGGAAGAGGGACATTTCCGATAGATTTTCTTTAATCTGAATACAAATCCGAATCAAAAGTTGTTTTTGTGTGCGTGTGTGAGCGCTCAAATCTCTGCTACTTTCACTATAGTCTACTTTAAACTACAGAGTTGAGGGTTTACTTTACCAGTAATTTTAACGATTTCATTTGCCATACGATTGAAAAAATGGTAAAATATAATACTGTAAAATTTCATATAAATTTATCTTATATTTTATCTTAATATAATAATAATAATTGATAGAAGTTCAGGGCCATTGCAACCAGCAAGGATTTTTGAAAATGTGAAAGGATTAATACCTGATAGGATCAGCCTGTATAGAGTATTAAATTTTTTCAACATGGTCACTTGCATCCACATCTATTGTAAGACAATATCTAAAAAATGTAGTCTTTATGCAATTTTTTCTTTGGCATTTTTTGCAAACAATTGAATATCTCAGAAAGTATTCATAATACAATATAATATACAGGCACCATTTAAAAAATTGTATATTTCACACCACTACATACATTTTCGGGGTATTTTTATATGTAATTTTATAAATGTGTAACTAATATTCTCTAGGACCGGGATTTTATAAAAATGGCGAGTTTGATGTGAGTGACGTCATTACGAGTGACATCACGATTCTCGTTTTCTCCATGTGGGAACACTGATGCATCTGCTTTGAAATTGTGGGGTTATGCGGAGTTAGGTTATGAACTTGTGTTCAGTTTATATCGTTAGCCACGCAAACATACGGTTCCGGTAATTATTAAACCATGTTCTCTCATAAACAAACAATGAGTTGCCATTGTTTGTTTTAGATTATTTTATATTTTTTTTAGGAAAAAGGGTTTCCGAACCATTTAACAAGCAAGCAAGTACTGAAAAGTATGGAGCTGAATTTGCTGTTAGCTCGTAACCAGTTGATCGGTTCGAATGGAGTTCACAAACAAAGTAAAAACCACCTTTTATGTGTTACGTTTGTTTTTGATTGCGAACTACTTTTAGTTATAGGCACTGCGAAATAAGGCAACCGTTGAAGAAACGTATCCTATGACAAAATTACCCATTCTGTTGCATTGACGGTTACAGCATGCTGAAATACTTTTACGTGTAGTTTGTCCGTTACTGATCGATAAAAATATAAGGAAGTTGGAGAACGTTCAACAAAATAATGGAACGGCAGAACATAATCTGTAAGGTTGCAATCCTTCACGTCTAAGGTACAGATATTTTTTCTATTTACTTGAAATACAGTCAGGACCGGATATAACAAACACTCAAGAGGACACGAAAATAGGTTATTATAATTGATCTTTCGTTGTTACCCAATAAACTAAGCGGTCGTGAATTCATCATGCTACAACATTCACATCACCGGAACGCTGGGTATAAACCAACAAAAATGTATCCGGTGTTTGTAATAAGCTGAGTTTGTTATACCGGTCTCGACTGTTGTGTTGAATATTTCACACTATGTTAATATTAACGTTTACAGTATGGTACACGTTACGTTTTTATAAAAGTTAATGTTAACTTACCTCATTTTAGAATTCACCATGCCAAAACATGGAAATGAAAAACAAAATTCAAGAAAAAGGAACTTTATTCATGTTACAAAGTTACAAAATTGATTAACTCAAATCAAGGGACCAATGAAATAACAGCAGTCTTGTTGACAGTGGATAAAACGTAGTGGAGGACCCACACCATTTTAGTAGACAGCTGTAGGAAATGGGCACGCAATCTACAAAACCATAGAAAACATCGTTCACATTATCACTTGTTATTATCACCTGTTATGTAATGATTTCTTTTACACAATAAAATTGTATTTTTAAAATGTAATCTTGGTTTTAGTTTTTCCTCACAAACGGAACTACAAAGTGCTCCTGTCAAAATCAATGCAACTGTTTCTGTTAGAAACCGATCGCTTGTTCAACTCCGGTTGCGGTGGTCAATAATAATAATTCCAATTGGATGTACTTTTAGTTCATCAGCACCCCATACTCAGCCATTGTTTGCCAGCACTGCTAACTTATACGATACGGCAACGTAATTGCAAATGACGCTTAACCACCCTACCTTCGGGTTATTATTCAAAAGTAGGTAAAACAACATTGTGTTTGGGCGACGATAGCGGACGTATCACGTACGTTTGTATGGGTAGGGCGGTTAATAATGAAATGTCGTTGGTTAGTCGGTCGTTGGTAGGTTCCCGTTACAAAGTACGAACAGAAGAACCAAATATTGGCACAGAATTCTTGTTTGTCTTTTATGTTCAGAGTGGCGCAAGTTTATCATCCCTTCAAGTGGAAATGGAAATAACTCCGTAAACCTATAAAATTATTGTATAATGTACTGTATCAATCATTTGTATAGACATAAGTACCAAACTTGTAGCAATTTGAATGGGTTAAGGGTGATTACAAGGGTTCCGTTGGATATCGGTTGTAGCTACCGTGTCCTATAGCCTCTGCCAAACTTCAGCGCCACATATTCACCAAATTTCTTAGTATAATAGCTTCCTAATGTTATTCAGTGTAGTAGAAGTATAAATTCTAAACACGGAACTGCACGGAAGGTATAATTGGAAGTACGTTTAATAGGCGCATAACCTCAAATATTTAAAATTACAATCATCTGTCAGGAATGTAGTATTACAACATTGGCAATCCTGCTCGCCGTGGTCTCGTCAACATCTCGCCGACTGAGAGCTGCCGAGTTTGTTTGACGCTTCGATACGAGAAAGGCGGAGTTTAGACCGGCTGTTTTGATACTCGAGAGCCTATCGACAAATCAAATCGCTTAGAACCCAATGACATCACTCGTATGTGTCGTCACTCACATCAAACTCGCCATTCTTATAAAATCCCACTCAGTTCTCTAGTATCGAGTTGAAGTAAAAAAAAACTTTATATACGTCTTACGTGTCACACAACGTAGTAGATATGCACGATATTTTTAACTGCAAACCAGCTCATACAAAATGTATTTATGCTGAATTATTATTTGTATTTCATACCCTGATCTTAATTTCTGAAATTAGGTAAATCAATTTTTTGTGTTGTTGTATGTTCTAAAATATTTAGAAACTATTTCAAATCATACTTCAAAAGATTTCATTTAAAACATATGTGACAGCTCATTACGGTTAAATGAATAAAAAATATATTTTTACCACATAGACTTTCGGCATTTCCAGAGATGTTAAATTACGGTAATTAATTTTTTTCGTAAATTACCGTTGAAATTTTAATTATTAATTTCAAATATTAAATTACCAAGTAAACAAGTAAAAAAATTAAAAATCGTAAATTACGTTGGCTTAAATTACCGAGTAATTAAAAATTCAAAATGGTAAATTACGCTGGTTTAAATTACCGGGTAATTAAAAATACAAAATGTTAAATAAAACCGGCGTTATTCCGATCACCGTAGGTTATGAATGCTACTTATGTTAATAAAAATGTTTGGTAAATAAAAGTCATTATTTTGTAGATAACTAGCAATCTGAATAAGGATGTTAAATTTCCGTAATTAATTTTTTCAGTAAATTACCGCTGAAATTAAAATTATTACTTTTAAATTTATATTACCACGTAATTAAAAATTGCAATTGGTAAATTGTATTTTATTAAATTGCCGGGTAATTCAAAATGATAATTTTTCTACTTTGCATTCACAATGCACACATTGTAACACTGTTTTCGGTGTTACAATTAACACATTGTAACACCGAAAACAGTAACATTTTTGTCTAAGATTGCCAGGATTGGTACACATTGATATCAAATGCCAAATGTCAAACGTACAATACATAACCACACACTGCCTCTTTTTAATCGCTTGCAATCGCATAAACTGCGAAATATCAATATTCTATACATATTTAAACATGCGTGTAGCCTGCTATAGTATGGCCAAAGGTTGTGGCTTTCTTAGTTTTGCTGTGTTCATCAAAATACGCCAACATAACGTTTTCGGTGATGTTTTACGACTCTGGTAAGTGATCGTTATCATTCTTTTCAACTAAACATCAAATCCCCTTTTCAGATATAATTCAAGGACCACATTTACGTTAATAAGGTATTATGCGAAGATTATACCTACATCGTAGATATGAATGATTTTAATTACTGCTACGAGATTGTATATGCGCAATCAATGGTTTATCAGCATACACGTATAAAGCTATAGTACATTTAAAGTGTAGAGGATTTCTTAGTTTATGTAACGTATAAGTTTTTGGTAACATTTTCGACCGAATTCTGTTCGGCTCAATTCGTATTCATTTTTGTCCGTCGCTTTCGTCTTCGTCTTAGTTCTGGTTGTGTGCAACATATTTGTATTACCTCCATCACATGTAATTTTACTAAGTATAATTTATTCTAATAAACTACTTTGCCGAAATTAAAATTGGGTTTCAATTATAAGTGCTTGTAAATATATAAGCCGCAACGGCTACGTAGCGGAATTAGGTAGACACCGCTATTAAACGTTAGGCGTTAAAACAATTCTTTAGTAAGTTCTTGTTCTTCGAAGTAACTAATCAGTCACCGCCAAACACTTCTATTCTGATTATTATACTTATGAAACCACTCTTAAAGTTGTTGAGCTTTTAGGTTAAGTTTCATGTATTTATCATAGTAGGGTTAAAAGTGTTGCCCCAAGCTCCATTATGATCATCGTTGAGACCTCGCTGAATATTTATTCAAACTTGTAGGCTAAAGTAGAGTAATTTTATTCACAATTAGATTTTGTCAAGATTTTATCTCATAGATCTCATCCTTAACGAAGTTGACAGTTACTACAGTGCTGCCACGTGGTACCCGCGAAATACCCTAGATTCTAATTTAGCGCAATATAGTAACCACAATTTCTAAATTTATATAAAATTAATGACGCAAAGTAGAAAAAATAGTATATTAAACTCGTTTTATAAGACGTATTGGCGCACTCGTTCCATTTGGGCACTCTTCGCTACGCTCGTCGTGCCCAAAACAACTCGTGCGCCAATTTGACGTCTTATAAAACTTGTATAATAATATACTATTACCGATGACAGTAAGTTGTGTAAAAAGAAATTTGGGTACAGCCGCAGACATTATATTGTAGATAACCACCGATCGCTGATGTTTTTCCTGATTTAATAGTAGTAATTCATTATTAAAATAAAAGCAGGGACTACAATAAAAATACTTTTTATACCCGCAATTTACAAAATGGATAGTCTAACAGCATACTTATAGTATAAAAAACTGAATTTCATAGTAGGTAGATGGCTTCTGATTTAAAATGTGCATTATTGGCTCCGCTGAATTAAGTAATTAAAAATCCGGAAATCACCATTAATTACGGTAATTGATTTAGTAATTTACCCGATAAATTAGCTCTTACATGCCTAAGTACCTGCCAGGCAAATCACAGTGCAGTTGTCGACTGCTCAGCAGTGGTGATTCGCACAAGCACTGATGGAAGGTTTCTGTAATTAATTTATAAATTCCGGTAAATTAACAAGTGTAATTAAAATTTTCGGTAAATTACTGGTAAATTACCAACGGTAATTTAAATTGACGATAAATTACCATCGGTAATTTAACGATTAATTACCATCGGTAAATTACCCATAGTTACGGTAATTGATTTAGTAATTTACGCGGAAAATACGCTTTCACATCCCTAGGCATTTCAGGTAACTATTATTCGTAATTCTCTAAATGATAGGGAAAACTATAACATTAACGACTATTAATATTAGCCAACGGTATATTTTATTTGAGTTTCCAGTAATACGAATATATCGGTCCTCTGTTGTTGCCTATTGCCTATTATTCCATTACGGTTACGAATTTATTCCAAAAGTATTTCAAATTTGCATCACTCAACGTTGATACAGGATAAACTGGCAACTTGTCTTAAAATGCGCTTACTATTAACGAACTACGAAGTATGTAATTCTACTAACTGATGTTTACTTATTCAGTGTAGGTACTTCAGATTTCTGCGAACAACCTGCAACAAGGATGTATAGTGGCCATCATTTGGATATAGCTTCTCTTCTCTTTCATCTTCAAATAAACCAATATACAGTACAATATACAAACCTCATTGTTGCTGCAATGTACATATTAATTTGTTATAGTGATCTACCTGTGCTGCAGTATGATTGCCACAACCAATGCATCTTGGTAAAATGGTTTTAATGACATTCTAGAAGTGAATTCCGTGATGTTGCACAATCCATTTGAAACCACTTATCTCTTCATATCATCAACACAAGAGTCTTTTTACATTTTAAGTTTTATACTCTTCTATAAACTTCAAGATTAACCAACCATTTTTATTTCTTACACTTAAAAGCTCCTGATCATTACGATACCAAATACATTGCAGAGCTAAGTTATTGTATTTCTGAATTTATTTAGTAAAATCGATTAAAGTACGATAAAACTAGACAATTAATGTTCAAGGCTACTCCTTGAGACGAAGAACGAAACGGCCGCTTTCTGTCGATAACAACTTTATCCTGTAGTAAATTAATAGTCGCTCGTAGCAAGTTTGCACGCTTGAATAATCTTGTCCACATAATGCGAGGGAACATCCTTTACTGCGTGGATCCTCATAAGGAGACATTTATAATGTTCCCCGTTTTGTAACTTATGTGTGGAGGAACTGGCGCCTTATCTTCTTCCTTTTCAGGCTCGACGCGCTCCGGGGGACCGTAAAACGGGAGAGAGGGTACATTAACGTTGGCGTCCTTTCATGTTAGGTGATGTGTTTTTTACGGTTAGTTTATTGGGTTTTAAAACTGTCACCAGTGAAGCGGTGATGGCAATCGATGCGGCCGTGGCGCCACTCTTAGCGAATAATGTTATACTTTTATCGCTTATATTTTTTAAAGAAATCTGGAGTGGTTTTGAAACGCTCTCGGAGATCTCGTAAAGTGCATGTGATAAAACTATATCCACATCTTAAACTTAAAAACAATATATTTAAATTATTATTGCTTATTGCAAGCATTATCGTAAATTTTTGTTCTACAGTGTGTCCAGGAAAGTCCGCATCATATGGAATATTATTTTTATTGTCCATTTCTCAGAAAATTTTATTCTTTATAAAAGTTGACGGCTTGTATGAAACCAAAACGGCAATTGTCAAATATGTAAATTTCGGTGCAAAAATGTAAATACTCAGCGATTCAGAATATATGAATTTGTGATAAGCGTAAAGTACCTTTATTTTCATTATTATCGATAAACTTTATTTGGGAATGTTGTTTAGAAGTAAAAATTATATTCATAGTCACCTCTCACGAAATTTTTTTTTGTTGTTTTTTTTTCTAATTTTTACTTTTATGACGAATATTAGTCTATGCCAGTGATCCTAAAAGGTCCATTTTAATTTATTTTTTAGAAATTTGAATACATTTTTTACATTTTTTATTCTTTTGGTATGATAACTAATGTTTATTGAGAACTAGCGCAAAATTACTCATTTTCTTGATGCGAAGTTGATACTTCATCTGTAGATAATAATACATTGTTTGAAAAAAAACTGAAAGAAAATAATTTCAAGATAGGAGCGTGTGACTTCAAATTTCAATATAAATTTTACTTCTAAACAACATCTCCAAATAAAGTTTATCGATAATAATGAAGTCATACCAGATGCCATAGTCTCTTGCCTTTAGTTTAGTTGTTGTTGTGGTTTATAAAGGTGATATTTTTTCAGTTTTTGTATGTTTTGTGCTGTTGATTTACTGCATTGGGTGTGAGAAGCATTTGTCGAGCCGAAGTCGTTCTATGCTCGATTCCCATTTGCAACACTGGTAAACTTGCTTCCTTATTTTCAGCAACATATTTTTTGTGGTGTTTCTTAAAGAAATTTTCAACAGACCCAGTCTGCTTGAATTTTCTGATTATCCTAGAAATGATTGAATGGCCAATTTGGTTGACCGGGTGCCTTTCATTGAAAATATCACGAACATCGAGATACTCGCTTGCTGTAGATGGATAACTACTTCTTGTATAATAACTTCTTGTAAACATATCCATAGTAATTAATATTAATTGAATTAAAGGTAAGTCACGCTCCTGTATTAGGTATTGTATCATCTATTATTATCTACAAGGTGAAATATGAAATTCGCATCGAGAAAATGAAAATTTTGAGCTAGTTCTAAATAAAGATTGGTTATCATACCAAAATAATAAAAATTGTAAAAAACGTATTCAAATTTCTAAAAAATAGATTAAAATGGACCTTTTAGGATCACTGGCATAGACTACTATTTGTTATAAAAGTAATAATTAAAGAAAGCAAAAAGAGAATAATTTCAAGATAGGTGGCTATGAGTTCATATTTGAATATAATTTTTACTTCTAAACAACATTTCCAAATAAAGTTTATCGATAATAGTGAAAATAAAGGTACTTTACTTTTATCACAAATTCATATATTCTAAATCTCACGTTATATGGCAGCAAAATTTACATATTGGACTATTGCTGTTTTGGTTTCATACAAACCGCCAACTTTTATAAAGAATAAAATTTTCTGAAAAATGGATAATACAAAAATTTTCCATATGTTGCGGGCTTTCCTGAGCACACTGTATATAAATTGTGTTGTGAGAATCACGCAAATCTGCCTCTATTTCGCCCATTTTGCATTATTATGACGTCAGGTATCATAAATGTTACTCAGGGATCTGCCACTCAAAAGTGTATGAAGATTAATGAAAATGTATAAACAAAATATCATTGACCATCCGCCAGAATTATAACTTACCCCGAGTTCAAAGTTATCGGTTATGGGTTAAGCTCGCCAAAGTTGATAATTTCGTTACGTTAGCTTCTTAACAGATGCTGCATACTTTAAATATCATCAAAACCACTACTAATTTGCTTAGTTAGCCGACTTTGTAGCTTCAATAATAACAAACTTAGCAGTGGTTTGCAAGAAGTTTACACTATCTGCAGGACAGTGCGAAAAGAAATTTAGCCCACTTTGTTGATTTTAACATCGAGTCGAGACCGGAGATAACGATCGCTTAATAAGGTAAAGGTCCCAAATTCTCACATCTGTCCTAAATTCCGACATACTTCTGTTTTGTTGGATAAAATAAGAAATCTACAACATTGAACTTTATTTTAGGACATCCGGTTTGTTGAACTGATATTACTTACACTTATCAACCCACAATCGTTTCTTATTCTACCATTGTTCTACCATCGGTTATAATATAACCTAGAAGTTGTAGAAGTTCCTTATAAGGTAACTGCATTTGACATCTTTTTAAATCGCTACCGGATAACAGTAATTAAGAAAATTCTAATAATATCTATTTAGGCTAACTAAAAATGCTTTCATAATAATACGGTGTACCTACTACTCTTTTAACCACTATTATTTACAAATTTAAGGGTGTCGGAATTAAGTACATGTAAATACAGCACGTCCGTAAATCAGACATGTGTGTCGGAATTGTGTACATGGTTAGAAGTAATACATATGGCTCTATTGCTGTCTTTACACAAGAAAATAACATATTTTATATCGTTTGCTTTACAGTTAATTGTACGTATTAAGACCAAATTCCGACACAAGTATCGGAATTACGGACATCAATAATCCCTAATTATTACAGGGTGTCGGAATTACAATCATCAAAAGTCCCTAATTCCCTCATAAATATCGACAGGCATCATAGGAGATGATGAAATAAGACAGAATTGTGCAACACCAGCACCAGAGAGTAGCGATTTTGGCATTGATACACCACCTTTTAAGATAACGGTTGAACTGATGCCATTTCCATTAAAAAAATCATTATTCTGGTCTGAAACACCCAAATAAAGTAAAAAGAAACCCGTGTCCTGTAACACTATCTCTAATGCTTGGAGAGAATATTTGTTAATAAAAAAAAAGGAAGCACAAAAGAAAATCATTCTAGAGAAATAAGAAAGGAAGGGAAAAAAGAACAGAATAAAAAGCTGTGCCAAGAAAAAGAAAACACTAAAAATTCCAGATGCAAGAAACATTAAAATACAGATGAGGTAAAGAGTGCAGACTGAAGAAGACTAAGGACGTAAAACATAAATGTCGGTATTTCTGAATAATAAGTCTTATTTAACCATATTTAAAACACTTAATATGTAAATTATTAAGTGTTAAATGTTTATATTTGTCGGAATAATGTACCACAAGTGTCTGATTTAGGATCACTGTCTGAATTAGGTTCACTGAGGTGTCGGATATCGGATCAAAATATGCGCTTAGTGTCAGAATTAGGGGAAATAATTGTTAAAGTTCTAAAATATAATTGAAATTACATAACTATTATCAATTTTCTTTAAAAATGATTAACCAGATATCTTTAGAAGGAAATATTTGTTTAAAAAAGTTGACATAGTCATTAGCACCACAGAAATATAAATTCTACAGTTACAAAAGTATCAAAAATTCCTCAGCCTGTCTGAATTTGGGGGGTTTACCGTAAATAGGAAAAAATACTGTTCTCTAGCGGTCTTTTTGCGATAATTACGCTACATGTATCCGCCGTTTTTGTTTGAAGCAAAATTATTGATTGACGAATCAGGGTTCAGCGGTTCAGCATATTCTAATTTACGAAATTGTCCGTAAAGTGTTCCCCATTGGTTTTACTTTTACTATTTAGCTAAAATACAGAAAATATCTCGATTGTGACAGAATCGAAAAATGTCAATAGGAAGAAAACGGTACGTACACTAGGGTGGGTTCTCCATTCCAGGTCACCAACGATGACGCTTTAAACTTCACACACTACACGTTGCTCTGGTTTGGTCACTTCATTCCGTGTGCCAAACGCAAACAGGTGGTAGAGAGATAATTATTGTTTAGATTTTACAAAAGTAAAAACAAAAGTTTTCCGATTGGAACGTGGGACTATGATTTAAGAGGATTATTTTTTAAATAGTGTTCTGTGAGGAAAAAGATATTCTTTGATCAAAATTGTGACGCCATAATAAACGCTTCCAAACGTCGAAGAAACCAGAAATCGACTTCTGTTTTTCAGTTTTGAAAAATCAAAAAATAATTGTCTTAATGGCGATGACGAATTGGACATGTTATCTGTTTGTGTTTGGCACACGAAACGTGAAACACGCTGTATAGCAGAACGCCGATGTAGTACATACCCTATTGTGACTATTGACTATTATTGGAAAACCATCTTAGTGTGTTCATTCCGTCACTCTACATTGTAAATGCATCATTTTTCGTAATTATTTCCTCAATATTTCATTAAAATCAGCGTTAAAAATTGAATCACAACAAGTCCCGCCAAAACGATACTTTCTGTTGTGTGACGTCACCCGATAGTAGATGTCAAATCGGTCCATATGGTCTGTCAGCATCGGCATCGTCGCCGTTTGGTAATTGTTTTGTATGACGTGTTGCTTTCACAATTTCTACATAAAAATGGGGTATAAATGGTGTTTAAATGCACAATGCAGAGATACGTCAAGAAAAACTCCGGATAAACTATTTGTAGCTGTTCCGCAAGATTTGAAACTGCGAAGAAAGTGGTTGGCTCGTAGAAATCCAAATGAAATAAATACCGGCCAATACAAGTGTTTTTTGTTGTGAAGATTACTTCGACATAAGTAAAACGGACTAGAATAAGTTATCTATTGTATTTTCGAACCAGGTATTATCTGATCTGACAGCTTAAGGTTAGGGCTTGCGTAACCTACAAAGTTATGCTTACATGGCACTTTAGTGCGATTAAATTCAAATGGGAGAAGCATAAGAGCGCGTTCGGATAACCCGGTATTGTACGGTGAGAGTAACGCGCTGCATAATAGGCGGACTAACGTCATACGGCGTTTATCTGCATATAAGAGAGAGACAGCCGACCCAGGTTATCTGAGCATTGCTCTCCCTATACCCTACCCTGACAAACCGAACGCGCTCTAAGCGTACTAACGAATGACGTCACTGGAGACTGAGCCAATTACAGATCGTTTTCAATCACGTGATAGGACGTGAATAAAAAAAAATTCATTTCTAATTTTGGTTTTTAATAGAAATAAAGCATATTTTATTGAAAAGTAATAACAAATAGTTTTCTTAAACTGTAATCTGTTAGGATGACTATAATACAAGCCATATTTTTATTACAGTCAAATACCCTATTGTTCCTTTTATTTAATGCAGAAAAGTATATTTTCCAAAATTTTAACAAACGCCGCGCCGCAATCATATATTGTATTTAAGTCAATAAGGCCTTAATTTGGATTAACTGTAAAACCGATTAAGGATGGTAATCGGTGCTCTAGTTACAATCATATATTATCTATACCACCATCGAACCTTTGAAGAAGGCGCTTTTATCGGGCGTGATTGTGTGCGAAGATATTTTTTGAGATATTTATTTTGAAATTTTATTTCGATGTTTTTTAATTTTCTTCGAATTCATTTTTTATACTGTTTCCTTGTCATTTCGTTTGGTAGTACTTTATATCACTTCGGTGTTGTACTTACCCTTTGTATTTTACATACAATAAAGTTATTTTATTTATTTTTTTTATTTATTTATAATAATCAAAAATCATAATATTTAAACGAAAGGTTACAAAATGCAAAAATGCATGAAATTACTATGTGTGAACGAAATAAAGTGGCACCACACAACAAAAGTTAAAGTGGTTCACTTATGTATGAATACATATAGTGTCCGAGTTATTATTAGATATATTGTTTCAGTTTTATTTCACTGAATTATCACTTTTAAACGCAGATATATTAAACATTAGTATGCTAAAATACGTAAAAAAAGTTCTAACCAGAAAGTATATGTACTTAAAGTCCCCTTAAAAGAATCAAGACCAAAGTACACAAATTAAATAAGTTTGTTCTCCGGTGCGCTGAGCGGAATTTGCTTAGATAATCGCTTTTGGTGTTTACCTCTAACGACTTTATAGCGTCGGTGAGTCTAGAAGTTTCTCCGGTCCAGCCCAGAACAAAAAAAAAATCGTCAAACTTTACTTAGGGAAGATTGCGTCTTCATAAATTATCATAAATATTTTTTATGTCGCCGTCGAAGTTCTTAAGCTCCGATTGAGCAAAGTGATCCGAACACTTTAAGGGCGGAACTTGGCCCGACCGAACTTCCAAGCGCCTTAAAAACAAAACTTTTGTGTGTGGTCGGACCTATGTTCTCTCGCACAGTGAGCGGAATGAAATAACTTTGCGCCGTGGAACGGCTAAGATAAGGATTAGGTTGAACTGTACATCCGCTCGTGCGCCAAATGGGCAGAAGTTTATTTTCGCCGGCCGCGGTGGCGATACTTGTTGAATAAGAAACATACGGTACGGCCCGGTTTCCCCCTATCTTAATATACCCGACGCAGATCCTCGTATAAACACAATTACTATAAAAGCTCGCAGCTTTTGGTTATTCTTTAGACGTCCTCTAATCTTATGGAACTTAACTCTGAATTTGTGTTGAGTTTTCTTTATTTATTTAGTGTTGCTTATGATCACAACTTTAAGATAATATGACGACAATTTCTTGGTTGACAAACTCAACGAGCTCTCTATTACGGGTACACTGAGAAAAATGGCTGTAAAATTACACATAAACCATTTTTTACAAGTCTGTGTACTATTACAGCGATATTGCTGCTTTATTTCAATTACAATGATCTTTCAGTAAAAATACAATGGAAATATACCTTAAATTCGTAAAATTACAACGTATGTTGTGATTTTACTATTATAATAGCGGGTTTGTTGATATTGTAACGCCCAGACGCATGCGCTACGTTTGATCAGCTGTTTTGCAAGCGAACGCCGCCGGCACGCATACCATCGAGTGCAATATGTATAGGGTTGCCAACATGGTCATTTTGACCCGGAGACTTCGGGTTTGGCGACCATTCTCCGGGCTACGGGTTTTCAGCTAAATTCTCCGGGTTAACTAAAGGCAATCATCGATCTTTTGAGAAACTGCTTTTTCAAAATTATGCACTCTATTACTCAATCTTTACAACAATTTACTTTTACTTTTTGAGAGCATGTGAGAAACTTTCAAAGTAGCAATTTTTAGATTTTTTTTTTTTAGCATTTTTGGATTTTGTCACATGTCTAGTGAATACAGTAGTAATAGGTTGTTTGACTAATTTTGGAAAACCATCTTAGTGTGTTTATTCCTTCACTCTACATTGTAAATGCATTATTCTTCGTAATTATTTCCTCAATATTTCATAAAAATCAGCGTTAAAAATTGAATCACAAAAAGTCCTGCCAAAACGATACTTTCTGTTATGTGACGTCACCCGTTAGTAGATGTCAAATCGGCCCATATGGTCTGTCAGCATCCGCATCGTCGCCGTTTGGTAAGAGCCTTTTCAGACGAGGACGGCGACGGCACGGTTTTCGCCGTCGACGGGTCGAAGTGTATGAGATTAAATGGAGCCTTTCACACGTACCGCGCCGTGCCGTTTGAAATCCGTGTGTGTGAAAAGCTACACAACGGCAG
The DNA here is from genome assembly GCA_963966075.1 of Aphodius sticticus. Classification (NCBI taxonomy): domain Eukaryota; kingdom Metazoa; phylum Arthropoda; class Insecta; order Coleoptera; family Scarabaeidae; genus Aphodius; species Aphodius sticticus. The sequence continues at coordinate 85,789,034 of OZ014506.1, read as the reverse complement.
TGGACGGCGAAAACCGTGCCGTCGCCGTCCTCGTCTGAAAAGGCTCTAACTGTGTTGTATGATGTGTTGTTTTCACAATTTCTACATAAAAATGGGTTATAAATGGTGTATAAATCCACAATGCAAAAATACGTCAAGAAAAATTCCGGATAAGCTATTTGTAGCTGTTCCGCAAGATTTGAAACTGCGAAGAAAGTGGTTGGCTCGTAAAAATCCAAAGGAAATAAATAGCGGCCAATACAAGTGTTTTTTGTTGTGAAGATTACTTCGACAAAAGTAAAACTGACTAAAATAAGTTATCTATTTTATTTTCGAACCAGGTATTATCTGATCTGACAGCTTAAGGTTAGGGCTAACCATTGGCTAACCTAACCTACAAAGTTGGGCGCGTTCGGATAATCGGGTAGTGTACGGTGAGAGTGACGCGATGCATAATAGGCGGACTAACGTCATACGGCGTTTATCTGCATATAAGAGAGACACAGCCGACCCAGGTTATCTGAGCATTGCTCTCTCCATACCCTACCCTGACAAACCGAACGCGCTCTAAGCGTACTAACGAATGACGTCACTGGAGACTGAGCCAATTACAGAGCGTTTTCAATCACGTGATAAGAAGTGAATAAAATTCAATTTTAATTTTGGATTTTAATAGAAATAAAGCATATTTTTTTTGAAAAGTAATAACAAATAGTTTTCTTAAACTGTAATCTATTAGGATGATCTATAATACAAGCCATATTTTTAATACAGTCAAATACCCTATTCTGTAGCGGTACGGCGAGCGCAGAAGATTGTATCCTGCCTCGGCGATCATAGACTGAGACAAATCTAATATCAAAAATGGCTTTCAAAAAGACTGGTATTATTTAAAGGTAGGAATTTTGCATGTCAGAAATCAACATTCAATAATGATACATTAATTAACAAAATAAGTTTTGAACTTTCGTTGATTATTTTAATATGTTTGTCCTTCAGATGAAATGTCCTAACAATATGTTTGAGTTTGTCCAAGGCAGTTCACAGAATAGTATCATACTGGTCTGCCATAAAACAGTAATTTTTAAATCATGGAGATGACGACAGCGATACCTTTATTTGAAAATTTTATTATTAGTTGGACTATTTACAAAAACTGAGAGATATAGTTATCATTTTTGACTAGAGACACATTTATTATGGTGGTTTATACAAAACGCCAATATTGTCGGTATGAAATGAAAATTTAAAATTAGTTTGGCAACGTGTAGATAATTACTTCAAGCAAAAACACATGATCCCTTAAAAAATGCACATCAAAATTATGCTTGGTTTAGATGGTAATATTGCATTTTGTCTCATGTTGGTTGTGTCGTAAAAAAATCGACAATAAGAGGCAGAAACGAAAAGAGGGAAAACTAGGAGACATTCATTGAAATAAATTAATTTACTTAGTAATTAGCATCTAGATCTTATCGTTTTCTACACTACCTATATCCAAATTTCACACCAGAGCGTTACTAAAAAGTATGTGTCGAAGGCGCACATTTTTGTGGTGGCTGTTATTAATTTAAACTTATGTTCCATAATATAATTATTTTTCTCCGGGTCAGCATAGGCACAATGTTGGCAACCCTAAATATGTAGTTGGGCGCGTTGTATTTCTGTCTCTGGTAAGTAACAATGATACAGTGAACTAAAACTTATCTAGATACCATGTAGGTGTAGGTTAAAATACCATGTCACACTGCTGAACAATTGTATTGCCTTTGTAGATTACCAACGACGACAATTAGCCATTAGAAATTGATGTCTTAACGTTAACGCCTTACCTGGATGAAAGCTGTAAGTACAGTCTTCTACGTTTCTTTGTGAAAATTTGCTTTAAGATTGAAGGATTTTATACCAACAGAAAGATAATGTGCAATCTTCTTTTTAGGTTAACTTTTTTGTGTCTGTCTAATATGTTTCCTTGTTCTAACAGATACAGATGCGGAACATCTTGCACCAAGTATGTTTGTCAGAAAAAGAGTGAACGAGTATGTGTGTTCATGGTTGACCGAAGTGCATTTATATATTTAACCGTGTGTTTTCTATGTTTAAGTATTTGCGTACGCTAAGTATTTATTAATTACTTCTCTGTAGTTTTAATGTATTTTTATATCCCTCAAACTATTTTATTGTACTTGTATGTACGTCTACATATTTCTTTTTTTACAAGTAATTTTATCTATACCATTTTGTTTACTATTGTAACGTTTGACTGTGTGCATGATGTTACTGTTTTTTTTGTATTATATGGTAGATAATACTAAGATCTACTCAAGATAAGAATAAAATTATACAAAGCAAAAATACTGCATATTTAATTGAATATTACACTGAAGTAGATGTAAAATTATTACGCATTATCTCATATTTCATTTAAAATTACATTTAAACTGGTGTATTATTACGTATTATACGTATTATATTACGCATTGCCCCCATATATCACTTAAAATTACATTAAAATCGGTGTAATATTTCAGCCAAATTCTTGTAAAATCACAGTGTAAATATACAATGACAATGTAAAAATACAATTTAGATGTAAAATTACACTGATTGTCGCAGGGCAAAAAAACTACTATTCCTTCTGTAAATTCACATCAAAATTTTGTTCAGTGTAGTTCTAGCTTTTGCACATTAAAACTTGGAAAGCAGAAATATGGCAGAGGCGGTAGCAGGCACCAATATCAAATGATCTTAAAGAGAAGGCGGCAGTCCATTTAGCTAATTAAGGGGATAGTGAAAATTAGGATTTGTGTGTTCATTTGTCCCAGTTACTATGTATATTATAGTCTGAAAAGTTTTTCATTGAACTCTTCTTTGCCATTTCGGAAGGCTTCTCTGTGAACATGGTCATATTAAGAGGGGCGTTTATCCATATACCAGTTACATGCAAAACACAGGCGCATAAAAAGCCGATCGGAGTCGAAACTGTTGCACTGATGTGTAAAAGTAAGGTACTGTTGGTATGTGTAAGCATAGGGCATTGTTCCGTGATAAATATAAAATCAACCGCGCTTGCTTTAATCATGAACTTAATTAGAGAAAAGACGCTAATTTTTAACACAATATACTGGTTGATTTAATATGCTTTCATGGTGATTAAGCCAATAGCATGGGTGACATTTTAAGACATAGCTATTTAAAATTGACCCAGCCGTAGTCAAGTTGGTCTGCTTTTTATGCAATTGTGACGAATTACTACGAACTGTCACCGCGCAGCTCTGTAAAGAAGGGTTCTGTAATAAAGTCGACAGACAAGGGAGAAGAGTATTAACAGCTCAGATCAATAATAACTAACAGTTGGCAACAACTACAGTAGCTACCTATTGGCAAAGGGCGAAATCGGCTGAACAAATAAAGTAAGTATGTTTGTTTATACACAAGGACTTGAATACAACGGTCCACTGTTAGATGGACCACATCCTGGGCGTAGTACAGACTCAAGGCCGACGGCGATCTCACTAGCATAAGCGCCCCTCTTAAGGATAGGAGTGTCGTTACAGTTTTGTGTGATTTTCTGGGCAGAATGTTAATAATTCTGTTAATAACAAGCCCGTTGAAGTTAGGTTATTTGTTCTAAGGCTTTCGACTGTGTGTGATGATCTATTATTGCATAAGCTTGAAATTTATGCAATTTGAGATATAATCTTGAGTCGCATAAGGCAATCTATGTAATGAGAAGGCTCAATCCTGGGATCAGCGCTCTTACGGTATTTATTAATTACTTTGCAGATGACTTACTTAAAATTAACAGCGTGGAAAGTAATTTCATATATCGATTATACAAGTGTATAAATGAAATAGCGTTCTATATTTGAAGATAAATCACTTCAATGCATGTCCTTATTCGTTAATTATTATTCATAGCCTCCTGAAACTTTGGTGACACGGTGTCAGCTTTAAAAGCAGCAAACGTTTGCTGCCAAAAGTTTCAAATAATACTTATTTGGATTTCAAAGGGATACCATAAAATATTTAAAAAAGATACGTGTATAACTAACGGAACCAGAAGTTTTTTTAGTTCGACATCAAGATATTTTTTAGATATACAGGGTAGGTAGTTCGATGTTTACGGGATGATAATAGGGGTGATGGTTATTTAGAACATATTGAACCAAACTTACCATTAGATAAAGTATGACGGTTATCAAGATATATAAAATGTGTCAGTAATACTGCGAAGAAATAATACCGAGAAAGATATTGAACACTTTTTATGATCAGCTGCATTTTTATTAACTCATAATTGTTAGCTTATTATTATTATAAGGCGGTTATAACTAAATATCAAGGAAACCCAAACTACCCTTATTTCATTTTGGTACAGTTTGGTATTTTACAACAATTTAAAATCTTTAGAAATACATATGTAGCAAACTGACTTAGGGTCGATCTTACAAGTGTACGTATAAGTAGTGGAATAGTTATTCCCAGTATAAATAGTGCTATTCCGCCTCCCATTGGCTAAAATATTTATGTTGTCATAGTAATAACAACTTATACTGGTATTTATACCAATATTTAGTTATACCATGGTATAACGTGTTTTGTAAGATCGGCCCTAAGTCAAAGTCTTGGCAAAAATGTGTGCCGATTAACCCTTAACCAGTAAGTACATAATACAAATCTTATGTCTAATCTGTGGTTAAGAACTATTCTACAGTTAAAAGTTGAATCTTTCTGTAACCGGCTAGGATGCTGCTAAAAGTGCACGTATACACACAAAAAATTATATTGATTATTTTTCTATTATAAGTTAAATAATAAATTATTCCCAGGAATTCTAATTTACTAAGGAAAAAGTAGAGGTATATTTCCTTAAGGTAGACTTAAACTAATATAATGCAACTCGAACTAAATCGTGTGTACATGTTGATGTACTGACTTTTTAGCTTCTCTTTGATGTAGCGAACAGCATATATAGGTACTAGGGTTGCCACCCGTCCACGTTTCGGGATTGTCCTGGTGATCATGCATGTGTCCTCGCGTCCTCGGCGTAACACTGTTGTCTTCGCACTCTTGCAAAAGTTTTGGTTTTTATTAGTTTTTATTTATGACTTATTTATGACTGCATTGGATGGTACTTCTCGCACGGTGTAGGAATATTCCTCCCTGCTTTCCTGTTTGTCGTAGACGTGTGACAGCTAGACTACAATTGATTGAATAAGATCTTTCTAGAAACTTTCTAGAAAATCGACACACCAGTCATAGTCTCCAAACATTCGTCCTTTTTAAGCGGCTTTTCAAAACGGTTCTATCATATGAAAACAATGCAAGATTTTTAATATTATGTTAAAGTTAACTTTAGAGGTTGCTACCAGCTGTTAAACTTAATTAAATTAAAATAAATCCAACTTTTATTTACTTTCAAAAATATTTGTATCTTTGTTAATTTCTATAATAATAATACATCTGATATGCGTTTTATCGTATCTGTATCAATAGACAGAAATTATCCATTGACCTAATATTGTTTTAAGAAGTCAAATGCCAAAATGCGTTCTGTGCGCTTTTGGCTCTGAGTTTCTCAAAAAAACAGATACAATTCCCAATTTCTACCCTCAGATTCAGATAATTCACTTATTTTGACATCTACTCACAAAAGTTTATTATTTTTTTTTAAATTGTAATTTGCTCGTTTATTAAAATAAATGAACACGACTTTAACAACACGACAGAAAATACAATGTTTGATAAACAGACCTACAGTCGGGAATACCAGTATTAAGCACTGATATTCAAGAGTTTTAGTTCAAGATCATAACACCTATTTTTGAAAACAAACAATCAAAAAATGTCTATTCCACGCAAACATGGTTGAAGCCAAAAAGGCAAAATAAAATTTAAAAAAAAATTGTAATTAATTTAACTATATTCAGATTTAAACATGTGAATTGAAGAAACATTTCAATAATTTTTAATTTTATTAATGAAGTCACTAACCGTTGATAATTGGGGAAAAGTTTGTTAACATGTTTGTCTTTAAGTTGAAATTAAAATCCCTTAAATTTAAGACCATTGTTTGGTACTGCTGTGTGTACGTTTGAGTGCCACTGCTTTGCGCAACTGTCACTCGCTGCCCACCATGCATAAGAAACCCACCAATCACCATGCATAAGAACCAATGTGTATAGAGCCACCATCCACTACGCACGTAAAAATTTGTAAGAGTGCTACAACATTCGAATAAACAGTTTAAAGTCCACTTGTGCTTTAATAAATTAACGACGAAACAGCCATACCATTTGCACTAAAATATTGGTAGGTAGGAACTACATAGGCCAATATTTTTATAGCGACCAACAGTTACGAATAAACGCCTACTTTGTACTAAGTAGAAGTCGAAACCAAACTAAATACCCCGCTTCAAAGTAAATTTACCAGCCGTAGGCTTGTTTGTACTGTGGCCGTAATTTGCGGAATCTGTTATTTGAAACAATCAATCATCGTCTATTAGCTGATCCAACATGACATACTATCTCCGTTCACCGATGTGTTCTTTTTTCCAGGTTCGTAATTGGACAGTACGTAACTGTCCATGGGGATGTAATTAGCCACGTGAACATAAGCCATGTGATGGTGGACGACGGAGGCGAGTACATGTGTACGGCCGAAAATCGTGCTGGGAAAACGTCGCACTCGGCCAGGCTGAACATATACGGTAAGGGCGGATAGACGCATCCTCTAATTTTACCAATTTAATTACACTAATTCTCGTTCATTACCACTCCTCTGACTGTTCGTACCCAACTGCGAATCTGGGTGGGTTCCTACGCAGCTGCCACCTGGCGTCTGTAATGTCCATCTACCTGCCCTGTCTAGGACAATACGCGTAAAACAACAAACGGTACCCGCATCCTCCCAAAGTGGATTTTCTGTAATAGTTGTAATTAAACTGTGGACCGGTTGGGTCCGTTAATCCACCACGTAATCCTTACGGGCCTGGTGGTATTATATTAGACCGACTAGTCGCTAGATTCGCCGCAAAACGTGGAGATTATAATGGTTATTAGATCACATCTTAATTGAGTTATTTTGAATATTATAATTCTTATGGCTCCAAATGCATTCTTTTTTCGTAATGGTGATAGTTGAGTGATAGAAGTGATTATTAAGTTAAATAGTATATTACAGTACAATTGAAGAAACCACGTGTTTTTACTCACGCGTGAGTCGGATTTCCGCACGAGTCGCACGAGTGTTGAAAGACATACAAGTGAGTGAAGTGGTTTCGCACGAGTGCTGTATTGCGCTATCTTCAATCCTGCCACTAAATTGAAAAAAGTAACATTATAATAAAATTAGTTAATTTTGATATCTGTCGACGTACACTCAACAAAACGTTGTCTCAATTCAAAGCAACCTTTGTTAATCCAAAACAACGGTTGTTTTATATATATGTGCAAGAATATATATCGTTCATTGACGAAAACCGTTGTTTTGACCGGTTGTCTTACTTTAAGATTGTACAATTTTAAGTGGATACCTACTATACTTATTTCACTTTGAAGAATTTGTTCATTTAAATCAAAAGGTTTGGAGTTAGATTAATCAGCTCACATTGTTGGAATATTATGAAAGCAATAATATTTTACATGGAATGCAATTAAGACATCCAAAGAAGAATATTGTTATTTTCCAACTGGACACGCGGAGTCCCTGGTTAGTCTCTTTCCATCAATATTAGAGCTGTTCGACATTTCTACGTTAGGTACATTGACGGTATCCCTCTTACGACGAGAAACTAAAGCTCCATCTATCGGCATCCTTCACATTATTTTCAAAGCAACCTCTTTCTTAAATCAAAACACTCGTTTTCTTAAAGCAAGTATTTACTATTTAGGTTATTTATATTAAAAAAATAATTCTTATTACAAGTATGTGTTGCCTTAAAACAAACCGGTCGAGTAGTGGGGGTAGGCGGTCGACGCGGGGAGGCGCGTATCTATCGTAATAAACCGCGCTGCGAGCTTCCCCTCGTCGGCCGCCTACCCTCACTACTCGACCACTTTGGAGCGCTCGGCAATTTTCGGTCATGTTTGCAAGCATTTTTCACCTATTTCGCAACATTTTAACGCAAAATCAGAATAGACATTTTGTAGCACAATACTTTCAAAATACGTAAAAAAAAACCTCCGGCGCATCCAGGCTCGCCGTAAAATATTGCATACAAATTTCAAATCGCAATTGTGCAAATAACAATCATCAGACAACACCTGGGTTGTCCACACTCAAAGTACCCACCAATCGCTACTTTCACGCGAAAAGCCTCCGCTACAACATTGAAAATGGCGGCGATGAATTTTTGAAAAAACGGTTTTTCCGAATTTCCTCCGTTAATATTCATCCGATCGAGTCCGTGTAGGGTTGATTTTTTTCGTTTTCATTGTCTACAATTCGTCTATTGAAAGCATCAAGATTGCTCTATCGGTTCAGTTTTTAGAAGCGAAAAACGAAAAACAACACGATTTTTTAAAGTTTTTGGTTTATAACAAATTAGGAAATGATATTTGCGAGTCGAAAACACTTCACAATACATCTACGGACTGTTCCACGTGTCTTGGGACCGTCGGCTTCCTGCTAGTATTTTTGTCACGCAAACATCTCTATTGCCTCAGTAAATATAGAGCTTGTAGACGATATTTTAGAAGATTGTCAAGGCGTGAGAGAAAAAATTGTCACCTACGCGTTTCTTTGACAACCAGTTTGAGTGAGGTCACGAATTACTTTCTGCTCTCGTATGTAAGTAGAAACTGACTATTTCAGTGGTAGGATTCAACAAAGAAATCTTACTTGCCAACCACAGCTCATGGAAGTTCATACATCTAACAAAATAAGAAAAAACAAAAAGGTGTGATAGAGGAATACCAAATAGCAGCCTTATTATTAAATGAAAACAAATGCAAAAAATATATAAAAAAATCTCTGGTCTTGATCTAACAACAGGTAGAGAACAATGTTAAGATACCTATGGCACACAGCGGTTAACCATAAATATATGCAAACTGTTTGGAATTTTTGTTTAGAATATTTCGGAGGTAGAGATGATTTCTCTGATCTTTATAAAAGCTGACTGAAACATAAAAAGGCTGAAACAAATCGTAGATTAATTAACCATTGTACCCTATTAGCAGTTTGAACATTTGAAAAAAAAATGTATGGCATGAGGGCCTACTCCATAAGCTGGAACAGTTACTTCGAGTATAGCCAACTATTAAATCCATATTCTGACAGATACTTCCAAATAAACTAAGATATGAATACCCAACTCGGAAAAGTATCAAAACTGGAGGTGCTTAGATGCAACGATCATGTGCGAAGCAATAGTATTGGTATCCTACTGTTGGTATCCAGCTTTATAGCACAATGTGAACCTCTACTGTTGGGCACGTGCACGAGCAAGTGTTAATATGATGAAAATTGATATAAGTAATTTTTTCCTAATCGTTTTTGTTTTCAATATACGTGTTAAAATGTTATTTGTTGTTACTACCGAATCGGTTTTATTATTATAGTTTTTATAATAGTATAAGTACTTCGAAAACTGATTCAAATTCAAATTTCAAACGGTCACACACTACCAATACCCATATGTGACAGAGTTCTTTAACGTGCATAGCACACATTGTGGTAGAGGGCGCCTCTAGTATAGTAGCAGGCATGGCTTGGGTATGCCTTAAATTACCTACAGCCTAAATTTAATTAAATTTCTAATTCACTTTTTACTTACGGTAGTGTTTTTAATATTTTGGAAGCACCACTCCCTAAATGACTCTCTCAACGAAGTGGTCTTTCTCTAGGACTTTTTAGAGGTAGCTGGAACATTGACGAACACAAATTTTACCTGAAATCTAAAAGCTTCTCACACAAAAATCTATATTTAGAAGTCAAATAAAATATGCTTAACGCGTTTACACAAAAATAGGAATAATTAATTATAACATAACCCAATTAATTTAGCAGAGAGGCACAAAACAACAATTTAAATCAATACAATTATAATTCATAACTTAGGATGTTCAGAGGAATCAAACAGAAACGCACATTTCTACAGGGGCTTTAAGAACCCGCTCAAAAACTAAGTGAACCCGCTTCATAGCTGAAACCAAATAGAATATCACGCTGGCGCGATGCATTTGTTACATCTACTCCCAGTTCCTTGGCGCCAAAACCTACAAAGGCACCCATTATTGCAATGCTCCAGAGTTGTACTCGGAAACTTTCCATTCCCTGTTTAAACGTTAGGCCTAGTACCTGCGTTTGAATAACAAACAATAGAAGCAAGGAATAGAAGCTTCTTTCGAAGATATACGATAGGTATAACAAAACCAAAAACAAGTTGACACATTTTAAGCGCCTCCCAGCCTATATGTAACAACATGGCATGATATAAAATCCCAATAAAACTTCACTAACCACATATTTCAATGGATATACATTGTCACATCTTTCTACTTTCTACTTTATCATCCCTCCTCCATCACTTTAACAGAAAATAGCACCCGAGATGATGAATTATGACAACAAACAATCAAGCTATATCCCAAACCGCGGTCAGTCCCAACTCAAAACCCAAAGCTGAAATCAACAAAAAAAAATCTAAAGCCCTTGGTTCGACCTCCCACAGGAATGCCGTACATCCGACTGATCCCGAAGGTGACCGCCGTCGCGGGAGAGACCCTCCAGCTGAAATGCCCGGTCGCCGGCTACCCCATCGAGGAGATCCACTGGGAGAGGGGTGGCAGGGAGCTACCTGACGGACTGCGGCAAAAGGTTCTGGCTGACGGGACACTCCAGATCAATCCCGTTGAGAAAAAAGCCGACACCGGTGTTTACACTTGTTGGGCGCGGAACAAACAAGGGCACAGCGCACGCCGAAGTGGAGAAGTTAATGTTATAGGTATGTATGTGTCCATCAGGAAAAATATTTTCCTCTGAAAAAATATATAACGGAGGTTACTTTGATGTTTTGGAAATGATTATTTTTCCGCATTAGGACGACCTGGCTACTTGGACAACAACATTGAATGGGTATCTATTATAAAAGATATATTCAAGAATAGTATCGCAAGACTAAAACTTGAATATATTATCAGAAATAATTTTATTTACAGAAAAAAAGGCTGTGGTAGAAATTTTGTTTAGGTCCGGCGCATCCGCCAAAATAGTGCAAGCGTGTTCATATACAAAATTGGATTATACTTAATTGCTTTGTTTACATAGCTCGTGTACGAATGCAAAACAATTTGAACGTAAATTAATAATTCGACATCTATCATGATACGCCCCAGCTGTAATCATAAATGGCTAAGGATAATTTGAGTTTGTAACAAATCTAAACTGTTGCGATGGTTGGCCATGGTATTTCGATCTAAAAATTCGACGTATGCCATTAAGAGGGCAGTCCAACAGCCGATTGACACCGGTTTAGCTGTGTTTGAAAAGTTTGGAAAAATCAGTCGAGAATTGGCCTTTGGGTGGGGATGTCGACGTTTTCGCTAAAGCTACTTTGCAACAAGATAGACATCGCCGACGTGCGGTCGACATTATACGATCTAACGCCTTTAACGCTGTTTCAATTTATTTTTGCACACGTAATCAGGCTGTCCACTGTATAGTGATTCTTTCCAATGCTTACCAACATAACATGGTAACTCTAAAAATTACTGTGATAAATTGTTGACATAACCTATGTTGAGAATTGGAGATATTTATCATATATTTATATAACTTCAACATTTGTCTACGGTTTATGAAGTGATATCTGCAAAAGCACACATACTATGAATATGTGAAATATATGAAAGTGTAAGGTTATCTGCCCATTTATACCTAAAATATGTACATAGCATTGTGTGTGTGAAGAAATACGTGTGATCTATCGCAAAACCCGTACCAGATTGGTCACATATTACTTTCTCTTGGTACGATAGATTATGCACTCATTTCTCAGCTGATAATATACTTATGCCTAGCTAATGAAGAACACACAAGTATACATATTACACATACATGTGTACATCAACAGCAGAGGGATCTGATAACGTATAAGAAAAACAAAACACTTAATAAGTTATTCTTTATTTACCAATTTTTAATTCATATATTATTTATAAAAGACAATTAGACAACATAAGATTTATAATATTATATAGCTTTATTAATATTATAATGCCAACATAAAATCACAGAAATGTTGATCCTCGCTAGCATCAGTCACCCATATGGGTCGTAATGCTTGTTCGGTTCTTCGGGGGTAATTTCAATCGAATCTGCGGTTTGTTGTCTTATATACATAAATTCTCCATAGACTCTGCACATCTGGAGTCAGTGGTTGACAAGTCGACTACCTATGTCCCATTATACAACATTTCTCATACAATAATATTATAGATGTCTTCGAGTAATATTACCAACAAATTTGATAAAAAATCAGCAATCGTCAGCATACCTCGGTGACTTTATTGTCAGTGCATTGAAATTATGAAAAGTAGTGATCACATCTCTTGTCTAGAAATACTCTTCGATCAACAAAATAGTACGTCAGGATTTTGATCTAGTAGTAGTAATGTAGTTTGAATCCAATTACAAAACCCGTATTGAGCTTCTGCATCATAAAGCTTGAATTCTCTGGTAGTAGAATGGATAAAACAGCACTGTTTATATGTATATTCAGCTAGCTAACCTAACAATTGACATGGTGTTTTTAATATAATAATAGTATACTTCTTTAGGCACAAACCTGATTGATGTTTGATACAATAGTAGGGTTTTTATGTAATCTCCTAATTTCGATTGGAAAACTGCTTTGTGCGGTGTTTTCTTAATTTCCAGATTATATCTGATTTGTTAGGTTAGAGCTCTTGAAATCTGTCCAGCATATATAAATGTGAATTTTAGCGAGTTACAGACTTTTTTTGTGGTATATGGTAGATAGAGATAGACCCATTACTATCTTCGTCCAATGACGTCTTGTTCTCGAGAAGATCGTAGATGGCCACATTGTCTAGGCTCGAACATGGATGGAGAAATTGGAAAAATACGACGGCGATTCTTCAAAGGCGTGACTTTTTTTCTTTTCATTTATTGGAATTTTCTCAAATATTACATTTACCTAAAGTGAAACTAAGTCCGGCTAAGGACCGTCTTCAAAAACATAATTGAAATGTTATTCCTGAAATCACGACATCCAATTATACGTCTATCTTTGAGCAGCAATTGTTTAAAATTGGGCATGGGTATAATAAATATCGGGCTGGTCCGACCAAGAATACTTCATTTAGATTGTTATAATCTTATCAGATGCTATCATTATTCAATAATAAACCCACACGAACAGTGTACAGTTTGAATAATTGAACCAATAGGGGCCCACCAGAACAGTCCTGAAGTTAGGCTGAACCAGCCTCTTAACGCAACAGAAAACAATAGAAGCTAATTCAAACTATCCTCAACCATTATGATAACTCTGACACATGCGTGTCAAGTCTTTTGCTGCTAAAGTGGTTGTGGACAGATTTCACTTCGTTGACTTTGGTATTTCAATTGATCGCAAGCCTGTCAAACCTTCCCAGTTGATACCCCTGACATCAGACCCGTGCCATGTAGCGACTGTCACGTCCTCCAACTGTCATTCGTATATAACGAATTGGTTCCAAGACACTAGCTCAGTGACGTAACTAGGGGTGAGTAAGTCCTTGTGCGAGGTGTAATAATTAATTATATAAAAAACTTCTTAACTCTCTGAAGAACATATTTCGGAAAAAAAATCTCAATCATGTTTTCAAACTCTTGGGTTGCGAAATGGATCACTCAGTGCAGAAATACGTTGTTATCCTTACATACTTTTGATTTATTTTCAGACGCATAACTTGAAAACTTGTTATTGTATAGACATCTATAGACATTTTTGTAAAGAATTAAAAGATCTAGACATTTCGAAATAAGATCCGTTGTCGTCCGATCGGCTTAAGCCTCAATCAGCAGATAAGCCTTAATTCGACCGGTGTTTTAGGTTTTTGCACCATAAATTATAATAAATTCAAATATTCCTGCATTACTTAACAATTAAAGCGTTAGAGTTATTTCCTGATTTACGTTAATCCTGACGGATGTTGAAATATAGCATAATTCGCTGTATTGTCGCTAATTAAATTTAATTGAGGTGCTTTGTAAACTGACGTAATTACCGTTACGTCTGCGTAAATTAGGACAGCAGTTAAAACTGAGGCACGGCCGATCAATAATTCAAACAGAAAGTGAAGATGTTTACTTTATCGTACGTCCACGGATGTAGCTATTTGAATTTGTAAACAGTTTACAACACGATTTGCAGCACAGCCTGTTGTACTAAACACGTTCACCAATTATGTTTCAGTAGGTACCTATTGTTTTCACCTATGGAACCTTGGAGGTGTCAACGATTTCCATTAATGGATGAAAGTATATTTTATAATGTGTACCTAAATAATGTATCATTACAGTTCCACCAAAAGTTAGCCCGTTCTACGCTGAAGACACCTTACACGTTGGCGACAGAGCTAGTTTGACGTGTTCAGTAACCAAAGGAGATCTACCGCTGACCATATCATGGCATAAAGATGGCAGACTCGTCGATCCAGCGCAGATGGTGTCCATAACCCAAGTGGACCAATTTACTAGTATTCTATTAATAGAGAGCTTATCACCGGAACATAACGGCAATTATTCGTGCGTGGTTAGGAACCAGGCTGCGGAGGTGTCCCACACGCAACAATTGGTAGTTAATGGTAATTGTGCGTGCCGTGTCACGCGTTTTAGCCTTTCTTTTCTATCTCTGATGTTTGTTTCTCTTCTCTCTCTCAGTTCCTCCTATTATTGAGCCCTTTTCCTTCCAAGACGGGCTGTCGGAAGGCATGCGTACCCGAACCGTCTGCGGCGTGAGTTCCGGGGACCCGCCACTGGTGGTCTCCTGGCTCAAGGATGGGCAACCGCTGACGCCCGCTCTGGGTGCCAACGTGTCGGCCCTTGACCCCTATTCTAGCCTCCTCAGCATTTCTAGCCTTGACTCGAGACACTCCGGGGATTTCACTTGCGTGGCCAGCAACCCTGCCGCTGAGGTTAGGTACACCGCCAAGCTCCAGGTCAAAGGTAACAAATCCAGCCTGTCTCCTTCCACCCACCTTCCACCCTCACACACCCTCCGTTGCTTTGGCACATGCGTCGCCGGACCCCCCAAGGTCAAGGTACTGTTGCACCCACTACTTTTTATTTGGTTCTCTCGTAGCCTTGTATTATGTCTTTCACTGCATGGGTCTCTAATTAACCCGACATTGGATCTAAACACAACTTCTAGCTAAACCAGATACCAGAATGACGTCAAGTGTGGTATTTCATAATCAGTCCAAAAACCGTAAAACCGAGCCTACAACTATTCCATATTCTTAATAAACTTCTTAATACTCTTAATAAACTATATTCATAGATTCATAACAGATTATAAGATAGGTCTGCGACAAAGAGAAGATAGCAGTTCAGTACCAAGGTGGCATCATGTACCACCATGTGAAATCACCGTGAGTTAATATTCAAAATCCAAAGTTTTATTTACTTTGGGACGCATTTATGATCTTGGAAAATGGATGCCATACTCGGGTCTACAACATAACCACTCCGACCAGACAAGACAAAAATTTGAATGACCACAAAGAAAGTTTGTCAAACTGAACCGAGATAACTAACAATGTCACCAACATTATCATACTTTGAGCCTCAACTAAGAGAGGGAGCAGTATTGTTGGAAGCAATATGTTGTAGTTCGATGAACAAGAAACACCCCGAGTAATATCATTTGCCAGAATTGGGCTTTAAACCAATTTGAATTGGTAGCACATCCTAGACATCAATTTTTTTAATGACATTCAGAATTGATGACAACCACAGTAACAACAAAAAACGAATGCGTCCAGGGAATATGGAACTTTCTCTAGAAAGGTCTACAACAGTGTTGTGCAGAAGCACGAAGAATGGACAAGGACCAGTAAATTGAATCCGGTTTGGCGCCTGATATGAAATTTTTCCACCGTGCGTCTCCACTATAATGTTAAATCTCTGGTTGGTCTGAATATGTGTCTGGGTCTAATGTCACGTAGGTGAAGTCTAATTATGTACATTTAGTTAGAATGTTCGAGGGCTTACAACACAATCACCGCCAAAGGATTATATATATTTTATGATTATATCTCCCTCACCAGTATCTGCTTATTGCAGCAAAACCACCAGTATATAGCCACCCTCCCAAATAACCGTGTAGAGTGTGTCGATGTTACCACTCATGGCACCACTCACCATGCAACGTAAATGTCTTGTCTATCACTGCACCGCATGATCTGTGCGCACCGCTACATAAACCTGATGTTGTTTCAGTACCTCCACGGTGGCTCGTCGAGCCGATCGACGTAAGCGTTGAGCGGAATCGCCACGTGGCGCTCCATTGCCAGGCGCAGGGGGTTCCCACGCCGACTGTTACATGGAAAAAGGCTACAGGTCCATAATGTTGTTTGTTGCTTTGTTGTGTCATTGATGTGTTCATTCTATCAAAGTATTTCATATTTCATTATAATTTTATCACGTTTACGGTTGCTGGATATCAATATACAAGAATCCTGAACATTTAGAATTTGGGTGTAGCTGAGATTACTTGTTGTAAAGTTAGATCTAAGGCCCGGTTGTACCAACTACAATGTACTAACTACTTTGGAAACTAAGTACCTAATAAAACATAATTTTCGCAAAAAGCAAATACACAGTGGAATGATGATGTGTTTAAATTGCCCAATTAGCCACATAGCACCTATTTAATACATCCAGTCTTTAGTTCTTTAATTTACTTTAAAAGGAACGGATTCTTTCCCTGAGCTTTATTATGAAAGATGAATATTCAACAGTTAATAAACACCTTATTTTGTCTAAGTTTTTGAATAATACGGTTTGGTCCGATTATTGAAAATGCAGGACAAGTACAATAAACGTGTATTAACATGAAATATAAATTAATAAGTCTAACAACATTGAAATTGTTGGTAAAAATTAGCAGAGATGGCGACAACAGTATTAATAAACAAGTTACATGTTTCTGAAAGAGACTTTTCTTTATTCAACCAGTCTGTCTCTTAAGGCTCCCGTCTCCGACCCCCAAAACGCGAAAATAACCCACGTCATAATTATTGCGCCAATCGTGAAATGCTCGCTACCAGTCGATGGTAGCGAAGGTCTTTATGCAACTGCCATCGGAAAGAAATTTCAATAGTTATGACAATTATTTATGCAAATTTTGGTGTGGACTACAAATATAGAAGTGCTTTCCGATGGCAGTAGCGTCTGATTACACTGTGCGACAAATTTTGATCAACTTTCTTCCTCCCGGGAAATTTTAGCTAATAATGATTCTATATGACCCCCTGAACACATCCCCCATTTTTCTAGGTTAGCTCGAAAAAGCGAATATACACTGTATATTATATGGCAAAATTATGAATAAAATTAAAAGTAAATTTGCAAATATCTCGCTTATTCGAGCTAACCTAAAAAAACACATTTGGGGAAGTTTTCAGGGGGTCATAAAGAATCATTATTAGCACAGTGTTATTGTCTGCTGTAATATATTATAAAATATAATTAAATTTTAACTACAAGAGCACAAGTTATTATCTTCTGAACTTCTCTAGACTTGCACTCTGGAGTATTGTAGTGCGTGTTTGTAGTGAGTTGGAAACCATGTTTACAATGGCGATGATTGTGAGAAAACTCAAACACAGTCAGTTTGAATATTTGTACAAATAGAAACCAATACATTTATTTCTTGAGGTTATACCATACGTCAAATGTAATAAAGACGAAAGAAAAACAGACATGTAGAGCCATCTATCTGGTGATTTTTTTATTTCGAAGCTTTAGAGAGAAGTTCGCTACAGTTCGCTATTTGAATTGAGACGGGAGCCTTAAAAACCTACACCTCTAGACTTGAGCGTGAAACTCATTTGACGGGAGAAATGCGTCTCCGGAAAAATGAGTTATTCAGGTACACAGGATTTCTACCTGATCAACCACACACACATACTAATGCTAGCTAGTTCCAGTGTTTTCAAGCTTTCAAGTGCGTTTTTATCGCTTCCATAGCATTATTATTATTTATTAAAAACTTTAACCTCTTTGTCATGATTGTTGGAACAGACTGTTCTCCAAATTGCTATTATTAAAAGTTAAAGTAAATCTATCGGAAATTTAAACATTAAGTTGTCACCTAAGCGTACCGAAGTTCTGTTCATTATGTAGGAAATAATTTAAGGTATTTTGAACTGTGTAAAACTACATAATACATCCTTTTACTGCAAGTAATTGTTGAGATTAGCATATAGATAAAAGAAAAAACTCGAGGGGGGCACTAAAAGACGTCTAGTGCTATGGGTGTCATCAAGTCTGGTGCAAAGCTTAAAAAACTTTTTTCATATAACTGTTTCCTACAATCAACCGAATAAAAACACACCTAGAGACCTAGCCAGCCTGTAACATCACAATCGCTTTCTTCTCCGCCGTACCAACAAATTCGCGCCAGGGCCCCCCCCCTTGTATCCGCCCCTGGATGAATGATGGATAGGATGTGCATTATTACATGAGAAGCACACATTAAAATTAGCCAATAGGTTTACTTTCTGGTTCACAACGTTATTGCTTTGTCAGTGTATCTTTATACACAGACTCAGCCGGTCATGAATGCTAGGTTCAAATAGTGTATTTTCATAATTCTTATTTTTGTTCACTGATAACTTTATTTTCTTTATCAAATGGTAACGTTGCTTATGTTGCAATATGATGTCACGAGGTCTACTTTAAACAACACGCACTACTCTATGTAGCAAATTTCAAATAATGCACCATTTGCTTGACAATTGTTGCGTCAATCAATGTATTCTTCACTAATTGCGGATCAAATCACAACAGCATGATGTTATTTAAAGACCCCGCGGTGTGTTCAACAAAACTTTTGTTTACCGCGTCAATGACAATTTGGACCGATAATTTGTACCTATATCAAGTATTTAACTTGAGGTCTTATGTTTATCAACCAGTTTACTATAACTTTTCGAAGAATAATTCGCTCTTTTTTGTTTATGGTAAATTCGGTATTGTGTAATTGAACTAGTGTTGGTATAACTGGGCCTTAGACACAATTGGGTTAATATATATGTTCAGAAATATTCTTCAAATATATATTTAAAGTATATACTGTTACAATATATTTACGCTACGTTGTATAGTGTAAATACAAAATGTATATATGAAATATTTCCTATAAATCACAATTCATTATAATCACTGATAAATTTAATCACCACAGGATACTTAACCCAACATCTGTTACAACGTTTGCTTTCATATAAGTTTTTTTACACCCCATTATCACTATCAAGAATAGCAACGAACTTTTGGTCATCAAACTTCAAGCGCATCCACCCTGCAATAATTCTTATCTGTTCAGGCAGCAAATCGGGCGACTACGAGGAAGTGAGAGACCACATGTACACAAAAGTCCTGGAGAACGGAACGCTACTGCTGCAGCACGTAAAGGAGGACAGAGAGGGCTTCTACTTGTGCCAAGCTGATAACGGCATCGGGACGGGAATAGGCAAAGTCATCCAACTTAGAGTAAACTGTACGTCAAACTAACTAAAGGCTGTCCTACACAGAGTCGAAACGGTGTCGTAAGCGCTTTTCAGAAGTGGGATACCCAGGGATGTAAAAGCGTAATTTACCGTGTAAATTACCGAATTAATTACCGCAATTAATGGTAATTTACCGATTTTTAATTACCGTAATTTACTGCGTAAATTATCGATGGTAATTTACCGCCAATTTAAATTACCGTTGGTAATTTACCGACAATTTTAATTACCGTTGGTAATTTACCGAAATTTATAAATTAATTTCAAAGACCTTCCATCAGTAGACGCATGAATGAGCCCCACCCCTCCTAAACAGTCGACAAGTGCACTGTTGTTTGCGTTTGCCTGGGAACTGGGAAATACCTAACAATCCGCGTGGTGCATGGTCGGACTCGTGCGTGGCATTCCGTGCGTTCAGTCAGTTTAAGCCGCTTAAGCGCTTGAACTCAGCAACCAATGGGCATCGCGTTCATGTTGTTGCTGCCCAATTGCTGCCGTCCGCTGAGCTCAAGCGCTTAGCGCTTAATTGGCAGAACGCACCCAATGTTATTCAAGGTGTCATTTAGCCAATGGAAATGGGTCTATGGGTATAGATAACACATCCAATGACAGTCCTATTGCCCGTAAACGTTATATTTTTACTATTCCAAATCATCCGACATTACTTGAGAAAATACAGCTAATATTTTGTAAAATACACAACTAATATTTTGTATTTAATGAATATAGAAGTGGAAAGCCCCTTCGCCAATGGCGACCAATCCAACTAATCCGATAATGCAGCTCTGAAATCAGATGCCATTTATTATCAGAATTCACTTTTTAATAAATAGTTAGAAAAATGACAAATGACAAAAAACCTTCTATCAACCGGAGAGTTATTTTGTGAATGTGGACAGAATTGAATTGTGTATTTTCTACTATTATTATTGTGTTTGATTTTCCTATTTTTGTTGTATTTTCTACTATTATTATTCTGTTTGATTTTCCTATTATTGTTGTAGTGCTATAAATAGTATTTCTATGTAGTCTTTGCTTTGGTTTTAGTACTATCAAATCAGGCAAAAGATCAGAGATAGCTAATTATCCACAAAATAATGATTTAAGGTTTTACCAAACATTTTTATTAACATTAGTAGTAATCATAACTTACAGTGATCTGTAATTTTTAATTATCCGGTAGTTTAAATCAGCGTAATTTAACATTTTTAATTTTTAATTGTCCGGTAATTTAAACAGGCGTAATTTACCATTTTGAATTTTTAATTACCCGGTAATTTAAACAGGCATAATTTACCATTTTGAATTTTTAATTACCCGGTAATATAAACCAGCGTAATTTACCATTTTGAATTTTTAATTACCCGGTAATTTATGCCATCGTAATTTACCATTTTTAATTACGTGGTAATTTAATATTTGAAATTAATAATTTAAATTTCAGCGGTAATTTACGACAAAAATTAATTACCGTAATTTAACATCCCTGGGGATACCGTACCGATCCGACTATGCGTAGACCAGCCTTAAACTTATACCAACGCCTTGCTTCGTTTCCTTCCAGCGTCTCCTTATTTCTCGGCTCCATCCCGTCTGGTAACCGTTAAGAAAGGCGATACGGCAACTTTACACTGTGACGTCAACGGGGACAAGCCGATAAGCGTGATTTGGTTGAGGGGCAGCAAGACCGAGCTAAACCCGTCGACTAACTATAGGGTTCATGTGAAGCAGGACGTCACGCCAGATGGCGTTGCTGCGGAATTGCAAATTGTGAACGCGGAGGCGACGGACAGCGGTCCTTACTTCTGCCAGGCTAGTAATATGTATGGTAAGGACCAGCAGCTGGTTCAATTGCTGGTGCAGGAGCCGCCACTGAGTCCGCAGCACGTCGAGGCTGCCATGGTCGGCAGCAGGTCGGTGAATTTAAAATGGCAACACAAGTCCGGCGACTCGAATGAGGTGTTCAAGTTTATCGTCGAGTATAAGCAGCTGGAACGTAAGTACCTCGGATATGTAAAATTTAAAATTGCCAAATCGCATGATATTAAAATTCATCGCCGTTGTTTTATTACATATAGAACACATATGGCGCGGCGCTATATTTTTATCAGAATTATTTAATCCAGTTAAATAAATTAAAATTAGTTGTAACTAAGGAAAGTAATTCTAACGTGAAACTCCTTGGTGAATTAATAAGTAACATTAAAAAGATATATTTTACTGCCTCGGTAGCTCAACTGGGAGAGCTCCCGATCGGAAATTGGTAGGTTTCTGGTTCAAATCCAGGCCGCGGTTTATTTTTTTTAAATGTTTCTTCCTGTGGATTAATTACATTTCGCATCCTAATTAATGCTGTTCGTAGTAACGTATAGTAAAAGTAGCATCAACGTGTCAAAATACAACTGTTTGTATTTGCGTTAAACTAATTATACCTAAATGTAAAACTGTAATTTTGTAGTAAATTGTACCCTCTCGTTTTCCTCGCTTTATCTTTCCAGTTAAAAGTGTTTTCTACAAGAGTGGAGTTATATATAGCTTAGGGCGTCAATTTTTCAATATTCCCCGACATTTTGCATGAACACCTGTGTATAATCTCCCTAATAACTAGACTAATGGGCATATCTTTTATCTTTAGAGATACTAAGTCTGTTAAAATTGGATGGTGTTGTAGTTGCAGATAGTATGCTAATGAAATTAATGAATAATTAGAAAGTAATTGAATAAGTGTCTATATAAGTAAGCAAAAACAGAATGCAAAGAAAGTAGACATTTCTAACCCAAACATTATGTGTTACGTTGAATACAATAGTGCAATTATATTGAATATGGACCATAAACCATCGCTAAATTGGGTTGTCTTTGTAGTCACTATTTTGGATTTACGATATTCTCGTAGATCAAAAGAAATAAATGTTCCTTTCTGATTCCAAGGATAACACTTGATGTTGTAGTAATTCTAGGCCATTTTTTATAGTTTTGTGTTTTTGCAGGGTTCTTTGAAATTAGAGCGTTTTCATTGTTTGAAGCAAAACTGTGACAGTTTACTTTGCAATCGCATTTTCACTTGCAACATATTTATTACCCGATCTAATTTTTATGACTGACAAAGATGCATTCAGTTATTTCAGAGACTTCTATCTGCATCTGCTGCAAAAATATCTCACTGCTCTTCAATACACAATGGAGCAATATAATTGAAAAAAATTGATCTTCCTTAAGTTGCTAAATACCCCGGCTTACAAAATCTAGTTAGTTTTTTTAACGTGGATTAAAATGTTATTATTTTCGGATACTTCACGTCGAGAAAAACGATACAGACAATACAGGATTACTCTGCTTTTATAATAAAATTGTAAGCTCAAAATTCACCTTTTTTGATAACCTCACAACAATGCGAGGTAATAGAACTATCTAAGTAGACAGAAAAGTAGTACTTTTTAATCGGCCAACAGAAAAAAGTAAGATAGTTAAGATATTTGGCATTTATTATATATTATTATAAGAGTTTGGGCATTTAGGTCATCCGTTTTTAGTGAACCTAACATACCTAACAGACTCTCGGTACTCGAGAGTCGTTTGAGCTACTACAATCATCAACAATCACCTAGACAATACATAATTCGCCACCACGAAAGAATGAATTTCAGCCTAAAGTTGATTCGAAAATTGGTGACGCAAATTCCAACTCTCGTTGAAAACACAGTGCCTCATCATTATTTTTATCTTTTTTTTATGTAGGTACCCACACTCGCCTATAAAATGAGGTTGATAATAATATGACAATAGGGTATTTGACTGTTTTAAAAATATGGCATGTATTATAGTCATCCTAATAGATTACAGTTTAAGAAAACTATTTGTTATTACTTTTCAAACAAAATATATAAAGCATATTTTGTTCTATGAAAAACCAAAATTAAAATTGAATTTTATTCACGTCCTATCACGTGATTGAAAACGCTTTGTAATTGGCTCAGTCTCCAATGATGTCATTCGTTAGTCCGCTTAGAGCGCTTTTGGTTTGTCAGGGTAGGGTATGGGGAGAGCAATGCTCAGATAACTTGGGTCGGCTGTCTCTCTCTTATATGCAGATAGACGCCGTATGACCTTAGTCCGCCTAATACGCAGCGCGTCACTCTCACCGTAGAATACCGGGCTATCCGAACGCGCTCTTATGCTTCTCCCGTTTGAATTTAATAGCACGAAAGCGCCATGTAAGCATAACTTTGTAGGTTAGGATAGCCCAAACCTTAAGCTGTCAGATCAGATAATACCTGGTTCGAAAATACGATAGATAACTTATTCTAGTCAGTTTTACTTATGTCGAAGTAATACAGAAAACACTTGTATTGGCGGCTATTTATTTCATTTGGATTTCTACGAGCCAACCACTTTCTTCGCAGTTTCAAATCTTGCGGAACAGCTACAAATAGTTTATCCGGAGTTTTTCTTGACGTATCTCTGCATTGTGGATTTATACACCATTTATAACCCATTTTTATGTACAAATTGTGAAAACCACACATCATACAACACAATTACCAAACGGCGACGATGCCGATGCTGGCCGATGCTGACAGACCATATGGGCCGATTTGACATCTACTAACCGGTGACGTCACACAACAGAAAGTATCGTTTTGGCGGGACTTTTTGTGATTCAATTTTTAACGCTGATTATTATGAAATATTGAGGAAATGATTACGAAAAATAAAGCATTTACAATGTAGACTGAAGGAATAAACACACTAAGATGGTTTTCCAATAATAGTCAAATACCCTATTACATAATTTTGCTAATCGTAACATTTTGATAGTTATGTATTTTAATAATCGTTATCATTCAATTTACGCAACTTTTAACTGTATGAAAAGTTAAGTGGCATAAGTTGACAATATCTTCGCTATCTGTAAAGTGATCTTATACCAAATTTTCAAAGAAAATGTGGTTCCTTCATATCTTCCCAACCTTGATAACTTGATATCTATAAAAAATAGGTTACATTTGCGGACTAACTAAACAATTACACAATTGGCTTTCTCGTAAGAGTATTTAATAATGTTTAACTTAATAATGGGTCCAACTCCGTATCCCCAAAGTTAGGCTAACGGACCAGTTACCTTGTTTGTTGCCATGGATCGACCAATGGCGTGAGCTTAAAGTAGCCAAACGGACCGTCTATATTAACTATTTTTATACTGAGTCTTATTTTCTTGATGTTTTCGAAACTTTTAAGTTGGTGCCGGTCTCACAAAATAAAACAAAAATCACAACTTTTAACAACTATTTTTATATAATAATCGTAGCTAATAAATAAATTCCTAAAACATGATAAACTTAAAAACCATTTAGGGCATTTATTACGTCCTCCCATTTTAATATAGCGAAATAGCAAGCATTGCAAATTCGATCACCCGAAAATATTATCACGTCTGCTTACTCTTGATAAAATTATAGTACAAGCACGAGTTTGATACGAATTTACTGTTCCCATCGCAGAGTGGTCGATTACATCTGACGCGTCTTCGTTAGGTCCGTGGCAGCAGATGGAATTGACCGATTCGCCGCTCCAATTTGCGGCTCTGATCGAGAATTTAAAGCCGGCCACAAAGTACGCCTTCCGAGTAATAGCGGAGGGCCCCGCTGGCAAAAGTACGCCGAGCGCCGAATTGATCGTTAGGACTGAACAGCAGCGTCCAGCTGGACCACCACTAGATCTTGCCGTGAGATCGTCCTCCTCTACGTCGCTTCTGGTCACGTGGAAACCGCCGGTCTCCGAATTGAGGCACGGCGACATTCTGGGCTTCCGCGTCGGCTATCGCGTAGGCAACGTCGGAGCATACAATTACACTCAAGTAGCTGGAGATGGAGAGGATGGCGGAGATGAGGTCCTCCTTAATGGACTGGCGAAATTCACGAGATATACTATCGTCGTGCATGCTTACAACGTCATCGGATCTGGGCCTCTCACTGAACCAGTCACTGCTCAAACTATGGAAGACGGTAAGATAATCTATGCGCTAGTCTACACAGTGCTGTGGTTAGTTAGTTTAGTGCATTAGTCTTCATTTTAAACATAATGAGAACATCGAAACCATTTAGACGTTTAAGGAGTAGTCAACCTTTTGACGCATGAAATCCACCCTTTACTTTGCTAAAACTGTTAAACGTTTTCTGATGACCGGCGACTCCACCAAATTGTAACTCAATTCGTGTCGAAATTTGGCGTTGCATCGTAACCTGTATATCCTGAGTGTGATTGTGAATGCAGACCTGGAACACCATAACAAAAGCCAAATAATAAAACAAAAGGTATCACAAACATGCATTGCCGAAATTTAAAATAACAAACCACGGTAAACCACCATACTGAAAGACGGTATGTTCTTGATGCCATAGGAAAAACGTAATTTAATACTGTATGCGACCAGTTTTAAGGTTTCCGAGACTGAGGTGGTGGAGTATTGCGGAGTCTATTTAACTTCTTGTGTACTTCGCGCTTATTAGCCAGGACTTCTTGGGTTCACTTTCGACTATCCTCCAGGATCTGGAGTCACTTTTTTTTTTCGCTGATTTCTTTTTGAACAAGCACAGCTTTCGGCATAAACACCAACCCTGGGATCCACCATCAATGGTCCGTAGATTCTCGGCCAGAAGAAGCAATTCTAATTAACCGACCTGCTTTTTCTTTTTCTTCCTTTTTTATTCCCCGTCGCCAGTGCCCCAGGAAGTTGTGTTGCTGTCCTGTGGATTTCTTCCTTGGATATCCTTCTGAGTAATACTACCCAGAAGTATCGGCACCTTTGACAGTCCTGAAGCCTAATGCCACTGTATTTTTATAAGTTTTTCTCATTGTGGCTCTCATCTTTGACAGTTCTCTAGAAGCTGGTGTCGATATTTTTTAATTTTTTTTGTGAAGTGATTTTGTTGGAACTTAGACTCCACCGGGTCCGCACGAAATAATCATTTAAATACGTTAAATACGCTACCTTAGGACAAATAAATGGCTATTGATTATTCAACTTTACCGACATGTTTTCTCTTGAACCATTTCAAATCCCAGGCTAGTGTATTAAGTCATTTTTTTTAATTACAAGAAAATTTTCTAAGAACTTCACTGCTAATTTCATATGCCTGTGTCGAACAGATTAATAATTTCATATCATCTTTCTAAAATTCTTCGACCAGGCGTATGGGTACTTTTGTTATTATTTGAGATAGAAAGTCGGTTAAATGGACAAAGTAGTGCTTATTTTTGTTTTTTTTTTCATAATCTGTTTAGAAAACAGTTGAATTCCAAACGGTTCCCAAGCTATTTTGAAAAAACCAAAAAATGTTATTTTTTAATTATGGTCATAACTTATTTTTTTGTGATCCAATCCAAAAAGCGTTTTGACATTATAGTTTTTTGTCTACAATTTGAGTATGTCAGTTTAAAATTTTTTTCGCCAATGAATTCGTCTGAAACAAACGCAACTTTTGTTTTTCTTATGGACGCCATATTGGTTTTATACATGTTTGGATTCATCATTTCTTTCTGAGTAATTTGGTATGCCACATGCCATGTTTTTAATACAATAAGATAATAGAATTGACTGAAAATTGTACACTTCGAGAATTGCTGGAAATCGCATGGTGCCATGGAAGACATTTTGTGTAACAATGTGATATCTACCCATCTGTACCCATCTGTTGAATAAAATTGATAAAAATCCAGAACTAAAAAATCCAGAAAAAATGGTCCAATGAAACATATTTTCTAATTGCGGTATTTTTAACTGAAAGAAGACGCACTACTGGTTACTGGGCCCGCGATATCAGCACCTTTTTGGACCGCGCCATAATCAAGTGTACTTTGGTATTAATGTATGGTGCGGTATAGCAGTCAACCGATTAATCGAACCAATTTTTTATAACAAAAATTTAACTTCGGAGAGGTATCGGCAATATTGCTCTCTGAGGACGCGGAAGAAAGAATAGACGATATACCGTTGGCTTTACGCTAAGGTATGTGGTTTCAACAAGACGGAGCACCTGCACATAATGCCCGAATTGTGAGGAACTATTTAGATATAAGACATAAACGGAGAGTAATTGCTACCTATACAGAAGGATCATAACCACCAAGATTGCCGGATCTTACCCTTGTGATTTTTATCTATGGAGTGACTTAAAAAATATGGTGTACGGTGTTTATAATTTTGGAAACGTTGGGGAGTTACGTGACACCGTCATCGCCGCTTTCAATTTTGATTGACAGAAGAACCCTCGGTAAGGTCACCGTATTACGGAATGCTGTGAAAAATGCCTCCACGAAAATGGCGTGATTTTCGAAAACATGTCTTAGTTTGTTAAAATGTTGTTACTTTTTCATGTTGTGTAGTTAGTACAAATACATTTTTGCCAAAATTTTACTGTAACTTGACTATGGGCACATAAATACTGCATCACTCAAATGTGCTTTTCCTTTTTAAAAAAACTTCAATTTCGTCGGCTTATTTTGTTCTAAATATAGCATGTAGGATACCAAATTACTCAGAAAAAAATTCTGAATCCAAACATGTATAAAACCAATATGGCGTCCATAAGAAAACAAAGGTTTCGTTTGTTTCTGACGAATTCATTGGGGAAAAAAATTTTAAACATAATCAAATTGTAGACAAAAAAGTGCCTTTATAATGTCAAACCTCTTTCTTGATGGGACCTCAAATAAAGAAGTTATGACCACAATTAAAAAAATCATGTTTTGGTTTTTGTCAAAATAGCTTGGAAACCATTTGGAATTCAACTTTTTTCTGAACAGATTATGAAAGAGCACATAAATATGCACTACTTTGCCCATTTAACCGACTTTCTATCTTTAATAATAACAAAAGTACCCAACGTCCCGTGAGACACTGTATTTTAAGTATCAAACTACACTTAGTCTACGGCATTTTACGTTCTGGCTGTTACATACGTGGGTTACAAGTTTTATAACTTTGCTATATTACAGTCTGATTCACTCCAGAAAGATTGGACTGTGGCGAGCATTCGAGGAATTGATAAATTTTTTACTTTTACTGCCACATTGTCGGAAACCTTTGTATTTTTACTTTGCACTATGTGGACTTCATATGACTTAGTTACGATCTCAATAAGCCTGTTAATAACATTGTTTGAGTTCTTAGTTCCTAGTATGCCTCCGATGGACGTAAGATGCGCGGCGGTCACATCGCAATCTCTACAAATAAGTTGGCAGCCTCCTCCCGCAGAGCATTGCAACGGAATCCTGCAGGGTTACAAGTTGACTTACGAACCCGTTATGGACGACAATTGGAGAGGTAAGTGTTGATTTTAGAATACAACCTACCCCTTTTTCTCAATTTCAAAGTCATTTATTAAGACCAATATAAATACTGTTCACAGGCAATGACGAGCTAGAAACTAGAAAAACCACTGCCCTTACTACAGTGATCACAGGATTAAGAAAGCACACCAACTACAGTTTTCAAGTGCTAGCCTTCACTAAGGTCGGTGATGGAAGCCTCACTGCCACAACATACTGCCAAACTGAAGAAGATGGTAAGTTCCATAAGCATTATAAACTACGTCACTTACTTAACTAAGTCACTCAGCAAAATCAACCTAATACACGGAGGTGCAAAATTAACCGGACACTTGAATTTTTCGAAATATTTCAGACTATTCAAAATAAAAATTATATATTTGGTGATTAATTGCTTTATTATTACATAACAAATAAAACCCATTGTAAAATAATGAAATCTCAGTCAAGAAAAACAAATAAACAAAGAAAACAATAAAATTAACATTAATTGGAAATAAGAATGGGTCGGTTGTGTATGTGTATGTGTTAATTGAAGATGTTTAATAACGCGTATTGCCACCACGACCCGTAATTACGGCTGCCATACGATCAGGCATGCTCCTGATCAACGGGGCAAACTCTTATTGAGAAATGTGTTCCCGTTCCGCAGTAAGGGCTTCTGCTAACATGTCCAACGTCTGAAACTCCGCATAGTGGCGGTAAACACGTCACCCCAACATGTTCCGTGCATGTACTATGGGATTCAAATCAAGGCTTCGTGGTGGCCATTGCAACAATGCAATGCCAACCTCTCGTAAGTAAGCACGCGTGACTCTCGCAGTGTGTGGACGAGCATTGTCTTGCATTAAACGAAAATGTTCTCCAACAAATGTCGCAAAGGGCAATACATGTTCCTCTAAACATTGCTGAATGTAGCGGTCCGCAGTAATCGTCCCACCCCGGAGTCTCACTAGCTCTGTATGAGCAGTCAACGAAATGCCCGCCCACATCATTACACCGCTTCCACCAAACTCTACTCTTGGTGACAAACAGGCTTCAGCAAATCGTTCGCCAACCCTTCTCCACACCCTGTCGCGACCGTCCGATGTGTATAGTGTAAATCTGGATTTACCCGTAAAGAGCACAGTGGACCATTCTTGAAGACCCCCAATCAGCATGTTCCTGTGCAAATTGCAAGCGCTGTCGCCGATGCTCTACGGTTACAAGAGGTCCTGTTGCAGGTCTTCTAGACCTCAACCCACATTCGTTTAAGCGTCTAAGGACTGTATACACTGATACCATGTTGTTATGAACGTCGTTCAATCTTTGCACAAGAGCTGATGTTGTCAGTGTACGATCACGTCACGCCTGCAATCAAAGAAAAGGATCTTGGACGGGATTGGTCGCTCTTGGTCTGCCTTATCCTGGTCTCCTTGTGTATTCTCCTGTTTCCCGAAACCTTTGTAAGGCGGCTGACACGGTACTTCTGTGAATTCCTAGCATGTTTACGATGTAACGCACACCGTCCATCATTTTGTAGCACAACAGCTTGTGCAACTTGTTCTGATCCCATTTCTCTTCCTGATGTTTTAAAAAAACAACAATTATCGCAGAAATTAAAGCATATACGAATAAATTTCAAAACGGCGGTATAAAACACCTTTCTGTGGGACATACGTGTTACAGCATTACTGGCGCAACTCTTATCTGATGCGCATTTCACTATAACCAAGTGGTAACATGTTCAAACATAAAAACCTACACTGGAGCACAATTATATGCACATAATTCTTCAGTAACATAGAAATATTTTAAAAAATCCAAGTGTCCGGTTAATATTGCACCTCAGTGTATAAAATTAACTAACTGTATTCCAATTAATTGTGCCCTTTGTTATAGTTCCCGGGGCTCCGGCGGATATCAAAGTAGTCGTTAGCTCGCCGCAGTCTCTTCTTGTTTCGTGGTTGCCACCGCTCGAGCCGAATGGGGCCATCGCTAAGTACACTCTGTACAAGAGGAGCATGGACGGCCACAAGGAGATAGACCACGCGAAGCAGCTAATATCCAGCCAGCACACGAGCTACGAGGCGAAAGGAATTCAGCCGCACGTTGAATATCAATTCTGGGTTACTGCTTGGACGAGGATCGGCGAAGGGCAAAGTTCGAGAGTCGTGACACAAGTGGCGTCCAACAGAGGTAAGACCGAACTCATTTCCAAAGTTATTAGCTCGAAAATCTCCCCCAACTTCCCTGCATCTCTCTCCATATTATAATTAACCCGACACAATAGGGTATTTGACTGTATTAAAAATATGGCATGTATTATAGTCATCCTAATAGATTACAGTTTAAGAAAACTATTTGTTATTACTATTAAAAAAAAATGCTTTATTTCTATGAAAAACCAAAATTAAAATTGAATTTTATTCACGTCCTATCACGTGATTGAAAACGCTCTGTAATTGGGTCAGTCTCCAGTGATGTCATTCGTTAGTCCGCCTTAGAGCGCGTTCGGTTTGTCAGGGTATGGTATGGAGAGAGCAATGCTCAGATAACTTGGGTCGGCTGTCTCTCTCTTATATGCAGATAAACGCCGTATGACGTTAGTCCGCCTATTATGCAGCGCGTCACTCTCACCGTAAAATAGCGGGTTATCCGAACGCGCTTTTATGCTTCTCCCGTTTGAATTTAATAGCACGAAAGCGTCATGTAAGCATAACTTTGTAGGTTAGGATAGCCCTAACCTTCAGCTGTCAGATCAGATAATACCTTTCGAAAATACGATAGATAACTTATTCTAGTCAGTTTTACTTATGTCGAAGTAATCTTCACAACAGAAAACACTTGTATTGGCGGCTATTTATTTCATTTGGATTTCTACGAGCCAACCACTTTCTTCGCAGTTTCAAATCTTGCGGAACAGCTACAAATAGTTTATCCGGAGTTTTTCTTGATGTATCTCTGCATTGTGGATTTATACACCATTTATAACCCATTTTTATGTAGAAATTGTGAAAACAACACATCATACAACACAATTACCAAACGGCGACGATGCCGATGCTGACCGACCATATGGGCCGATTTGACATCTTGACATCACATCATCTTGACATCTTGACATCACTAACCGGTGACGTCACACAACAGAAAGTATCGTTTTGGCGGGACTTTTTGTGATTCAATTTTTAACGCTGATTTTTATGAAATATTGAGGAAATAATTACAAAAAATAATGCATTTACAATGTAGAGTGAAGGAATAAACACATTAAGATGGTTTTCCAAAAATAGTCAAATACCCTATTATTGGTGACTGTACCGGAAATTAAATACCCGATCGGATATTCCATATATCAAATAATTTGGATAATTCCGAATAGAGCGTATTAGATTCGATGTGAAGGATCTCCTGTGTTTGAAGTTACACTTTATGTCAGAAATACAAATACATTGATACGCAAAGAAAAACGCGCCACCTAACAATTTGCGAAACTTTGATATTCAATAACTTTTGTAGTTTTTACCGATGTTGACGATTATGTTGACACATTATAAAGAAAATTATCAGAATTGTCACATGCTTTGCCTTTTTAAAAAGAGGAATATTATTACACCGGGATGACCAAAATGATGTCTTCAACTATTCTGTTAAAAACCCGTGTCAATTCCCAACAATGCTTATTGATTCATCCCAAGATCTCAATGTTCGTTAAAGCTTTTCCGAGTGGGCCATTTTAATCTTAATATTTGATCATCTTAAAAAGTACGCATCCAGCAAAAATAAATTACACAAAACTTTTCTTGGATGAAGGGGACCACAAGCACGTGTTACTGGCTTTGTTATAGATGACGCTAGTGTTGTGAAAACGAGTACAACTCGACTTTTTAAATAGTACGTCCTATATTTCTATAAATTTTTGAAAGATTTGCATAATTTTAGTGATTGAAATACTAATATTGTCCTACTCCATGCCTTACAGTTTTTGAGTTTTTGAAAAACCCAACGACACTAGTTTGTATACAGCGTGTTCATAATATTGGACTACATCTATCAAACAATTTGCATTCCAAGAATATGGATTTTTTATTGGAATTGGTACTATTGTTGAGTCACTATTAGTAGAGCGCTGAAAACATTATTCTTTAATTTGATTCATATATTCGTATTTCATTTTTATTTTTTCGCCTAATAGTGCAGGCAAATTAAGTTGAGAGTGGGTATTAATTGTAGACAGGAGTTTTATCATTGGAAATGGTAAAGGGGCTGGCTCATAGTGAACGTAGAAAAAATAAATGCAGGTCGTGGGGTGGTATAATGTTTATTTCGGGGGGTTGAAAGCGGGTGCAAAGTGTATTATTGCGCTTTCCGGCGAAACTTGCTGTTTTATCCAAAAACGTCCTATACTAAGTTGTAGATCATAAAAAAATCTACAACATTCATATGGGTCACTTTTTACTATGACCTCAAAATTTTCGAGAAAAATGCGAATGACAATGCCAAAACGAATTTTCTGTTTTTAATTTTTTGTTGTTGCAACAATAATTCAATTTTAATCAAATTTTGTGAAAGCGTGCCTTTTTATACCTTAAATAAGTATACATTTTTTCATTACACAAAAAAACAAGAAGTTTTTGAGATATTTAGTTTTCTCCGTCAAAATCAGACTTTCTTTAAAAAAAAATTCGGTGGTGAAAAATCACCGTACAGAGTTCTTCTGGGACACATTTTTGTTGTTTTTACATGTGCTTATTGATACAATAATAAAAACAATAGTTCCTATTTAACAACATGCTCAAAAATTGAAAAAACTCAAAAACGACTTTTGCGACACTGAATTTTAAAGTAATTGTTCATTATTTGCTTAAATTTTTAAGAAAATTGCAATACTGGTTACGACATTAAATTGTACGGAAGAAAATACAAAAGAAACTGGCTCTCATTTCTACACTAATGCTATAACCATTAAATTAGAATAAGAAATCTTCAGATAAGTAAGCAAAATAACAGTTTTTGGCTTTAAATCAAAAAGTATCCAATACAAAAGTTGTAGGTCAAGAAAAAATCTACAAATTTTGTAGAGGTTACTATATAACATAACCTCAAAACTTCCGAGAAAAATTGCGAATAAGGCAAAGATTGGCATAGTTAAATAACTATGCCAATCTATAAAAATTAAATAAAAAATGAAACATAAATATTTTTCATTTGTTATTTGTAAATCTGTAAATATATATTGACGGGGTGAGGTCGTTCGGAACGAGATATTCGAAAATGCAAGTCGCGGTAGGTGCAGCGTGTCGTATACTGACGATGTCTGTCTCTCCGTCTGGATTCCACGTTGTCACCAAGGCCCTACGAGGTGCGCCAAGTTAATAGTTTCCTCCAGGCCGGTGAGCGAACTCATGTGCCAGGGTTGCGTACCGTCTTTTATGCTGCTCGGTCCAGGTCGTATGTCGAAACGTAGCGGAAGGGGGCTCCTACGCCCTCGCTGGTCATGATGCCATGGTGGCGACCTCGAAAGCGCTATTGCGGAGCGCACTGGTATTAGAGGCGTGATACAATATTAACTTTTGTAATTTATTATTATCAATTATTAAAGTACTGTTTCTACTGTATTGATGTTGTCACATTTTTAACTACTTTGTAGATTTTGTCATAAACAGTTTGTGATTTTTTAAGACATAAATAATTTACTTTCAGAAGTTTCGTCAAAACAAAATTAAAATTATAAATTAAAAAAAATTAATCTGTCGCATTTTTCTCGATGGTTTTGAGGTTATGTTATATAGTAACCTCTACAAAAGTTGTATATTTTTTCTTGACCTACAACTTTTGTATTGGATACTTATTGTTTCTACGACAAAAACTGACTATTTTGCTTACTTATCTGAAGATTTATTATTCTAATTTAATGGTTATTGCATTAGTGTAGAAATGAGAGATAGTTTCTATTGTATTTTTTCCGTACAATTGAATGTCGTAACCAGTATTGCAATTTTCTTAAAAATTTAAACAGATAATGAACAATTACTGAAAAATTCACTATTGCAAAAGTCGTTTTTGAGTTTTTTCCATTTTTAAGCATGTTTTTAAATAGGGACTATTATTCTTATTATTGTGTCAATAAGTACATGTAAAAACAACAAAAATAAGTCCCAGAAGAACTCTCTACGATGATTTTTCACCACACAATTTCTTTTTAAAAAAAGTCTGATTTTGACGGAAAAAAATAAATATCTCAAAAACTTCTTGTTTTTTGTGTAATTAAAAAATGTATGCTAATTTAAGGTATAAAAAAGCACGCTTTCACAAAGTTTGATTAAAATTGAATTATTGTTGCCACAACGAAAAATAAAATACAGAAAATTCGTTTTGGCATTGGCACTCTCATTTTTCTCGAAAATTTTGAGGTCATAGTAAAAAGTGACCCATATGAATGTTGTAGATTTTTTTATGATCTACAACTTAGTATAGGACGTTTGGATAAAACGTCAAGTTTCGCCGGAAAACGCAATAATATACTTTGCACCCGCTTTCCACCCTCCCAAATAAACAGTATACCACCCCATGACCTGCATTTACTTTTTTTGCGTTCACTATCAGCCCCTTTACCATTTCCAATGATAAAACTCCTGTCTACAATTAATACCGGTTTTGGCTTATAATCAATTAATTTGCCTGCACTATAATGTTTGCACTTTGCACTATCGTGAGCATAAAAAACGGGGACACTCAAATTTGCACTAATTAAACTGGGCTTCGTAATGTCATGTCAGCACATTTGTCATTTCACATTAATGCCATCTTGAATTTTGACGTAAGAAATAAAAATGCCACAATTGATGAATTTCTGAAGAGTTCTGGAACAGCCCGTAGATGTATTGTGTTTATGTTTCCTACTCGCAAATATCATTTCTTAATTTGTTATAAACAAAAAAACCTCAAAAAACCATGTTTTTTTTTTCGTTTTTCGCTTGTAAAAACTGAACCGATGGAGCAATCTTGATGCTTTCAACAGACGAATTGTAGAGAATCAAATGACGAAAAAAATGAACCGGACTCGATTGAATTAATATTAACGGAGGAAATTCGGAAAAACCGGAAAAATCTGCGTTTTTTCAAAAATTCATAACTCCGCCATTTTCAAAACTATAGTGGAGGCTTTTCGCGTGAAAGTAAGGATTGGTGGGTACTTTGAGTGTGGACAACCCAGGCGTTGTCCGATGATTAGTTTTTGCACAATTGCGATTTGAATATTTTTATGTAATATGGTTTCGGCGAGCCTGGATGCGTCGGAGGTGGTCCGATTTTATTTCCTTTTACTATTTCGAAAGTAGAAGTATTGTGATTTTGTGTTCAAATGTTGCGAAATAGGTGAAAAATGTTTGCAAACATGACCGAAAACTGCCGCGCGCTCCAAACCGGTCGAGTAGTGGGGGTAGGCGGTCGACGCGGGGAATCTCGTATCTATAGTAATAGAAGCGCGGCTTCCTGCTAGTATTCTTGTCACGCAAAATCTCTGTACTGGCCTATGACAGTACCTACAAACACCAGCGTTTGAATACGATCGACGTAAAATGCATACTTTCGTTTTCAAGACATTAGTTTTCTGCGCAATAGTATGCTAGTACATTCTGTATGTGAAAAATATGTGCATTCCAAAAATGTCAGCATATACAGGATATTCCAATGAGAAAATCGGTATTCTTGGGACGGAAATTGTTTTATAAATAATGTCAAAAATTATGTACACTCGTTGTCTTGTGTCTTGAAATTGACAAAACCTCCCATTATAAATAAGATTTTGTCATAAATCACTTCGAAAAAAAATTAGTAGCAAAACCTCAAAAACTGTAAGAATTAGGATATGTTTACCCTTCTCTTATTTTTTTTACTAACAGAAAAATAGCAATTCTATTAAAAAATGATGTTGACCTGGCTTTCTCGACACTAGCGCCATGTAAAATAAAAATTAGCAACACGTCCTTGTGGTCGCCTTCGTACAAGAAACGTATTGTATTGCCAATCAAATGTTGGCCCACCGTGTACAAGTAAAGCTTTCTAATTTCACTAACTTATCTTATAGACATATCTCTTGATAGATTGTGATGATTTTATGATCACTTTCTAATGAAATTTATTAACACTACCACACGCCTTTCAAATTTTAGAAATCAAGTCTTAAGGCTATTGTCTTAAGGCTATTGTCTTAAGGCTATTGTCTTAAGGCGGGAGCACCAAAATGATGTATTGATGGTCTAAATTTGAGACAGCCGGTGAATTAATTATGGAAGTTACTTACGTAGTCTTGAAGGCTCTGTTACAAAGCCAGTTCTCTACATTTTGTTGTTTGATTAATCTCAATATCCGTATTCATTTGTAGACGATACAAACTTTCAAATAAAACATTTGTACCTTTCGCAACATACTACATTCCGTTCCGTTCCAAGTTAGAACCAGTCATACTCATAAAATTCGAATATTCTACTTTCTATGCGTTACATTATTCCAAACTTTGTCGTTTCCTTTCAGTTCCTGCCAGGATAATATCATTCGGCGGCACTGTGGTTAGACCATTCAGAGGTTCCGTGGCCTTATCCTGCGTCGCAGTTGGTTCCCCAAGACGCGAATGGCAACGTGGCGATCAAATATTGAAAGGAGGAGCGAACCATAACGTGCAACTGTTGGACACTGGCGAATTGATATTATCCAATTTGCAGCAGACCGATTCAGGGAACTACACCTGTCACGTGGATAACGGACAGGGCTCCGACAAGGTTACCTACAATTTGGTTGTACAAGTTCCACCGACGGCGCCACTCCTGTACGTGACCAGCGCGACCAGCAGCAGTATTCTGCTCCACTGGAAGTCTGGCAATAACGGCGGCGCGGCCATCAGCGGCTACACGCTGAACTACCGGAAAGAACACGGCAATTTGGACGAGATCCAGCTATCCAGGCACTCCGTCAGTTACGAATTAAAGGTACACACACTCATAAACGTAATGGGCTGTGATCGTGGGGAAAGTATCGGAGAAACGGTACTCGGCGTATAAACATTTTATTTTTGTTTGTTTTCTTTTTTCAAGACAAAATGGCACTGTTTTCTGTAATAAAAGTTAAGCTAAGGAAAACGGGAGATATACCTACCTATGACTTGAAAAAAAAAGCTTCCAACTTGAAGAAATGACATTGATTTTCGTTGTTGCAATGTTTAATAGTTGTAACTTCTTAAATAACAATGGTAATATTTGTGATCTAATTTAAATCAATTGATATAACTCGGCCCAAACACAAGATTACAAAACGGATTTTCCAAAAAAAAAAAATGAATCTGATACTTTTTTTTATTGAATCCCACCTGGAGGGAAAACTAATAAGAGAATAGTATAAACATCAATTAAATTAAATTAATTTGTTTTAATAAACACAATTAAAATTGAATTATTTGGCGAACTTTGAGCACCAAATAAAAACTAGGTCGCCAGTCTGCGGCGATAATATTCAATTACATTTTTGACCTACCCTGACGGCGGATTTGGATGGTTTGACCGCGGATTCATAATTAGTGGTATCTAATTAAGCTATTTAAAAAAAAATGGTGGTAAATCATGCCTAGTTTTCTAAAAAAAATGACTTCATATTTGTTATAATACCAGTCCGCGGCGATAACATTCAATTACATTTTTGACCTACCCTGACGGCGGATTTGGATGGTTTGACCGCGGATTCATAATTAGTGGTATCCAGGTAAGGTATGTTAAAAAAAACTGGAGATACATCATGCTTAATTTTCGAAAAAAAATGACATCTCATATTTCTTATAATACCAGTCCGCGACGATAACGTTCAATTACACTTTTGCGGATTTGGATGATTTGACCGCGGATTCATAATTAGTGGTATCCAATTAAGATATTGTAAAAAAAATTGGAGATACATCATGCCTAGTTTTCGAAAAAATGACATTTCATATTTGTTATAATACCAGTCCGCGGCGATAACATTCAATTACATTTTTGACCTACCCTGACGGCGGATTTGGATGGTTTGACCGCGGATGCATAATTAGTGGTATCCAATTAACCTATGTTAAAAAAATTGGAGATACATCATCCTTACTTTTCGACAAAGAATACTTTTTAGTATTTTCTTTCTGCGCCACTCGATTTAACTGAAAATATTTAAACTTGGTTCAGACCCTAATGTCTATAAATGATAATATTTACATATTCTTCGTATTATTATCACTAGTACTACGATAACGTGTCGTTACTGTGACAAATTTACTGCATTTTAGAGAAAACTCAGTCATGCGCAATATTTGTCTAGCCGACTGTAAATCCATTGCTAACTTCACGGATATCGTTGTCGCGATGTTTGTAAATTTTGATGGCTTCTCTTATACACCTTCGATGATAATTACCAACATCTTCACGTCACATAGCTCTGAAGAAGCGACCACCATGGTTCGCGCAACGATAGCAATTACGAATTTTGACGCACGACATAATCCGAAAGCAATTTATTTTCTAAATTATTATTGATATCATAATATATGAATTTCAGCTTTGTCGAAATAACGTACATTTTTATTTTGCTGGAACTTTTAAGAGTCTGCCAGGACTTTAGAACCGCCGTAGCTGTCTGCCATAGTTTTTTCGATAACAATAATTAAGTATTGTAAAATATTCAAGAGGCGTCTTTGTCGCTATGACGTTGAACTCAAATTCAGGTATATCTGAGTAAACGAAAAAAATATAGGGTTTTACAACATACCGTGAGTCTGGCCACTGGCTCTTAGACTATATTTTACTGGTGTGGATACATACTTCGACTGAATATATGTGGGGAATCAAAAAAGGAGGTTAGCGACAACAGATCAGTTTATTTTTGCGTCGTTTCCACACAAGTGGCCATAATTGCATTGAGATAGATACCCGATGGCTCTAGATCTCCGAGGCCTGTAGACCGCCGAAACCGGTAGGTAAAGCTACCCTAAAACGGTTGATCGCCGAACACGTAGATCGCTGAAACCAGCCGATCGCCGAAGCCAATAGATCGCCAAAATCCGTAGACCGCTGAAGCCGTTAGATAAATCGCAGCCGATAGATCGCCGAATCGAATTTTCTTTTAATTCAATCTATTTTCTCAAGAAAATGGTTGGTCATTAAAAACCACCTCACATACATATGATTTACAAGTAATCTGTCTTCTTCCAAAGTGTGTCCACGTCGCTTCTGATGACTCAGTTTCTTTGATGACATGACTTTGTAAAAGAGGATTAGATCTGATTTTTAATATGTTTAAAACAGTGATTTGATTAAAACTCATGAGCTGATGCATTTCCAGGGGTTATTATGCGGAACAACATATCATCTATATTTAGTAGCCCATAATAAAATTGGAAGTTCTCCAGCTAGCCATCCACTGCAAGCAAGAACTCAGGGTCATCCTCCAGGAGTCCCTGTCGCCGCTTCCTTCATCTTCCCAAACTCCACATCTGTTGTCCTCAGGCTACACGTATGGCCAGACAACGGATGTCCCATCATATACTTCATAGTACAATACAGAAAAGCAATAGACTCCCAGTGGACGTTAATCTCAAATGCGTTGAAACCACAAAGACGTACGTCCATAACAGGACTGACACCAGCAACCCAGTACGTTGTCAAACTGGAAGCGCACAACATTGCTGGATTTTCAATGGAAGAGTTTTCTTTTATGACTCTTACTAAAGATGGAGGTAACAATGTGAGGATGGTATGAAAGTATAGAAGTAATGTTCTGTAAAATTTTAGATGTGCCACCTCCGGATTTGATGAAGCAAGGAAGCGATACCACACCGTTTTACGCCGATGTCAAAGTGATATTACCACTGGTTGTTGTTATTTTAATCTTGTTGGTATCAGGCGCCACAGTGGTTGCTTGTTGGAGGAACCGTAATATATCTATACCCCTGAAATATATGTTGTTTATAATTTACGATTTTTAGGGCAAAATGAAGCGGCTAAGGAGCAATTGGATAATCAACAGAATGCAGAGGCGCAGAGAGAACGATATTATGCCACAATTCATAAAGTATCTCTGCAGGCAGGCGAGAAAATTCCCGGTAATTTTCAAAGCCATTACGATCGAGATAAAACTAACTTTATCTTTTTAGAAACATCTGAAGACATATCTCCGTACGCTACGTTTCAACTATCTGAACCGAGTACGTTACCTCAGAACACGATGCTGCATAGTTTTATGTACCACGAGCATGCCATGACTGAAGGATGTGCATCACCGCCACCCACCACATCAGTGCAACGAAACTCACCTTACTATAATATCGTAAGTGTATTGCTGTACCTCAGAGGTAAACAGTCGTTCCCCAGTTTTTGTCTAAATTGAGATAATGTCAATATACCAGGAACAAGCTATATTATGGGGAATTAAAAAAGACAAAGCTTCATTCTTTCCTAGGATCATTTAGAAATAGCCGATATTAAGGGTCGGTGCGAAACGAAAAAAACGCGCTTTTAAGAAGTTGGTAATATACTACCAACTGCACTATCCACGGCGACCTTGAAACGATTATCTTCACTTTTTATCGTTCATTGTAATTGTTTATTCCCAAATCTTTTGTATTCACGTAATGAAACAAAAACGAACAAGATCACAACAGACAGAACCTATCTAAACTGTAAATACAGAACCAATTTGTAGTGACAATTTGCACGACGAGATGGCGCCAAGTGTCAACAAGCACGATTACAGTACATTATTTATGTGATTAAAGTACAAGACGCGTTAATTACAATTTATTTTAGTATGGTTGTATATACCATTCGGTTTAGGAGAGCATGGGTGTTAAAATCTCTATTTTATCTCCATTGTATCTATTTTATGCGGTTATTTGATACTTAAAACTCATCAATAAATAGAGATAATTGAAATGAGATATTCATTAACAATCTTGCCAATTCAGGTATTAATTTAATTGTCTCTTACGACCGCCTTGTACTTTTTTATTTTACATGATTTCTGTGTTGTCAGCTTAATCGGTTGCCGACCGTTAAAACATGCAGTAAACCGCCGCATGTTCAGAATCTAGATATTAATCATCCACGCCTTAACCCAACACCTTTTGCCACTACAGGGGCATTGGCAGGCAATATTAACTATAAATAATTTATATTTAACTTAAAACAAAATTAATTTTTAAATGATATCATCAAAATTACCAAAATTATTTGTACACAAGCATATTCACATTGTCCATGTCCAGCAGACTCACCGGTGGATCAGCGCTACCACTAACCGGAATTAGCAAGGATTGCTCAATTCCTATCTTCCATGTTAACAGCGACATGACGTCACGCGCGTTCGTTGTCAAATTGTCGGGACACCCGAAACAATGATCGGACGATTCCGCCGAGTCGGCCTATCGGGTTGTCTACCCAGATTTGTTTAAACGCGGGGATTTCAAATAGACCAACAGTAGCGCAATACTCAATATTGTGGTTGTTTGACGTTTGAAGTTTGGGATGTTTGTATTACGGTAGCGCAGGCATAATGGCGTGAAATGCGTTCATTGTCAAAACCCTAAAACGGCCATTGAGCAATCCTTGCGGAATTGTCACCCTGGATGCTTTTCTTCGTGTCACTGCGACGTCATTATCTGTCAAGTTTAACCTCAAGGATATTAGAATCTTCAAAGGATTGCTTAATCCCTATTTTCCAATGTTACCAGCGGTATGACGTCACGAGCGTTCATTGTCAAATTGTCGGGACACACGAAACATGCACGAAACAATGGCCATATCCAGCCACTCACCGGTGACATACCTGAAGTTATCGGTGTATCGGCAGCGACGATAATCGGAATTTTCAGTCTGGATGCATTTCTAAACTTCGACATTGTGCCACTGTCACAGTGGCTGTGACACGACGAAGAAGTTCAACAATTAATAGGGTATTCCGGTCATGTCAAAATTTAAGCAGACATTCGGTTTAACCTATTGTGCAATTTATGATGATTCATAAAGTTAAGGTATGAGATCTTTTTTATTTAGATTTTCTATGAGATAATTGCAATTAAAAGTGCAATTCGTTTGAATTCACCGACCACCCTCGGAAATACACGATAATTACCGATCCTTAGTAGCGGTGGCAACAGCGGACAGCTCTCGAACAGCTGATCGGCCAAGTTGACGGTTGGCGACCCTGTTGTTTGACAACGAATAAAGGTAACTTTTTTGAGAGATGATTTGATGATTGAAACTTGAAGCCAAACATCTCTCATCTCGCTAGTCGGCAATGTAAAGAAAATCTTATCAGGAGTTACTGTTCTACTGCTGTTACAGCCCGCCACAGAACAATGTCGGCGTTGGAGTTTATACATTTTGAACAAGTGTTTGATATAACCTCAATAACCAAAGCAGGTGTCAACAAACGAGCGATTCTAAACGTTGACACAACAGAAGACAAAAATTTACTACGTGCACCCTAGATATAGCAACGTTGTCAAGTCGCTCACTTTGAGCGGTCTTTGTGACGTCACAAAGACCAATCCTAATTCAAACTTCAAACAAGGATTTCTCTTAATTTAAAACAATGTTTGATATTTTACTTGTGAAGTAGCAAACAGTAGCACCCATACTTTGTAAAAAATGACAATTTCAAAAACACCGGAATACCCTATTCAAGCGACCTCACCGGTGAGTCTGCTGGACATGGCCAATGATCGGACG
Source organism: Aphodius sticticus (assembly GCA_963966075.1). NCBI lineage: Eukaryota > Metazoa > Arthropoda > Insecta > Coleoptera > Scarabaeidae > Aphodius > Aphodius sticticus. Next base: position 85,745,248 of record OZ014506.1, on the reverse strand, counting down.
ATATCGGCGAGTCGGCGTACCGGGTTGCCTACCCGAATTTGTTTAAACTGTCACACTTGACCACTATGCACTTGACACGTAAAAAGGCGGGGATTTCAAACAGACCAACAGTAGCGCAATAATCAAGGTTGCGGTTATGTTTGTTTGAAACATCAACAGCAAACACACTTGACACGTAAAAATGCGGGGATCTTAAACAGACCAATCATAACGCAATAATCCACGATGTGATTGGGTTCTTAAACGTCGAAAGCAGACCTTGAAAAACACATTTTTTTTACGTTTGAAGATTAAAATGTTTATATTGCTGTACACCAGGGATGATGACGTGAAATGCATTCATTGTCAAAAACTCATAAACGGCCATTGAGCAATGCTTTCTAGATTTAGTATTGATTGGGCATGTCCAGCAGACTGACCGGTGACATACCGGTAAGTTACCGGTGGACCAGCGGCGCCAATAATCGGAATTTTCATAACACACATAACATAACCGATCGCAGAGGTTAGGTTTTATTTGCTGCACAGCCTTGGCCATGGCATAATGTGAAAAAAGAAATTGGAACAACAAATTGTGGTAAGTCCGAGCTATAGGCCAGAAATGCTAATTAGCCACAAGGCAGCTAATTAATAAATTTACTATAGTAAATTTATTAAATATTGGAACACCAGTCTTTAATCGACTCTAAAACAAAGGTATGGTAGTTGAATATTAAATAATTTATAATTACCTTTCTCCATTAGATTCTCAAAATAAAATGGTCTGTTCAATCACTGAAAATAGAGACAAAAAATTCGAGAAAACTGATAGTTCTATTTTACACCAATAAGGAAACTTTAAATTACTTGTTTAAATGTAAGCACTATTTTCTCTCAATGACTAAAAGTGGAGATACCGCTCTTTATCTCTGAGGTACATGTTTGGTTTTGTAAGAAAGATGATTGTAATAATGTGTGATTGGTAGCAAAAATTTCAAAGTACCAAAGGGCATGGCCGTCGCCGAGCCAACAGAAAAACTGACGTGGACAGCGATGACAGCGAGTCTGATCCCGATCAGCTAACATCCAGCAGGACCGAGTCTTCCAATCAGCTGGATATGAAACACAAACACAGTAAGTTTGATTTAGGGATGTACTACATAAATAATGGACTTCTATATAAATTACTGTGGTCTTTTTAACTGTAAGACTATTATAGATTTCTAGATTTGTTTTAGTTGAAAGTTAAATAGGACAAACTTAGTCGTAAGCAATTTTCCAGTTTTGCTAATTGATATGAATGAGTTATCCATATTATGTGTTATATATTCCAATCCTATCCATATTAATGTTATACTGTATTTCATACTTTGTCATATTATAGTCCTCATTTGATGTCCTCGCCAAATAGAATACTACGTGTGATTTGTTTCGTAAAGTCGACTGCAATTTCAATTATAGGTATCATATATCCCCACAACTTTTTCTTTTGAATGCACCAATATTAATCTAATGGCCACCGATCAAAACAGCTTCTAATACAAAGAAATCAACGGCACATATGTAGAGCAATTACTTTATGTTTATATCAGTGCATGCTTTATTGTTGTCTGTGATGAATGGATGTACATGTTGAACAAACTTATCAAGTATCAGACATACAATATTATTATCTTATTCGTTATTCCTAATATGTTGGCTCCATGCCTTTAGTATAAAGAAGTTGTCAGTTATTTTCTCATGTCATCCATAAGAAAAACTGTAGTTATCATGGAAACAAATGACCATTAATTGAAAAGAGAATTTTATATCTAAAATATTCCGTGAGATGCACCGAATTAAAAAATATATTAAGAAGAACACACAGTGTAATGTCCAGTTTTTCATAGACGTGACTTGCTGTAGCCTTGTTTATTGGTCCAAACCAACGCAACTGAACCGCGGTGGTCTGGACAGACATCTACGATTTACTAACCTTTACTAACATATATCTGAATATTTTGTTTTTATGCTTGGCTACAGCAGTAGTCAAGCATTATACAATCATTTTGTTTGTTTTTGATCGATTTTCAGCACAACACTTCGAACTGCAACATCCAATTTTCACCATTTAATGTTATATGAATATTGTAATATAAAATGTGCCCTCTACCGACACTCCTAGGCTGCGTTCAAGAAATTGTGCGTCTGTCAGGATCAGTTACAAATACAGCGATAGGTCTGGCATTCTTATGCATTAAATTTTAAAAAAATTATTGGTTCTCTTTGCCCAGAATTTTTATTTCAAATTGGATGCACAGCTACATATGAAGATAAAATATTGCGAAAACAATCAATTTTCAACAACAATACGAAAGTTTGAAATCAATTCATAGAACTTTGGAATTTTTGTTAGATCATGGTTTAACCATTTGTGTGACTATTTTCTAAGTTCATTTGGTCACCCTCCATTTTTAGAATATGGCAATTTTTGGAATACGACCTACCATTGAAATTCTTAACTTTTTTATTAAACACAATTGTTTGACCATGTTTGACCATTTTTTTATTGTTTAACCACCCTCCATTTTTACGATACAGGCATTCTTAAAATAGGGACTACCGTAAAGCTGCCCCCCCCCCATCATTACAATTTTCAAGTTTTTATTAGACCATTGTGTGACCATTTGTTTGACTATGTTTGTTTTCGAAATTGCTACCAATTTTGAATTTCAGCCGCCATTGTGAATTTGACCATTAACTTCCTTTAAAATATGTAACCAATTGCGATCATAGTAAAGCAACGAATATTTGCAATTGTGACATCTGAACATTTTCTGCAATCAAATGGCCATGTTTTACCACTTTTTAAATATTTTTAAGTTGCTACCAATTTTGAATTACAGCTTTCAAAGTAGGTAATTCAGATCATTACCGTCATTTTGGCAGTTGTAATTCAAAACTGGTGGGGATTTCAAAAATTTCAAAATATGGTGAAATATGGTCATTCGATTACGGAAAATGGTTAAACATCAAAATTGCAAATATTTACTGCGATTATTAAAAGGAAGTTAACAGTCAAAATCACTCTGAAGCTATAATTCAAAATTTGTAGGTTTTTAGAAACTCCTAAATACAGTTAATCATGGTCATTCGATTGCGGAAAGGGGTCAAACAAATGATGGGCAGAATCGTATTATTTCAAGAATCAATTTTCAGTATTCGAGTGATTCGCATAACCCTATGATTTGGTCCTCGAGTTGTTCTCGATCAGTAATCGATTATTAATCAATTTTCAATAATCAATTCTTAATAATCGATTTTTAATAATCGATTCTTAAAAATAAATATATGTAAAATTGACTATTAAAAACCGATTATTAAAAATCGATTATTAACATACGATTATTAAGAATCGATTATTAAAAATAATAATCGAGATATCTCGATTATAATCGATTATGTAATCCGAATGCGCCCATCACTAGGTCAAACGTCAAAATTGTGGAATGTCAAGAATTACTAGCTCCTGCTAATAGCATGGGAACTAGAAGCAGCATGGTGGCGAGTTTGGGTATCAATATCTCAAAAACTGATGGTGGTCAATCAAAAGTGGTCAAACATGATCAAACAGATGGTCAAATGATGGCGTAATAAAATTAAAAAAATTCCAGTGATTGGGCACTAACTTCACACACTTAACAACTTGTCCATTCCTATACTAAAAACACCTATATATTAGCTCTTATGTCTGGCATTGCCACATATAGGCAGTTTTTTATCTTTGAACATTCTCTATCCAGTAATGTGTAGAATACTTTTCCTTCTTTTATAATTTATTACTTTTAACATATGCGAATTGATTTCAAATTTTATAATCGTCATTTGTTAGGTTATGAAAATTTTGAAGTTGCTTTCAAGCACTTGCAAAATGTCAGCTTTGCAAGTGCTTGTACAAGCACTCAAGTCGTTGTCGGTTCATTAATTTATCATTTATATCTAGTAGTATTATTATTTAGTAAACCTCATAATGTGAACATTATTGAGAGTCAAAATAGTAGTTTTTATTGGGTTAGTAGGGCTCCAAATCAAAAATTGTCGATGGTTTGACCTTTTTATTAATCCAATATTTCGCCGATAAATTTTGGCTTCATCAGGGACTAAAATATACACAATAATGACATTTTGCACAACAAATACAAATCAAAACATACCTATTTATGGTCTCAACAATCAATCACATTTAGACGAAGAAAACAGCATTACAAACAATATTAAGCAACAACACATCACGACAGTAACGCGATCGATTTCAAACTGAAGACACCGATGGTCAACGCAAGGTTATTTTTTTCCGTTTTCACTTGAACAGGTACATTTGACATGCCGCAAAAATCACAAATAGTAAATACAAGAGAAAACAATATATAAATACATACAAATAAAACAAATTAAATTTTACATCCATTAATGACTAGTTATAAAAGTTCCAATAAAAAAGAAAAAAAAATATAATATAAAAAAACACAAAACAAGTAACAAAAGTCAATAGTACATTCTAATAAATAAGTCCAACACAATATACAGACAAATGGTAAAAATTGATCATTAAAAAACTAGCTCACTTATATCACCTGTGTTGTCCAAAACGTTCGAGCGATTGTACTCTAAATTTAGTAAAAAGCTGTATATGTCACTTAAATTGTCTGTGTCCGACCGCAAATTCATAGTGTTACTCGTAGTCCTTATACCGATCATTTCAAAAAATAATCTCTCCCGCAAGTTGCGTTTTTTGAACAATATCCTAACATTCTCAAAGTTTATGTCATGGTTTTCATTTAAGGCATGCTGGGACAATGCGCTTGTTAATTTTTTGTTTCTGATGTCCCTTCTGTGTTGGTCAATGAATTTGCGGTCGGACACAGACGATTTAAGTGACATATACAGCTTTTTACTAAATTTAGAGTACAATCGCTCGAACGTTTTGGACAACACAGGTGATATAGTGAGCTAGTTTTTTAATGATCAATTTTTACCATTTGTCTGTATATTGTGTTGGACTTATTTATTAGAATGTACTATTGACTTTTGTTACTTGTTTTGTGTTTTTTTATATTATATTTTTTTTTCTTTTTTATTGGAACTTTTATAATTAGTCATTAATGGATGTAAAATTTAATTTGTTTTATTTGTATGTATTTATATATTGTTTTCTCTTGTATTTACTATTTGTGATTTTTGCGGCATGTCAAATGTACCTGTTCAAGTGAAAACGGAAAAAAATAACCTTGCGTTGACCATCGGTGTCTTCAGTTTGAAATCGATCGTGTTACTGTCGTGATGTGTTGTTGCTTAATATTGTTTGTAATGCTGTTTTCTTCGTCTAAATGTGATTGATTGTTGAGACCATAAATAGGTATGTTTTGATTTGTATTTGTTGTGCAAAATGTCATTATTGTGTATATTTTAGTCCCTGATGAAGCCAAAATTTATCGGCGAAATATTGGATTAATAAAAAGGTCAAACCATCGACAATTTTTGATTTGGAGCCCTACTAACCCAATAAAAACTACTATTTTGATATTGCAACCAACGGGCAAGAAAATTCCAGATTAGTTTGAATTATTGAGAGTATTTTTATAACGAAAAACAAAATTTTAAACAAAAATGTCAATATTTGGTTCAATTACCCATTATTGTAAAATTACTATCACCCAATGGACAGTGGAACAAAACTTTTCTCTACACAACAATTTGTCATAAAACTAGTACACAACTTTAGCATAGAGACACTGGTGGGGGTGAAAAATTGTTTAGATTATAGAGTTTAAACTTTGGCAGGCATTTCTATATTTATACAGTGTTGGCATAACATGTACATCCATTCTGGTAGTTTATACAGGGCATTTGAAATAAATCATCCACAGAAATAAGAAAAAACCAATTGCCAAAAAACGTTCAAACACCCTGTATTTCTAAAATCCAACGATCGATTGCACTTGTCTTCACTCGTTGCTTCGGAAGCTGAGAGCTGACGATGCGTCCGTTTGTGGCACTGAGAAATGTTTGTTTTGCTTTTAGATTTCATATACCATGGTCATTCGAGTACCTCGTCAGACCTATCGCCAATGTCCGAACAGAAATCGTTGCCTAGACGTGGACGGTCGAGGTACTCCAATCCCAAATATAACGTGTACCAAAATGAAAAGCACGTTAATTACAGGTGGTTGCAACAGGGTGGTAGGTCGTCCTCTGCAAGGCAGATGCTCTCGAATTTATCAGTAGCCGAGACGGCTTTTACAGAACACCCGACGCAACCTGAGCAAAACACCCCGGACCGCCCGGAACTAAGTGAGGCTGAATGCGACATCGACACGCTCAAAAAGCTCAAATTAGGCTTACGATCTTCGCTGTGGTCCAGGCCCAGCGGATCTGGCCAACCCTCAGATTACTCCATAGCAGTGTAAATGTGTTCTCTACAATAAGATATAAGGAAAAACCAGAAAAAAACAACATAAATTGACACCAGTTCTTCTTAAACTGGTTTGCGAATTTTGTTAAATAATTTTAAAAAATCAAAATTAATTATTAGTGTTGAGATGAATATACAATTTTATACAATCAAAAGGAACAAATTCAAGAGAAAATATTTAGATATCTTTGGTTTATCTTATTGGTTATAAATATAAAGAAAAAAAACGTATTTACATGTTACTAGATGATTGTCGAATATTTTCTGTAAATATTATTTCCGAACAGGCTACTATACAAGAAAAATAGATAATAACTACTCTTCCGTACTTCTGTGTACCAAAAACAATCAATGTCTGACGAAATCAAAACTTCCCTAGTCCCATAATTGTAAAACAATATGTATAAAATAGTTCCATTTGAATTATAATAAATTTATTGTAAATTATCATTGTGTTTATATAAAATCGCCATCCAAAAAAGCATCCTTTCCTAATATTACACTTACATATAAGTATTGCACATTTAAAATAAATAAATATATACGTACTTATATACTAGTACAACATAAATAATTCAATATATAATAATATGGTTGAACAACAATATCAATACGTCAGACCTGCTTGAGCCGAATTCTAGTCACATAAAGACAAGCCAGGGTCAATATTGAATAGACCAATCACACCCCAAACTTCCACGCTATGATTAGTCAGTCACTGACTTGACCATGCCTTGACTGACCCTACAGCTTGCGACAATAAAAAGATTGAAATATGTTGTGTCATGACGACTAAACTGCAATGTTTTCGTGGTTCAACCATGTTTGAGTATTATTACACCTATCAGGAAAACTGAACTGAATCATCGACTAAAACATCAGTTACACACACTCAAAACCTGATAAATTCCCTCAGTGCATTTGGCAATTACTATTTTTTTTTTTCGTTACAAATTCAGCAGTTTGCTTTTAAAATGATGTAATTTTAGTATCACAGCCAAAACCCTATTGCATTTCCAATTCCATATGCTTTACCAAAATCAGGTAAGTGTAAACATTTTTATTTATAAGAGTCAGAGTTGTCAGTTTTAGGGTTAGTTATTCTCTTCAAAGCTTTGAAGCTCAAAATTCGGCCTACCTGAGAATTCTTTTATGTTAATTTTTTGAAAAATATCTTTAGGACCTATTAAAGCTATGAAGTGAAAAATCATGTGACAAGTGGTGTAAACAATTTATTCCGCATTAATTGTTTCCAATTTTTGAAGGTTCAAGCTTTCATTTGAACATACTTAAACTTTTCTATCAAATATTAATCATAATATCAAAAGAAACATGACTTTTAAACATTCCAAAAATAATGATACGTATACAGAGTTACTTAAGTAGGCTGAAATAAAAGCTTAAAACATCAGCTTTGAAGAGAAAACCACAGGTTTTTCATGATAAATTTAAAAATTAATGAAAATTGATGAAAGATTACAAAAGTTTTAAACATTAATGGAAACCCCTAAAAGAATTGAATATATTGATGATGTTGTTGCATTGATTTCTTTTGAGGAAACACATTATGTAATTAATGATTATTTGTCTCCAATTGATGAAATCGGGTCTTACAATGTCCTAGGAAGAAAACTAATTTAGAGTTATTGACCCAATTGAAGGTTAGGTATATACAGGTGTTTCTGAGATAATGGCTAAGTTTGAAGGGGCATATCTGCCAGGTCAAAAGGATCAATTTTATTCAAAACGATTCTATTTCAAAGTTTTAGATACTAATTTTCTCAGGAATTCAATTGCTGAGTATGAATTTATTATTTGATAAAAAATGTTTTTCTGCCCTGGGGCATATATGCTCCTTCAAGGTTACTCATTATTTCTGAAACATCTGTATGTAAGTATCAATAATAATGTGTTTTATCTACGACTTACATATAATAAGTTCATTGCATACGTATCTATGACTATATAACCCCAATCATGATACACGCCAATGATTATAATGACACTAGCGTTGTATAATAATGACAGTTCGTTCAAATAATGACTTCATTATTTGAATGAACTGTCATCATTATACAACACTAGTGTCAAAGTCTGTCAAAACCTACGTGGAAGACAGTTATGTGATAGTTTGCCTTGCCATCATTGACAAATACATTTAAAATATTTGATATAAAATGCAATTTATGAGTCGTAGATAAAACATCGTATTCGACTCGCACACAACGGATATAAATCGCTCGCATGTTTGCACGCTCGCCTACGGTTCACGTATAAACTTCATTTTCGCGATTTATATTCTAAGTTATGTGCTAGTCAAATAATATACCATTAAGCAATGGAAATATTCTGAAATGGAGTTATTTCTGATGTTACACATCATTGTGATGGGGTATTTCTCATGTTAGGTAAAATCTAGTAAAAAATATAGGAAATTTAAATACAAATCTTTTAAGAAAGTTTATGGGAGACACATCCGCTGGAAGTGTGATTAAATTTCATTAAAATGATGTATCAACATTCTTTGCAATTTAATGTTGTAATGCAAATATATCATCATCTAAAACTATAAATATAATGGAATGGAATATCATGAAGCAGTATTAGCACAGATGTTGGACAATATTTGTTTGTGGAACATGTCTGCAACAACCTGTTATGTTTAAAATCAATTGTGTGTAACTAATCAATGAGTTATATAAATGATTTACAAATTACATGCAATTAACAATTACATCTTGTAATGTAATTTGCGAGATATTTAATTAAGATATTCATCAAGAATGAAACAACAGAATTTGGCAAACATTTAAATTCAAATTAATAGCCAAGATGTTTATATGAAAACATATAGTTTCTTATTACTACAATAGTTTCAGTAGAGTACCCATCTCAATATTTCTACATTTGTTCATATCAGCCACATGAAAATATGGATAATCAAATATTCACATGATATATACTAAATAACCAAAACATTAACTAAGGCAATGTATAAAATGTGTCTAAATATGTATTCCAGTAGGTATTCCAGTATTGCTTCAAAAGAAACATCTTTTAGTTATTGTAACAGCTATCTTACAGAATTAAATTCACAGTTGATAAATAAAATTACGTTCTCCAAATTTGGTTATGTCTGTCAAATTATCTATTTATACATCTGGTACAGAGCAAAACATTATTTCTGAATGTCAGTGGCTAGTTTCTGCTTTTAAATTATTGTTTTCAGTCAGAATTTTCAGCCATGTGCATCATTGAATGCATCAAGAATATCAAAAAACAACTAAAATGTGCCCATTTTCATTGTCTTCAAAATAATATGCTACGCCATGCTTTATTTATTTACACAGCTGTTGTTTTTTTACTAAACCAGTGTTGCCATTCAGACATTACTCTTCACTCTGTATATGTGCATTTTCTATTTCAATGGAACCAAATAAAACACATCAATTAGTTTCAGACTTTTAGTAACAATTTTAGCAATACTGTCAGTAGTACTATATAACTTCATCATAACTGATCTCTTAAACAGGCAGTCCAAAGTTAGGATAAAATTGAAAATGTAACGACTATAGCTTATATACGCGTTTTTAGGCATTGAATATCACATATGTAGTACAGTATGCAAAGGTTTAGGACCTTTGTTGAGCTGAGAGCGTTTCAAACTTTTTGCATTCTATGCTGAGTTGCCGGACAGCCGCAACGTATCGCCTCTGCAGCTCAACCAAACCTTGTAGCGTGCTGCTCAGCTGATCGCGCTTTAACTTTTGCTCCACCAGCCTCTGCTGTATCTTCTTCTTTGACTGTTTGACGCTCTCCACGATATTCTCAAATTGTTGGAGGAACTCTTCACGGCTGACACTTGACAACATGGCCCTAATAAATTGTTGGTATGTGATATTATATTTTGTTGCTTTCTAAAGTATGGTTGCCTACTTACTCTGGATAATTATCGCATATTGAGTTGAGGAGTGATAGTTCCTTCTGCATATAACCTTTCGTATCTTCTAAAGTGTTGTATAACGTGAAGTATTGCTTCGTTTCTTTGTGCTTTGCCGCCACTGAAAACAATAAGCATTGTAAACTATAATAATGGGTTACGTTATTACGTAATAATATGAATAGACCAAATATTTTTGACTGTAATATTATTGCATTTGTACTTTTGATTACTAAACATAATACTTTTTACGGTTATACAAAGCGATATACAAAGAATGAGGATAAGATTTCTCAAAAGATTTAGGAAAATATTGATGTGTCAAAAAACTTGCCCATAATGTAACAAAACAAAGAATTTTCTAAGTAGACTGAAATGAAAGGTTGAACCTCATAGCTATTGAAAAGAAATCCAAATAGACCAAATGGACCAAAAAGGCCACGTTAACTAACTTGACAAAGTTGGGAGAAAGAAAACGATAAATTTTGACATTTCAAGACTTCTTTTTCAAAAATTAGACTATTATTTGAGTTTTGTAATCTACAAGGAAACCCCTATCAAAATCACATTCCTTTTGAAACAATATAGGCCAGTATTGCGACAACCAAACCCAAAAGTCATTTTCTTTTTGATATTCTAAAGTTGAGAATGTGGTGTGTGGAAATAAAAGATTATGGACAATAAATTCTAAGTATATTATGCCCAAATTCAAGCAACAAGTCTAAATCTGTCTACCTACAACCTTTAATTGAATCGCCGACTTCGAAAACAGTACAAGTCCAAAATTGGCCATTTTGGACTAAAATAGCCAAAATGTTCACTATGATTTATTCTATCGAATAGACCTAAAGAGGATGCTTGGGCGAAATAAACAATTCCAGAACAGTGCTTTTTTGCTCCCTCATGCAATGCGTTTCTACTCAGTTTCTACTGAATATCAGTCGTAAACATTTGTTAACTTCGTAATTTGCATTCAAATCGTTGTTAAGGTACGCTGAAGTAATCAATATGAACATCAATATCAAAAAGATAGATAATATTAAAAAAGTCCTCAAGTTTGTAACTGGTTAGGATTTTACTACCACGTGTCATCCGGACTGACTACCACCATAGAAGAAGAATCGCCATATAGGGGTTAGTCTAAATTACCGGAACACCTAAATAATTTTCCAACTAAAAAATTTTTTTCTGGGTTTTAACAAACTATTGTTTATTCTGTAAATTTGGTAACTGATAGCATATACATTTTTTAATTCTAAGATTAATTCTTTTGTAGAAATGATTTCTTTTAATACAAAACAATCATTTTTTAGTTTCTAGCAATTAATCAATACTCCAGGACTTCAAATTAAGAATATTTTTCCACATACATATACATTTCTTTTAATTTGGCAGCTTGAATAATTAATTAAGTCTATTTCATTAAGTTATTATTTTTCTTGATTTTTTTATCCGTTAATGATTGATTAATTGCTCATAACTCAAAGATGATGCATTTTATAAAAAATGATTCTTATAAAAACTCTTAACTCTAATTAATGTTAGAATTAGAAAATTTAAAGTATACCGGGGTTTTCTATTAGAGCAAGAAAAGTTTACCAAATTTCCAGAATAATATGAACATCCTGTATATTGAAAATATATTTAGACGATAGTTTGTTTAAAACCAAAAAACCTTAGTTTGAATTTTTCTTTGAAATTCTTTACGGTTGAAGAATTACTAAGGTGTTGCGGTAATTTTGACTAACCATCCGATATGACATTTTTAATTATCAATCTTCAAATATTACGGGAAATAAGTTTCATGCCATTCCAAGATTTTTTACATTTTCGGTCTCCATATTGATTCTGCCATTTTCAACTTTGAAAATTGGACATTGGATTTGGAGTCTAGGAGCTTCAAATATAACAGCAAATAAGTTACATAAGCACCCGACATCTTTCTAAATTTTCTAGTCGCCATATTGAATCTGCCATTTTGAATTTAAAAAATATGACAACAGGTTTGGAATCAGAACGCCAAAAACACTATACATCATAATACAAATATTATTTAAATGCTTTAAATAAACAAGTAGGTACGTATTGTTAAAAATGTACGCTGTTTTTCCGTAGATTTCAAAAGCAGTACATATCCATGATGATTGTTTTAACCATAGCTCTGCTTTTAATGCAAATATAAATAAAATATGTAATACATTTAATTCTCTGTGAACTACTTCATATTTTGTCCGTTGGTACAAAATAGCTAACTGCTATACTCTTCAAGATGTTGCACCGACAAAATTATTTTGTCAATTTTCTCAGAACTCTTTTTTGGACTTGTACAGTAGTGTTTTCGAACCGACCGATTTTTTGAAAATTTTGAACGAACAGACCTAAATGAATGGAACATGAATTTAATGGAAATTAATGATATTGTATTTTTTATTAAATATGCTTGCATTACCTTGATTATAAAGCTCTAAAAACCGCCTCTGATATTGAGCAAGTTCAGGTCTGCTGGGTACTTCATCCAGCTGCCTTTGTAGTACCGAAATTATCCGGTTCTTTTTCGCCAGGTGCAACCGTAAAGACTTTAACTTCTCTGTATCTCTCTCCAAAACTTGATCTAGCTGATCTTCGTTGTCCGCAGGAGGGGTCACATTTTTAGCCACCCTAAAGAATCACATTAAAGAAACATTAAGAACAATCAAGCTCACAACAACAATCTTCAACAAACTCACTCAATTTTACGTTCTAGTTCCGCCAATTCCTTTTTGCATTGCTCCTTGAATTGCATTTCTTGTTGCCTCAAACTATCGTTTAATTTGACCAACTCTTCGACCTCTTGAACATTGTTAAAATCACTGACAGATGCTTCAAGCTCCTTCAGTGTCTTCACAGCTTCCTGCTGTTTCCGTTTAATAGTTTCCAGTTGATTTTCGTTTTCTACAATTTCGTTCAAGACCGAGTCATTTTCGCCACCCAAACGGTTCAATTGCTCTTCGAGCAGAATTTTCTGCTGTTCCAGCGATTGCAATTGTTTCTCTTCTTTTGTTTTCGTGCTGCCCTCCTATTGTAAGAGTTAAATGTTAAAAGCAAAATTGTGTATGTTGGATTTAAAAATGTGCTTACCCCAATTTCTTGTTGGAGCTCCATATAGTGCTTTAGTAACTCGCCACGTTCTTCTGCACTCAGTTCATTGAAACCGGAAGAAACCTTAAGGAAATGTCAAAAAAAATTAATAATAATCTAGAAATTTCTAGTTATTACCAAACTAGCTTCTGGAAAATTTCTGGTTACAAAATTGATTGCTATTAGTATTAAGAGGAATCAGTAGTGCTAGTACGTCCTATAAAATAAGCATTCATAGTCAGCTTAATTTTGTATCAATTCTCTCATGTTATACATCAAATTATAGATAAAGGTGTATTAGTTGCTGTGGTAATGTATATGTATTACTTGTTGTTGTATCCACGCTACGTAATAAAATATAACTTATTCATGTACTCGAAGAAGTAAAGTTTTGAGTGAAAAAAGCATGTAAGCTATTGATATTTTTATGTGAAATTTTGTACACTTATAAAGGAACGTGTAACTTAGATCTATTATGTAGTACTTTTTGCCTGAGTTCTTCGTAAAAAAATTGCAAAATCAGCCAATTTTATGTCATATTCAGAAATAGATTTGTCAAAAATGAACAGAAACTGTCAAAAATCTACCACTAGACAGAAAATTATACATGTTTTATCTTTAATTTGGTGTATTTCTTTTAGAATTATGTGAACCAATTGCTGAGAAAAACCCTCAGAACTTTTGCGTCTTTTGCAAGTAGAACGTACTATTTTTTAACAATTTTGCAAATGAGCTGCCAGTTCTGTAATTTTGTCAAAATACTTAAACAATAAATTAAAGTAGAGGAAATTCTGAATAATTTATGACAATGACATTTTTTAGTAAAAGTAATAGTTTAGCTACATGAGCAAATTCTATTTGATTGAGATCTCTCGTACTGCATTAAAAGTTAAAACTAGTTAACCAAGAATTGGCAGATATTTTGATACTATTGACAGGATGGTCACAACATCAACGTCTGCGTCCGTTTGCATTGGGAAACACAATTAAGCAATTTTCTGAGCATTAAATAATAACAAATGAATTCAAATCAATAAAATAAGCAATAAAACTATACTAAACGTTCTGAAAACCAAAACTGCACTAGAAAATCTACAAATACAAACTAAAACCTGATCTAAAAAAATCAATACTGACAAAATGCATGCATAAAAGGCAAAAAAGATACAACCTACCTCATTGCTAATGGCCATGTTGCTCAAAAGTTGCTGCATTTGAAGCTACAACACACACACAACATCAAATGCAACTAATTAATTAATATAAATAAAATTACTATCAGCAAATAAACATTCATCACAATAATAACAAAGTAAGCAATTAATCAAATGTGTAATTATGCCACACCATAACGTAAATACCTCGTTATTTTGATCATCAGTTGCATCACTTTCTGACGACGGACGACTAGACCGACTCCTTGTTCCGTAAAGTCCATATTCAAGCAAGGTGATTTGTACACGAGCAGTTAAATCGGCAGGAACAGCAGTTTTTCTTTTATAAAACCTTCTCGGACGGTACGCGTCATTAACGACGTTTAAATGTTCTAATGTTTGCTGCTTTCCAGCCACTGATGCTTTTGTCATAAATGTTTTATTGAATTGATTAACCGCGTACGATCTCACAAACTCCGCCCTCTCCTGCCTGAATTCCATCGAACGTTTCACCAACCACTGAATAACAGGAAATATATGTATAAAATCTAAACCCTGTATTTGATGGGGCTCTATACTATGAGGGCACTTCATTTTCGGAAGAACAGCAACAATTTTCTCTGTTAGAGATCTACAAGAAAATATGGCTTTGGTGATTGATAATTATATTTGAGGAGCAAACATGCAAACCTAGTTAAATCCACTAATTTAAAACTAAACCAATATCCCAAAAACTTTCTCCAAATTTTATTGCGTGAAAAGACAACTGAGTTTTAACGGTTTTTCCTTGGCATCTCTGTTATTGGGCTTTATAATGATAAGATTTTCAAATAATATACACGCTAGGCCACTTTAATCTGTCATTTGATCATATTGAAAGCAAGCTTTCAGCAAAAAAAAATATAGAAATATACTAACCTTACAGAGTTATTGCTACTAGAAATTTGTTGAAGGACCACTAGTTTATATACAATATTGGACAACATCTATCAAACTACTTCCATTCTAAGAATATTGTTACATTTGTGGAATGTAGATAGATATTTCTTCATATAAAAAAGTATGTGCCTTGTATATATTGTGTAAAAATCTGATGTTTTGGAAATACCTAATTATATTTTTGCTCCGATTGTATTAAATGCAGTTTACCGTTCCATAGAACTATTCAAAAAAAAAGTCTGTGACAAAAGTATCTTTAAATTTTATGCAAAATAATGCTTTGAGAACTCTTTGATTCTGGCCTCATTTTGTATCGTAAAAAATGAGTTTTGCTTGAATCTAGGTTTGTGGATCGAGAGAGCACCATCGAATTATATAAAATTGATGTGTATCTCAAAAAACGTGCATGGTGCATTTAACGTGTTTTGCATTTTGCTCATTTGTGAAGGAAATCAATCTTACATTTTTTGTCCGATAGTTGAATTTTCTTGGAATAATAAGTCAACGTCTATGTCCATATTGCAAGATTCTATGCACCAGGTCATGCCACCTACAACTTTATCAAAAGGGGTTAATCCCTTTATCCTGGCACGAAAATATCCAGCAGCGACCAACAAATCAATTATCTCCTGAAACTTTTCAGATTGCTCTTCATCTTCACGTACTTCAACCTGCAATTTCTTGGATTGGATATGTTATCTATTAAATTTGTTCTTAGTATACCTTAGTTTCATCCCCATCGCCGTCTTGCCGGACGGTCAACTTCCGGAATTTTTTAAATAAATTTGTATTCACTGTTGTCATTTTCACAGATATTTCTTTTCGCCTGTAGGTTATATTGTTCTTGGTTCCAAATAGCACTCAGTAAATTGGTCTTTTCTGTAGTCTTCTTGCGTTTTCAGGACTGAAAGTAGGCGAACCTTATCTTCTGTCAAATCTACTGTTTGGATTATTTTTTTACAGATGACTACACATTTGCTAATCTGACGTTTGACGTTGAAGGTCTATTCACATTGTGGTATTATTTGTGGTACTTATTAGACGGATACAACTCACAGAACTCTGTGTTGGAGAGCAGCTGTGTGGTACCCCTATCGCCCAACAGATGGCGCCACCAGTTTCACTATATTTAGAAGTTATACATATTTTCTTTTATCATATCATTTATTACTTTAGTTTGTGAACATTTTTAACCAAGGTAAAAAAAAATGTCTCTGTGTATGTGTGTGTACCCGCTTTTTTGTAGCGACGATTCCGGAGAAACTATAACTAAAGGTATCGGGACGAAACTTCATATTTTGAAGTTTCATGACCAAACTTAGAGCTGGAAAGCTTTTGGTTCAAAAGGGTTCAATGTAACTGGAGAACCATTTTGAAAAATTTTGCAAATAAAAATTTTCTGAAATTTCGTCAAAATAGTTAAATAACAAATTAAAGTGGAGGAAATTCTGAATAATTTATGACAATGACATTTTTTGGTAAAATTAATAGTTTAGCTGCATGAGCAAATTCTATGTCATCGAGATCAGTCGTACTGCATTAAAACTAGTTAGCCAGGATTTGTCAGGTATTTTGATTCTAATGACGTAGGTAGTGTCAAACGCTAATGTTTTGACAATACCTATATACTATCAATATAATCAACATATCTGTCTAGTTCTACTAGTTTTATTTTAATGCAGACATGGCCGATCTCGATCAAATAGAATCTCATGCAGCTAAACTATTAATTTTATATATAGTATGATACAGTCATGTGACTGGCCACATCAGATTTTTTTTTATTTCGTCTTTGTTACTATGTTTATTAAATCCCTTCAATTATTATGAGAAATTAAACAATTTAATACTAATAAAATATTATATTTATATTATACAATGTTTCTTTGTAAAAAATACACTTTTAAACATTTACACTAGTTATCGAAAAGTAATTTATACAATAATTTACAACATTTACAAAACACAGTCAATGCAAACATAAAACAGAACTTTTACTCTAAAACTAAACTGTATAAATAAGTCTTGTGATGGTGATTGTAAATGTTGTATGGCCTTTTTTCCTTATAATTACCACTAAAAGATATCACTACACGGTGCAATTGGGATCGCCGGACAACTAAATGCACTGCTGAAGCTTGGAACTTGGAACCATAACGTAAACAACCTGAAATAAGGAGAAAACTTAGGAGAACATAGTACAGCTAAATTACTTATTCAAACAACGGCAACCCAAACACTTTCATTGCAAGGAATCCAACAAAGGGAGCAATTGGATATATGTGTAGGTACATCATAGGTGTGTTTTATTGCCACCCGTGTGCAATTCGTATCTATTCGAAATGATTCTGTTTTGAAGTGAATTGAACACGAGTAATAAAACGCATTTGAGTGTACCTATCGCGCGCGCGCATACGCATTCGTGTTACGTGTAGTTAGGCCGACAGGTTATGTTTGTATAGGACATTTTGCATAAGACTTATTGCAAGGAGTTAAGTACGAATTGCATATGAAGCCGTCTCACCAACGAAAACAAATACACATAACCTCTTCGAGATACAATCGTGACATGCATGTGACAGCAGACCGATACCTTCCTCCTATTGGCTGATTTAATTTCAATTCATTTTGAATACAACTGATCATCTTTTCCGGCTTGTCCTTCAGGGGTGAAGGGGGAACTGAATATGATCAGTTGAAATCTATTCACTTTCATTTTGAATGCGCAATAAAACGCTTTTTGAGACAAGTAAATACGTTTCAAAATGAAATGAACTGATTACCAGTGGCAATAAAACACACCTAAGGTGTGTTTTATAGCCACCCGTGTGCAGTTCGTATCTATTCGAACTGATTCTCTTTTGAAGTGAATTGAACACGAGTAATAAAACGCATTTGAGTGTACCTATCGCGCGCGCGCATACGCATTCGTGTTACGTGTAGTTAGGCCGACAGGTTATGTTTGTATCGGACATTTTGCATAAGACTTATGCAAGGAGTTAAGTACGAATTGCATATGAAGCCGTGTCACCAACGAAAACAAATACACATAACCTCTCCGAGATACAATCCATGATACAATCGTGACATGCATGTGACTGCAGACTGATACCTTCCTCCTATTGGCTGATTTAATTTCAATTCATTTTGAATACAACTGATCATCTTTTCCGGCTTGTCCTTCAGGGGTGAAGGACAAGCCGGACAGGGGGAACTGAATATGATCAGTTGAAATCTATTCACTTTCATTTTGAATGCGCAATAAAACGCTTTTTGAGACAAGTGAATACGTTTCAAAATGAAATGAACTGATTACCAGTGGCAATAAAACACACCTACAATGTATATCTGATTCGCGAGTAGTTGGCTAAAGTACCGTTCGATTGCTCGTTTGACATACGCTCAAAATCATGAAAGCGATTACCATCAGTTTTCCCTTCACATCTCGACGACCACCTGAAAAAGTGGATTAGTTGTGCGATCAAAATTGTTCCACACACATTCCTATACTTAGCAAATATTTTACTTTTTCAGTATAGGTTTGGATAGCCGATATTATTCGAATATAACCTCTAAGCTTTTAGAGGTGTTGTGATCGCTACCAATGCAAATTTGAGTGGTATGACAATTTGTTGCTCGAGCGTCAGCACATGCTGGATTAAAAATGCAAATAATTGCTCACTATAGGTAAAACTACGAGAGCTGAAGGTGAGTCATCGCGTAAAAACGTAAGAACAGACGCATGAAAAAGCACTCGGTTTCTTTCTAACGCACGGGAATGGTCTGTAACGTATCAGCAAACTAACAGCTGGAATCGATGACTCACCTTCAGCTCTCGTAGTTTTACCTATATCAGTTAAATCTACTTTGCCATCAGATTGAACTAGGATTGCCAGACCTCCCGATTTTGGTGGGAGACTACGGATTTTGAAAGTTTCCTCCCGCGTCCCACTTTTGAAATAAATGCGTAATGTTTCATAACAAATCAACACTACACTTGTACGCACAGCTTTTTATCGATATTCTGTAATAATAATAAAGAAATAAAAAAAGCAAGATTTAAAATTATTTCTGCAGAAATATATAAAAAAATTGATAATTTGAAGTTGTAGAGATTAAGAGATAAAAAGGTGTGTTTTATTGCCACCCGTGTGCAATTCGTATCTATTCGAAATGATTCTGTTTTGAAGTGAATTGAACACGAGTAATAAAACGCATTTGAGTGTACCTATCGCGCGCGCGCATACGCATTCGTGTTACGTGTAGTTAGGCCGACAGGTTATGTTTGTATAGGACATTTTGCATAAGACTTATTGCAAGGAGTTAAGTACGAATTGCATATGAAGCCGTCTCACCAACGAAAACAAATACACATAACCTCTTCGAGATACAATCGTGACATGCATGTGACAGCAGACCGATACCTTCCTCCTATTGGCTGATTTAATTTCAATTCATTTTGAATACAACTGATCATCTTTTCCGGCTTGTCCTTCAGGGGTGAAGGGGGAACTGAATATGATCAGTTGAAATCTATTCACTTTCATTTTGAATGCGCAATAAAACGCTTTTTGAGACAAGTAAATACGTTTCAAAATGAAATGAACTGATTACCAGTGGCAATAAAACACACCTAAGATGTTTGTTCTCAGGTTGGTGGTGAATTCGTTATTGGCTGATGGAAATTTTACAAAATGAGTAAAAACAAATGATGATCATGGTTTTAATCGCCAGTTTTTAGATAATTTTTATATGTAGGTACCTAACACGAATTTGACGGAAGAAGAATTGACGATACAATATAAAAAATAAAATACAAAATAACTACAACAAAATAAATTGCTTTCGGGTTATGCCGTGTGTCCAGATTCTTAAATGCCGACGTTTCGCGAACCATGTTGCTCGCTTCTTCAGAGCTAACTGAATACTGAACACCTAAAAAAGAAATCTCCTTATATACCTAAATTTACACGTCACTGCGCACATCTGGAGCTACGGCTCCCATATGTTTTTCCACCTGACCGCGCTAGGATCGATTTTCAGACCCTACTAGTGTCAGTACCGTTCTCGCGATTGATGTTGTCAGGATGTTTGTAAATTTCGAAGGCTTCTCTAATAAGCCTTCGTTTCAGGGCAGTGTTGAACAACAGCGGACTGTTGAATCTTGCCTAGTCGGGTGTCTGTACTGTTCACCTTGACTCGACAGTCCTCTCTGTCCTGCACAGCATGTTCCACACTCACGCGTTATCTTGTATAACGTTGCGTTCTTCAGGAGTGGTGTGATATCCTTTGGGTTAGGCAAAAGATCACATACCTTAGCCGGTGCTCTGTACCTTACCGTGATACCCGATTTCTTCAGTAATCTACCGAATCTTTCTGATAACCGACTTACGTATGGTAACCAAGCGAACCCCTTTGACTCTTGCGGTTCCTGTGAGACTTGCGGTTTTCTTTGTGTGACACCCCGTATGACGGACTTGGTGTATCCATTCTGACGTAGGGCCCACTCCAACTGTTTCCGTTCGTTGTCCAAGGTGCTGAAGTCGCATAACTTCTCGGGTCTGTTCAACGGATGGTTAATAACACTTCTCTTCTGTTGGGGATGGTGGTGTGATTTGGCATGCAAGTACCGATCGGTATGTATCTTCTTACGGTACTCTGTATATCCAAGCCTACCCGTTAACGTTCTCTATAACAGCACATCCAATAATGGCAGCTGATTATTCTTTTCAATTTCCATCGTGAATTTGATGGAAGGACTAACATTGTTCAGGTGAGTAAGAAACTCAGTAAGTTTTTCTCTACCGTGTGGCCAAACCACAAATGTATTATCGACATATCTAACCCAATGTTTGGGTCTGTAGGGACTTGACCTAATGGCTTCATCGTCAAACAATTCCATAAAGAAATTGGCGATTACCGGTGAAGGAGGTGATCCCATGGCTGCATCCGCTACCAGCTCATACATCGCTCCCGCCCACTTGAACTATGTAGTGGAGAGAATGCGAGTAACGGATTTCGATGACGTTAAGATGTTGGCAAGGGTGAGTAATTATTATCGAACGATTAAGTAAGGAATTTTAGTAATTCTCGATCAAAGAAAATAATGATTACAATTTATTAATCATTATTATAAAAATTCATTAAGAAATAAAAGAATGAAAGTAATTCTGCATCATCTCGTCGATTTACTCAATTTCCTTCTGACCAAGACCAAGGTTTGAAGGATTCATGCAAAATGCCAATTTCAAACACAATTCCATTTACAGCATTGTCACTTATAACGTCCAGTCGCAATTACTGGAAAACACTTGTTGTGGCTGATTTGCTACATCAACAAAAATAGATCGCTTTTAGAGTCGCCGGATGTTGCGGCAAAGTTCAAATCTACCGATTTCTGGCTAGTTAGCATAATGTCCGGCTATGGCATTCACCCGGTACCTTCGCGGACGTAATTTACGAATATCCCCAATTTTTAAATTTCAGTGTAAGGTATTTCTAGCAACCTCTTCCGTCATATTAAATCCGCCATATTGTTTTTATTTATTTTTTACTTCGGAATTGTAATCAATAACCGCTAAAACCTCAACGTGTGGATTGCTAATGTTTTTAGAAACCCTTTTCCCACAGTTTGAGAAACAAATGTTTATATATTTATAGAAAATATACTTACAGTGCTTTGTGTGGGAATTTGTAATTTCTTATGCCGTCGTACATTTTATACTGATCTGCAGTTATTGAACACAGTGTCTGAAACAATAAAATATAATTAATCAATTCAATGAGATTTTACAGAAAATCATACTTGAGAATATGTCAGATAAAACAATCCTGAATCTTCCATTTCTTCGAAGGATGGTTGATGAACATGCAGCTTGGAAGCAATAATGAAGTCATTCAGTGCTTCTTCAGCAATTTGCAGAGCAGAAATTGTTTTCACCACATTGAGAGTAGTCAGATTTGCAATGGTTTCATCCACCTGATGATACTTCAGCATGAAATCTTTCAAGCAGGTCTGTGGTTTCTTTATAACACTTATTGATTCTGTGACAGCACTATGGAATTCAGTTAATAATCTATGTTCCGCCGTCCAAACATTGTCATACGGTAAAATACTGGAAACCATTGCTTCAGCAATTTCAACTCCTAATCGACCAAATATCACCGACCTAAAGTAATAAATATGTATATTTTAATTATTAGTAGTGTACGGACAGTCTTACCATGGATATCGATCTTCAAAGTAGAAATTTGATAACAGAATATTGGGAATCACAATTTTGTTTTCTGAAGGAGAATAGTATACATAAGAAGGTTTAGAATATATGTAACTTAGTAAATAATCGTCAACGACATTCTGTGTTAGTCGTCGTTCTTCAATCTTTTTTAAGAAGGTCACGCCATGCTTGTAGTTATGAAAAAAGGATTTCTTAATGACGTTGAGTTTCTTATAGAAATTCTTAACATACTCATCGGTTGAAATGTTGCGAGGAAGCCCAATTTCTAGTTGTAATGTGTTAATCTGTAATAAAAACACGATAATACTTCATTTCACCAAAATAATTCAGTAAACTTACTTTGGTTACTATATGTTTGTGTAAATTAAGCTTGCTTTTATACTTGGTCAATCGTTTATTCACAGTAAGTCGGATTGATTCGTATACATCGTTAACAGCTCTTCTTGTGTTATTTGTAACAGGGTTTCTTTTGTCTAGTAACACTTCCACAGCTAGACCCATAAACTTTTGGACCAAATTTACGCAAAATTCTCACCTTTCCGGTGGTTTATTTATGCCTGTAATTAAATTACGAATGTTATATAAAATACTACTCTTCAATTTCAACTCCTTACCGAAAATTTCTTTGTTGAAAGCGTTCCAACTTGCGGCAAATTTATTGTTGAGGTATGGTAAGTATTCTCTGACTAGCGTCCAAATGTAGTAGTCGTTGATGGTTTCTTTGGCGGAACTTGTTATAATTCGGGCTACTTCCGATAGGTAAGCCGGAGATGTGACTATTACTTCTGTCGAATAATCAATAGTTGCGTCTGGGTACATTTTTGCAACTATATCACCGATGGCCAACTGAAAAAAAAAAACAATATAAAATGAGAGGCAAATCATTGAAGTCTAGATGGAATTAAAATAATTCATTTCACGGAAATAAAATAACAATTTCTTAATAAATATTTCAAAGCCGCCGTAACAGGCAACAGTTGAAGTTTTATCATTCATCAGTTAATGGTAAGCTATGGTATATGGTATTTCATATACTTTATAGGCAGAGCCGACGGTTTGACGGGCCCCAAATTATTTTGTTTCGATAAAACAATGGTCTATTTTCCTATACCAAATATGTTTGAATTTAAATTAAACTCTCAAACTGGTCCCATTGACTGCCAACCAATAAACAAGTCATGTTTGAAAGTTACTTTCGGAATGAATCGTATATGTTATTTTAGAAGTTATTCTAGATTTTTATTTTTCCCGGCTTTGCGGTCTATCTGAAATTTTTATAATCAACAGACTCTTGAGACGAATATAAGATAACTTAACCCAACTTGTGTATGTATGTAGGGTGTTGGAGGTCAAAGATAATCCTCGTGGCACCCAGGCCCCATTGGGCCCCTTGTGCCTCCCCCTGCGCTCTCTCCAGCTATGTCAACCAGCCTAGGTAGTTAACGAAGGCTAGGACGCAGCTCAGAGGTGCGTTCCTGATTCCGTCCATAGTCGGCCATGGATCCCCAGCAAGCGTTCCGTGTATTCAACCAGGTCAGGACATTCACATAAAATGTGAATGAAGTCCCATTGACTGCCAACCAATAAACAAGTCATGTTTGAAAGTTACTTTCGGAATGAATCGTATATGTTATTTTAGAAGTTATTCTAGATTTTTATTTTTCCCGGCTTTGCGGTCTATCTGAAATTTTTATAATCAACAGACTCTTGAGACGAATATAAGATAACTTAACCCAACTTATCTATATGCTATTTCTTTTCATTTCGTCAAACTGCCGTGTTAATCATAGACGTCGTATCTACGTTTAACAAGTGGTTAAATTTTTAGTTCAAGAATGCGTTGTGTTTTTTTTCTTCGAAGATAGCGCCTATATACGTGCTCTAAGAAGCAGGTTTTAATTGTTTGCTATATTCTTGTATCTTTTACCTTAAACAGATTAAGAAAAAATAATTTCTTCGTTTGTGCTTTGATGGGGAAAAGTAAAATCTAAAGTAACTTACAGATGTGATCTCTATATGCCTAACACGGGGTACACTTAAGATGACAAGAATTTGATTGAAACAAAGCGGGACAGCAGGGGAGGTTATTAAGACCAAATACTGGCGCCATCGTAAAAGTCGAAAATCGACTAATACTAGGATTTGGATAAACATAGAAAATAGAAAAACTATTGTATTATTATCAATATGATTTTGAGTTGGGTTGGGCACGGATGTTTTTTTGTTTTAAATTTTGGCACAGTGATCAAAACATGTTTGTAATATTAAAAAAAAATATGTGTTCTTCATTATGAGTGATAAATTGTTTTGCCACATTTATTTAAATTAAATAAATATTGTTTGGTAAAAGAAAAATTTATTTTTCTTATCGTTTCTTATACCTAGAGATTCAAATTTTAACCATTTTCTTGAGCCATATCTTCTTCAAACATATGGCGTTTGTACGATGTAATTTTTTTTTAATTTAGTTATTTGTAAGGAATGATTTATGTTCATTTTTAAGAAAACACATATTTTTCCAACATATGAAGCTGATTGTGGCTACGTTGATGCAAATATTTGAGATTAAACCTTGAACACGAGATGGACATCATTTTGTTTCCTGAACGGCCAGGCCGAAATGGCGTCTTTGCTATTTTGTATAGCAGGGATATGGAATAATAAGTTGTAAGGAATACTATCCAGTCAAACATAATAATATATTTATTTCAATACGATTCAATAAAATGGCAATAAAAATATGTTTCAATGGTACTATTATCCTATAATGTGTCTTTTTAGGGTCCATCTACGTATAAGCCCTGATTTACTTTCTATGCTGTCGGTTTATCTTCTTCCAGTATTACAGAAAGAAACATTTTGTTTTGATTTTCCCACAGTCGCAATACAATACGCGTCAAGTCCCAAAAGTTTATAAATTGCGATGGTGAAGATTGCTCTTGTATTTAATGGATAACTACGGTTCGAATATAAAACTAAAAGTTTGAAATCGATCACCATGTTGCAAAACCACTGATGTAAAAACACACACACACAGTGAGCGCGTAAAGTATGGAACCATGAGAAAATCTCTGAGACGGTTGGTAATTTCTCGAACAGGTCGATATTTAATTATTTAAATACACATTTCTGTGAAAAGTTTAATTTCCGATCATCAACTGAGTTATGACGTCATC
Source organism: Aphodius sticticus (assembly GCA_963966075.1). Taxonomy (NCBI): domain Eukaryota; kingdom Metazoa; phylum Arthropoda; class Insecta; order Coleoptera; family Scarabaeidae; genus Aphodius; species Aphodius sticticus. Next base: position 85,719,254 of record OZ014506.1, on the reverse strand, counting down.
GACTTTTTTTTCAAAAGGCAACCCCATATTTAATTGCCTAATGGCATCGGAAATATTTTATGGTCTCACATAAGAAAATGTTTAAAAAAAGACAGTTGAAAATTGTAAAATTGTGATAAGTTAAGGGGAAAATAGATTTGCGAATTAAATATGAAATTGCGTTTTGAGTAGAATTAATTGCTCTGAAAACGAATCTGAGCTCCTAAATTTTTAATCGAAAAAAAGTGAGGTGAAAATGAAATAAAGTAAAAACCGCCATTTTGGTAATTTTTGCAAATTTATACCAGCTTATACCAGCGTAGTCCTAGAAACCTCAAAATGGTCTCATAGTCAACTTTAATCTTTGCACTATTGAAAACTACCTGAAAAGTTCCCAAATGTTCTTGATGCATTTACAGCGATTCTTTAAGTGGGATGCGGGCGGCACCATGTAAGAAAGTGAAAAAGCGCAATAACCTGAGGTGTTATGCAGCTTTTGATCTCAGATTCGCATTCAGCGCAAATACATTACTCTAAAACGCCTATTCGTCTGCATTTTTCTCGAAAATTTTACAAATTTTGTGAATTACCTTTAAGACAATCAACAGATCTATTAATAACAATACAAAAAATATGGGGTTGCCATTTAAAAAGTGTCGATGACGTCAAAAACAATATTGAAGGTCGGAAATTAAATTTGATGTATGTATATTTTGATAATTAAAAATCGACGTGTCCGAGGATTTTTTAAAATAACACAAACGAAATGGCAGATCATTTTGATAGACGTCACATTTTGAATATAAATGACTTTGGATAGTCTAGAAAAATATAATGCAATTTGATAAAATTCTAGATTAAAATTTCAAAACTTTGAACTATAAGCTGTAAAGGAAGCACAATGTGAGAAGAATATTGATTCTGCACTAGTCAAATACCATAGCTATGAAGTTCATGGTACACGTTTTAATTTCAGCCTACTTAGAGAATTCTGTTCTGTTTGTGCAGGGTAAAAAAATGGGGTGTTTCTTGATATTGTGTGTCACAGACACAGCATAAATACCTACATCACTGATACACAATTTCCAAACTATGGAAACATTTCTGCATACATTATGTACATTAGGAAATGCTAAACATTAAAAGTTTGGAAAGAAATGATACCACTCGATATACAATCGTAAATCAATGTATCAGATATTTCAGTCAAAAATATCGACGATAGAAAGTATCAAATTGATGAATAACTCAATAAGAGGACAAGTACTTTACCTGCGGTACAGTTTCAGAAAGTTCACGTATCGTTATAAGGTGACAAGTTTGTATTGGGTCCTGAAACTGTGACGAGTCTGGCTTGATCTCGGCGATGCGTTTTTCATAGTTGTATAATGTCCTGCCAAATCGATCCGCTTCCTCCTTGGTGGCGCTGAAGTTTATAACAACGTCGGATATGAACTGTACGTATGCTTTCTCTATCTAAAATTAATAGTTGCGATAACATTGCTACGTTTAGACAGGCTGTTAAACTTTGTTGCTTACCGCATCGTCGTTGCGACTGTTGAAGTAATAGGTTTTGTCGGGTAGACCAAGACTAGATGGAGATATCTTGATGATGCTGCTCCCTGGACTGTTAGGGTGAGGTTCCACGGAAATTTTCGTCCACGGGGTGATACCGTATTTGACTTGGAGGTTTATCAACAAGGACGTTCCATCGTGATCAGCCATGTTCCAGTTCTTCATAATTCTCCAACCTCCTGCAAAGATAAAAGATTCTTTAGTCTTATTGAAATACAAACAGCAGAAAGTGATCTATTGCAAAGAAATCCCTATGATAGCAGACACAAAATGGTGGTATTAGAACATACTTTTGAGGAAAATACCAAAAATACAGAATAAACAGAATAATAAATAAAAAGTAGTTCCCAGGTTATGCGGTGCAATGTTAATAATAATGTATGACGCTTCACTATCTATGTTGTGAGTTCTTCAGAGATAAATGAATAACAATCAATAATCCACATTTAATAACATGATACTTTTGAGTGAGATTTAAGCAAACATGATTTAAAAAGGTGTGCGCATTAGAACAAATACATTGCGTGCGTTCTGCCACTTTAGGCGCTAACCGCTTGAACTCAGCGGACGGCGGCAATTGGGCAGCAACAACATGAACGCGACGGCCATTGGTTTCTGAGTTCAAGCGCTTAAGCGGCTTAAAGTGGCAGAACGCACCCATTGTCTATCCAATCTAATTATTTAAGCATTATAATAATAAATGTTGTGCAATATCTTTATTCATTATGTACCCAAAAACTAATAATTTGAGCACTCAATAATAAATATTGACCATCATACACAGGGTAATATATATCAGCCCGACAAATTGGGTATCCGTAACTGCATGTTTTGCATGACAGAATATTTTATTTTGGTATTTAAAAGTCTTAATTAATTTATGAGAAATTTATGAACGGTTTAAATACTTTAATATCTTTGGTATGCGATATTGTGCGATAAGTGCATGTTCAAGTCATTTCTATTTTTTTTTAATATGATCAATAATTTAAGTACATATTAAAACATATTTCTTGAAATATTTAGTACCTTCCTAGACTTTTGCAGTATACTCGAGAAAATCACTTGAAATGTCTTTGGCAATAATATGATTTTGCGCTCTATACAGTGCCGGCCTTAAGGGGGGGGGGGGGGGGGCGGGCGCCGGGTGAGTTGGGGCGCCCGGGGCGCCCCAACTCTTTGAACAGGTATTTTGGTAAGTTGTCAATTTGCGAATAATTAATCAATAACAATGGACCGTCGATGGAATCCTCCCAGCGTAACTTTTCTTAGTTGAATTGCATTTGATGTTCTGAGCGGTTATAACAGATGGCGCTGCAAGACACAGAGCTCCCGGAAGTTTACATGTAGACGCTCACATTCCAATTTTAATATGTAGATTTGCCAAAACCGACGTTAAATAGTTAACGATCTCAAGGAAAACGAGTCCAAAATAATTTAAAATGTATCTGCGTGGTGTTGTCATCGATTAATTAATTTATTGCCTTTGGAAACATGGAGAAGATCGTACATTTTGTAACATCGAAAGTTTGGCTGCGAAGAAAATAAATCGAATCTAATCTTATAAATATTAATGCCGACAACCTTGTCTTCAGTTGTCGTCCGATCGCACTAGGCACGTCAAATATAGACGGTTACGTGCGTAGGTATATTACAAGAAAACGGATCAAACGATCTATAGAGAAGTCTACGAGATACAAGAAAGTTAACTTTGATCTGATCACGTCATCTAAACAATGTCCAATGAAATAATGCAATGAATTAGATCACAACGAAAGATATCAATATAAAAATCACATTCAGAAATAGTTACTAAACTAAATTATTCTCAATAGTATATTCGATATTAACGACGAGATATATTCAGGCATAAGCTTATTACAAGCTATATCGGACCTGGCGTTGAATCAAAGCTCAGATCAATAAATAAAGGTCAGCATTCTTTTACATACAACGAAAACGAATAACGTAATAACCACAAACAATATAAAGAAAGGGGTTCTCAACAGAATATCATGTCCTCTGGAATATAAATAACTTCAGATTATTCTTAATTGAACGTCAGATCGTTCTGGCGCATCCACCATTGTAATGTTCGGAAATGCACACCTCCATTTACATAAAAAATAAAGCACTGAGAAACACTAATTCTGTTGTTTTGTAATGATACTTAAAATAAATATCTCTGTCAATCTGACTCTTAAAAAATTTGAATGGGGTGCTATTTATTGAATTTTACCACAGTTAACAAAAATTTCTTCATTACTTGCACAAAAGGTAGGGCGCCCCTGGCGCCCCAACTCACCCGGCGCCCGCCCTCGCCCCCCCCCCCCCTTAAGGCCGGCACTGTATAGAGCGCAAAATCATATTATTGCCAAAGACATTTCAAGTGATTTTCTCGAGTATACTGCAAAAGTCTAGGAAGGTACTAAATATTTCAAGAAATATGTTTTAATATGTACTTGAATAATTGATCATATTTAAAAAAAATAGAAATGACTTGAACATGCACTTATCGCACAATATCGCATACCAAAGATATTAAAGTATTTAAACCGTTCATAAATTTCTCATAAATTAATTAAGACTTTTAAATACCAAAATAAATTATTCTGTCATGCAAAAAATGCAGTTGCGAATACCCAATTTGTCGGGCTGATATATATTACCCTGTGTATGATGGTCAATATTTATTATTTAATGCTCAAATTATTAGTTTTTGGGTACATAATGAATAAAGATATTGCACAACATTTATTATTATAATGCTTAAATAATTAGATTGGATAGACAATGTATTTGTTCTAATGCGCACCATTGTAATGTTCGGAAATGCACACCTCCATTTACATAAAAAATAAAGCACTGAGAAACACTAATTCTGTTGTTTTGTAATGATACTATCATTGAAAAATAAAATCTTATTGCATTTATTATTGTCAAATTAAAATGTTAACTTCAATATTCAATTTAGTTTAATAAGTGTAAGCTAATTAGTTTACAAAGTTTAACAGATGTCGACGATCTTCGTCATGCTTGAGCCGAAAAACTAAATAATTTTAAAGCCATAATTTTAATATACAGCCAGCCAAACTAAGCTACTATTATTACTACAACTGTATTTCCCTTTTACATTTTGCGCAACAAGCTTGATTTCGTCCTTCTACTAAATTTTTGTTAAGAAATAAGCAACCAAATATGGTTTATTACTTTAATTACACTTTAGAAATTAATTTAATAATATAATGGTTGATGTTTGCATTCAAACTATACCTTTAATCTCATAATGAACTTTTGCTTGGATTTTATGAATATTTGTGATTACGTGTTAGGGACGTCTTAAGGTATTATTTTTATTATCAGATAAGGTTCAAAGTACAGTCTAACGTATAGTATAGTTGTATTGCAATTGATCCTTTATTTTTAAACCGTCTTAGTCCTCTTAAACAAAACCGGAATATAGTACCAAACATTGAAAACACAAAAGGGCAAGATGTTCGTGCAAGGTATAATAGGATAGCCACAACAAACAACGACTACATCAAACCATTGATGGAGTTTATTGGTTATAAAATCACGCACATTTATTTTTAAATTATTTTTATGAAGCTACTTAAATCCTACGTAACGTACTAATCATTAATTATGTGCTTGTCTAGGTTGCCTTTTAAGCCGTACTAATATCTATTTTTATGCATTATTTTATGGAAATACTCTAGAAACCAGTTGACGCATGCAGTTTCGGTATTGTGTTACATCACAGATTTACATCGTGTTAATATAATAAAAAAACGTTGTCTTAAATACACATATGTACACAAACACCATAGCTACAACCGATAAATATGCGTTACCTTGATAAAAATTTGCATCTAGATCTACCATCAATCCATACTCATCCCGAGGCGGTTAGACATATTGACATTTCATTAAATTGCAGTCGTTCAATTCTCCGAAAGAAAACAATACCTCGTTCTTTATTTTGCATGGTTATAGAATCCAGTTTTTAGCGACATGGTATTAATTAGACTTCAGATAGGATTAAGGCGTAGTGTACTGCTAGCCAAGTCTATAAATACCTACCATGGTGGTTTACTTCACCTTTAATAGGGGGATCGATCGTGAGGGTTGCAATTTTAGAATTGCTGTGAGCACAACCGAGATGAGCTTAAACTTTTCTCGTTTCTCTTCAGTGCGCAAGTTTTTTTGGCGTTGTCGCAGCGTCTTAACCAGAGCTTGTTTATTTTTAGTTACTTCTGGCGAATAGACCCTTTTGCGCGGAGTATCACAATTCCTTACCTTCTTAGCAAACAGCTCGCCATATTTCACACTTTTCCTCGAGATAATCGCACTGTCGAGAAGTCATCGAACTCTTTTGTTGTTCTTGGGTACACATAGATATTATTCATCCATTGTCAACAATTACAACAATGATTGTGAATTATTACCATACCAAGTTCATCCAACAAAAAGCAGAAGACAAGTGGCAACTCTTTATTACATATTTTATGAAATTATAAGTCAAATCAATAAAGATTCAGGTTTGGTTTATAAATATCTTCTACATACCAAATAATTCTCCTAGTTGATAATTGTCCTTCTAGTCAATGTTACAAATACTCCATTTCGACTTATCCGAAGAGGTAAATCAATCATGTCCGGAACATGTCCGCAGGAGTGTATCTCAAATGTCCTTACCATCTTTGCCACAATAACCTTTAGTTGATGAATAGCAATAGTTTTGGCTAAAATTTAAAACGGTTGGTACTATACAACAAAACGCAATAAAAGCACTGCACCTATACAGATTCTGCTTCCAGCACCAAATGGCATATAGGCATTCGAATTAAATTTATCTCTGTTCTCAGGCAAAAATCGCTCAGGGTTAAATTCTTCGGGATTTTCATAGTATTCACCGGACATGTGCATTACCTGAGCTAAGATCGCAACTGTGGTTCCTTCTGGCAGTTCGTTGTCATCTAAAAATATTAACGTAAAATGAAAATTCGCGAGTTGGTACCTATAGATTGTGGTTTAACATTATCTTTACACTAAACTGTTCATTTGCCTATTTTTATTACTATTTCGGCACATTGTAATGAAATTCATCAGGCGAATCCCATGCTTTTCAATTTTGAAAAGAGAAACTGCACAAGAGGAGCTGACCAAGGCACCTTAATTATTCCAGAGAATGTCTCAAACTTCATCACAAAAACATATCTTTTTCAGCCAAACATATTTTTTAAGTTATGGAACATCAAGATTGAGCAAAGTTGTATATGGCCCGCTATATTTGCCGGTGAGACAATGTATGTACATTAGGTTGGTCCAAATTTATACCTAGCAATTTATTTTTTTTTTGCTGGAGGGCATGGATCCCCCAATCTATTCCCTTCCAGAAAAAAAATTTCACCAAAATTTGAGAAAAATCTGTTAACGATAACACGTGACACCGAGAACCCCAAATTTCCCATTTGAAATACATTGGAAAAATGCATATTTTTTTTCCTTTTCTTTTCACGTTTCGGACTTATAAAAAAGGCTGCGGGAGATTATCAGAAATTGTTCACAACTCTCAAATCCACAACAACATTTTTTTCACCGCCCCCATCCTCTCCTGCAGTACCCTCAAAATGAGGCAAAATTTTCCCCAAATTTACAATTTTACAAAGTTACGTGATTTATTATTTTTTTGGCATTTTTTATTTTTCTTTATTGGATTATTGACATGCTTTTGTCATTTATTAACTAATTTAAGATTTTTAAACAATTACCTTTTGTTTAAACAAAAATAGACGATGTTACGCACACATTTTTCTAATTTTGCTGAAATTATTATAATATTAGCATTTTTTCATTTATTAACTAATTTGCAATTGTTTAAACAAATACCATTTGTTTAAACAAATATATACATTGCAATGGACAGAATTGTCTATATATTTTGCATAAATTATTATTAGATTATTATGTTTTTTTGTCATTTATTAACTAATACAAACAATTAATACAAATACATAATAATAGTTTAACAAATATGTTCATTGTTACGAACATATTTTTTGTATTTTTTGCAGAAACTATTATTAGATTATTGGCATTTTTTTCATTTATCAACGAATTTGCGATTCTTTAAACAAGTACCATTTGTTTAAACAAAAATTTACAATGTTTTTCCATTTTTCTTTTTGTGGAAATTATTATTGTTACATTGTTGGTATGTTTTTGTAATTTGTTACTTAATGTGCAATTGTTTGAACAAATAAATTTGTTTAAACACTAATATATATAGTTTCTAGTCGGCAAAAAATATTATAGGATTTCTGTTCTTTTTGTAATTTTGTAGGTTTTACGATATCTGTCAAACCAGTAATGTGGTTGCACTACTATTTATTATTATAGATTCTAATTGAAATTGTTAACAAATTAGGCAAGCAAAAAAGGACAAGAAATACGTTAATGTTTTTTGCCAAAGAGATACTAATGTATATTTTTGTTTAAACAAATAGTATTTGTTTAAAAAATTGCAAACAGTTTAATTAATGAACACTGCTAATAATCTAATAATAATGTCTCAAAAAAATACAAAAAATATGTCCGTAACATTGTATATTTTTGTAAACAAACGGTAATTGTTTGAACAGTTGACCAAAAAAAATGTAAATAACCAAAAAATAACCCATGAGGCTAAAATAATAATTTCCTTTAAAAAATAGAAGTTATGACCGCAACATTGTATATATTTCTTTAAACAAATGGTATTTGTTTAAACAATTGCTAATTAGTTAATAAATGACAAAAAAAGCCAATAATTTAATAATTTCTGCAAGAAATGGAAAGATATGTTTGTCACATCGTATATTTTTGTTTAAGCAAATGGCAATTGTTTAGACAATTTCGAATTAGTTAATAAATGACACAAAAACATGTCAATAATCCAATAATAATCATTTCTGCCAATCAAATAATAAAACACGTAATTTTGTAAAATTGTAAATTGGGGAAACTTTTGTCTCATATTTAAGGTACTATGGGGAGGGTGGGGGATGACGAACAAAAAATAGTGGTTGTGGATTTGGCCCTTGGGGAGTTCTGAATAATTCCTGATAATCTCCCGCAACTTTGTTTTAAAATCCGAATCGTGAAAAATAAAGGGATAAAATATGCATTTTTGCAACGTATTTTAAATGGGAAATTTGATGTGGTCGGTGGCACGTGTTAACGTTAATCGATTTTTCTCAAATTTGGGGGGAATTTTTTCGAAAAGGAGCAGATTTGGGAGTATCGTTGCCCTCTAGCGAAAAGTCCGTTTTTTGGACGACCCTAATGTACATAGTACATACTACATACTAATATTTAAAGGTTTTCCAGTTTTTCTCACTACATATCCAACGATGGTGTAATATCTAAGAATTTCGTTCACAAAACATTCTATGTATTTCATTTCTTGAACGTCTTTCAGCGTAATTTCCGTCGTTTGATTATTCCCCAAAACGTCAATAGTTTCTTGTAGGATTCTTTGTTGGACCACTTCGTTTCGTGACAGTTCATGTAGAATCCATGTTGTTGCTAAAGCACCTGTGTCGTGGCCCTTAAATTTACTGTTAGTACACATGAAATTTAATCTGACAGCCTACTTACAGCTTCAATTATAGTGTTGATATTATCAATTATCCTATCATCACTCATCCCACCGTCAATCATCACCTGTATACAATTGCGATCTTTCAAGTGTTCGGGAATCATTTTGTGCCGATAGAACACATCTTTAGCAAGTGCATTCAATCTTTTAGTTGCTTCTTGTGTATCAGTATAATTCTTTGAAAATTTGTGGACGACATCAGGAATGAAATAAACTGAGAATAGTCTATCCTTTAGTAGATTGAAGAAACTGTTTCGTGCCTCAGAGTAATCAATCACTTGCTTCGGATCAAGATCAATAGATGCAGCTGACATAGATTCTATAAAGCAAGCTCAGTTATTCTAGTAACCTATCTGCAATTAGTGGGATGGTATGTATACCTATAAGTACGTTTAAAAATATTTCGTGTGTATACAGTTGTATGTCAATTGGTTTATTAGGACCTTCTTGCATGACAGTTTCACAGAGTTGGTCTATGTAAAATTGAGATTTGGACAAGAGTTTACTTAGAAAATCATTACCCATGGCATGATTAACCAAATGTCTATCAATTTTCCATTGTTTCGCTAAAATATACTCTATCACATCAATTTATAGGAATTTACTGGTATAATTACCTGATCGGATACTAGCTATTCCCTGTCCAAGGTATGGTTCGAATGAGCTGCTTACATACGTCCGCTCCCAATTATCTTTAGACGTAAGGACTTTCTGAGCATACTCCGCGTTAGATGTAAATACAACTGGTTTAAATGGCTTAATATGAATTTTGAATATTGGACCAAATTCTTCATAAAGATTCAATATTATTCGCTGTACACCTACTAAAATTTGGTTATCTATGGGCTTCGTGTATATTTTAGGTTTCAAACTTACCTCTGGACGTAGCAATGATGTATATCAAGTGAAATATAGATGGTCCAGGGATTTGTTTTGTACCCTTGTCTCCATTTCGAAGAATTGAGAGTAACAAACACAATATAACTATTGAAACCAAAAATATCGTGAAAAACATTACTAATAAATAATTACGCTTACATAGTAGTGAGGTCAACCAATAAATTGTAATTTGTGAGTTTTATGTTTGAAAGATAAATGTATTTATAGCACTTGAAAAATGGACGATTTGAGGTCACCTTCGATAACACTAGTCTACAAATATTCACTTTTTTCATACTTTTTTTCATATTGTTGGCTAGATAAAGTTTCGAATAACCGCGTAAAAAAAGGTATAACGATATTAAAAATAAGCGATAATAACATCCATGCTCTTCTAATCCGAATGGCAACAATGTACTATTAAATAAAGCGTTAACGTGGTCTGTCTGTTCAGGTTCAGTACCGAAGGGGGATGACCGCAGCCCAGGACCTCTACAACATTCATCCAAGCCTCATAGCAATATCAGTTTCATATTTTCCCCAAATTTTAGTAACAATTTCGACTCTTGTTAAACGTGATAATATATTGATGTATTTATTTTTAGTTGTATAAGTTTAGGCGGTAGGTTACGGCATTCGATACCAAGAAAGAACACATGGAGCGCTGGGGGTCGAGTTTTTTTTGGTATCCCTTTGTCACCAGTTTGCAGTATGAGTTAGATTATACTAATAATAGTAATAACACAGTATGCAGTATCCAGAATTCATGAAAAAATGGCTGGAATTCATACCTACACCTACAATTACAACAACTATATTACCAAATTCCCGTTTATTGCCCTCATATTCTTGTCGAAGGACTCGCTCGTTTTCTAGGTCACACCTAAAACTGAGCGTTGTAAAACTGTTATGACAATAAAAAAAGCGTCAGTCAAGAAATCATCAGCGTTAAGTAAAGCTAAGAAGTTTTAAACAATGGCTGTTATAGAAACCATGGGAGGATAATAGATAATCTTTTTCATCATGTTGTCTGAAAATATGGCTTAACGACGGTTCCCCATGAACTTAATTCAATGCTCAGTAGCAACTTGAGTTCTGTACTTCCTGACGACTTTTCATCATACAACTTTTCCATGAATGCGTCAAATACAGTATCTGTGTAAGTTATAAAACGTATGGTTTTGGTTAAAACCGTGAAAATTGAAGTCCTAACAAAAACAGCAAATATTGCCGCATTAAAAAAATCGGGTAGAAAGTGGGAACTTCTGTGGACTCGGCCATTTTAGTCCGAGAGAAAAGTAAAAAAAAGCCACCCTAGTTTAATACCAAACTTAGGAAACAGCATAGGCGAAGAATTTTGAGTGAGGTATGATAGAATAGCTATACCAAACAATCATTTTTCCATGCCATTTTTCTTTGTCATGGACGACCCTGTATATATAACACATATTTTTATGAGGTACTTAAAGCCTACGTAGCATACTAATCATTAATTTATGTGCTTGTTTAGGTTGCCTTTTAAGGCGTACTAAAATCTATTCTTATGCATTATTTTAAGGAAATAACTCTAGTAACCAGTTGGCGCATGCAGGATCTACATTATGTTACATCACAGACTAAGATCCTCCTAATATGATAAAAGAACGTTGTCTTAAATTCACACGTGGGCGCTCCCATATTCTCATCCAAACCACAACCGATAAATATGCGTTACCTTGACAAAAATTGTATCTAGATCTATCATTTCACTGAATTGCAGTCGTCGCGCATCGTGGAATTCTCAGAAGGATACCAATAACATCGTTTTTTTCGCGTTTTTATAGCAGCTAGTTCTTAGTGACCGGGTAGTAATTAGTAATAACTTCAGATAGGATTAAGGCGTGTTGTACTTCTAGCAAACTTAAAAATACTTACAACGGCGGGTTTATTTCACCTATAATAGGGGTTATCGATCGTGAAGGGGTATTTTTAGAGTTGCTCCGAACACAACCGAGATGAGTTTAAACTTTTCTCGTTTCTCTTTTGTGCGCAAGTTTTTTCGATGCCGTCTCAGTGTCTCGACCAGAGCTTCTTTATTTTTAGTTACCTACTTCTCGCGAATAGACCATTCTGGGCGGAGGGTCACAATTCTTTATCTTCTTCGCGAATAGTTCGTTAGATTTTCCGAGAAGTTCGCGAGAAGTCAGCGAACCCTTTTGTTGTTCTTGGACATAGATTTGATTCATTCCGGTGTAATAAACGTTGAATACTAGTTCTAAAATATTGAATGACATTGTCAACAATTACAGTAGTGTGAATTATTAGTTAATATACCAAGTTCATCCAGCAAAAAGCAAAAAACATATGAAAAACGTTTATTATTGACATATTTTTCTAAATTAGAAGTCAAATCAACAAATATACAGCTTTGGTTTATAAACATCTTCTACAACCTATTACTTCGTGTAATTTATCACTTTCCTTCTAGTCATTGTTACAAATACTCCATTTCTACTTGTCCGGAGAGATAGATCAACCATGTCCGGAAAATGTCCGCAGGAGTGTATCTCAAATGTTCGGACCATCTTTGCCGCAATTAGCTGCAGTTAATGAATAGCAATAGTCAGCGCCGCAAATTAAAATTTGGCGCCCCATTCCGTTATAACATTGAAAATTAAAACAACATATTCCAGTATTCAATTAGCTTTGAAGAAGCGAGCAACATGGTTCGCGAAACGTCAGCATTAACAAATCTTGACACACGGCATAACCCGGAAGCAGTTTATTTTCTAAACATAATTCTTTTAGAAGTATTCATAATATGTTTATAATATAAAATATTTTAGAGTAGCACATTTATTTAGAGTTATATGTATAACATTAAACGAATATACTGTAAAGTAAAAAAAATAACAAAAGACTCGTACTTGTTATATAGCTACAAAAAAAAACATTTATTCTCACTTAAAATTATTTTTTGTAACAACGTTTAGCAGTGTAGCTTGTGTCATATTACATTGTAACTCTTCTTGCTTTCACGGATACAAAATCTTTAATTAAATTACTTTTTTTAATCTAGGATCTTATTTTCTATTGATATTAATGCGAAGCTGGAGAGTCGTTCCTGGCTCATTGTAAATAAACGTAAATAATTTTTAATGATTTTTAATTTGGAAAAATTTCTTGCACCGCACCGGAGGCAAAGGAAATGGGCAAAGTTCAACATTCGAAGAAGAATAACAAAATTAGGAAAATTTTCAGCGAATTTGTTTTCATATATGTAATTTAGTGATCCGTCAGGAGAAATGGCACTTTTTAACAAATATATTATGCTTTTAATTTCTTTTAATAAAGATTTACCGTCAATATCTTGATCTTCCATATTGTCTCTATCACTGAGTGTTAACTGAATATCTTTGCAATAATTTAATAAATCGTCATCAGTCGATTCTTTTAATGTTTGCAGATTATGAATTAGTTTAAAGTTTCCATGATGTTGCTGTAATAGTTGAAACCTTTCTTGAAGGGAATATAGGTACAGTCTAGAATTGCAAAATAAAAAGTTATTTTAAAATATTCTTTTGGGTTTTTATAGGCTGATCTGGTGCCTCATAATGGAATAGTTTCGTCTTTTTCCGTATTCGGACATCTGGAAAAACGGGATCTATGTCTAATTGTTGAGCTGTATTCGTTGTTGAAGTAATATTTTCAAAATTTTCATGACTTCTGCGACTTTTTAATTCGTTTGTAATATTATTCAAGGCTTGTGTCACTGTTAGAATATTGTATGTCGGAGTCTGCATCATTTTACTTACTACGTTAACTAAATTTAATACATCGTACCAAATATGAACTGACAATAAAAATGTGTATGTAAATATCTTTGAAATAATATTTTCAGCTTGTACTCTTGCATCTATATCTTTAGAATCATATTCTGAAATGTCAGTAAGGGCCTGATATATTTGTTTTAAATTTATTTTAAGCGCTCTGGTTGCCTCAACACGACTTTTCCATCTAGTAGCAGCCAGCGGCTTTAACGTCAAACTTGTTATATATTTTTTTAATATTGCCCAACGTTTAACGGATACTGAAAAGAAATTATACAATTTCTGTATTATTCTAAAAAAAATACAGTTTCAAATGAAATCTTAGCCGCGTCGTTAATTACTAAATTTAATGTGCCCATTCATCAGAACACGGTATAAAGAAACCTCTTCAATGTATTTCAAGTATTTTTGGTTGGAGGCCTTCCCACGCATGTTAGCAGCATTATCATAAGCTTGCCCTCGTACATTAGAAATATCGAGATTCATTATTTTGAAATGTTTAGTAATAAATTCGAACAACCCTTGAGCATTGGTGTCATCAAGTATCAATTGATTAAAACAAAAAAAAACTCTGCAATACGGAAATATTAAGGTAATCTACAGTGAACTGCACTTGCTCGGAGTAAACATTTTGCTTTGTACTTCGAGATGCCGCCCCCCTTGACAAGGCGCCTTTGTGCGGTGCACAACCTGTACACCCATACGCGGTGGCCCTGGCAATGGTTTTGGATAAAATTTAAATATGCGTATTTTTTTCATTTATTTTTCGGAAGTAATAAAGAAATCTGTATCAATATACGCACAGAACTATTTATTTGCCGAAAAAAATGTATTTATCTAGAATCATAGGTAGAAAGAATGTTTATTTGTGTACATTACAATTTGTATATTATAAGGCACGAATATAAGGAACGGGTGAAAGGAGGATGATTTTAATTAATAAAATTATTGGTTGGGTTGAAATGCGATATTTCAAGGTTGTTTACAACCTTGTTACAATTACATTATTACAATGTGTGCAAAAGATACACAGTTTCATGCAAAACGTTGCAATCTTAGATTTAAAAAAAATTTAAATAATCCGTTTATTCAACTTTTAAATTAATTGTACATGCTAATTTAGAACTTGTAAAAGATAATTGAATAGTTGTGGACAATCAGCTGTAAATATTTCTATTAGTAAATGTAATAAAGACGCCATTTCGGCTAATCCTGATAGGTGGAGCCACCACATCCACTTCATGGCCGCAGGAGTTTATCTCAAATGTAAGCACCAGCTTTGCCGTGATAAGTTTCAATTGATGAACAGCGATTGTTTTAGCTAAAATATTGAAATGTACGTTGATATTTAATAATAAATCAACGAGCTTAATACACTACCTATACAATTTCTACCTCCGGTAGAAAATGGTATATAAGCATTGGGATTCAATTTATCTCTGTTTTCGGGTAAAAACCTATCAGGATCGAACACGGTGGGGTTCGAATAGTATTCCTCGGACATGTGCATAGCGTGGGTCAAGTAGACTATGGTAGTCCCCTGTGGTAATTCAATGTTGTCTAAAAACGTAATTTTGTAAGTAAATATTTTTTGTATTTATTACTCTAATTATCTTTTATTTGTATTGTGTATAAAAACTTACTTAACTTCATTGCCTTTCCTGTTTTCCTCCACAGCAAATTAAAAGTGGTGTAATGTCTCAAAATTTCGTTCACAAAACAGTCAATGTATTTCATTTCTTGAATATCTTTTAATTTAATTTCTTTGTTTGGATCCCTACCTAATAATGTATATGCTTCACTGAAGATCTTTTCTTGAACTGCTTTATTTCGAGACAATTCGTATACAATCCATGATGCTGCTGATGAAGTAGTATGATGACCCTTAAATTTACAATTCTGAGTTAGGCCACTAATCGATTTATAATAGTTTTTTAGAACGACCAAACATGTACATTACTACAAAACGTCAACAAAACACGAACAGTGAAAAGTCAAAAATTGAAAAGGTGTCAAGAGGTGTAGCAGAAAGTACTAGTAACATTGGTTTTGTGAGTTAGTCGTGACTCTGGAATGAACAAAATTTTAATTTTAAATCGGAGTTTTGGGTAACAATACTGGTCATAATTGCTTTTATTTGAATAGAAAGCCGATAATAAATAATATTTTTAGCAGATTTTTACAGTTTGTAGTGATTTTTTGATTATGAGAATACAAAATATCTCAGTCACTTTTTAGTAACTATAGCCGGCTCATTTTCTTTAGAGGGGATTGGTACACTTTTCTATGATAAGCAAATTATTAGCTTGGTGGGTGGTGAAATTATTCAAAATTAAAATCTCAAGTTTCAATTAAACATCTTTCGGAGAATCCAAATCTTTAAATTGTATGTAAGAACTTTCTACTTATCTACTGGCAGCTTTTGAGTATATCCCTTTTAATAAAACAAAAACACGTAAAACTTACCCCTTCAATCATACTATTGATGTTATTAATGATTTTATCATTACTCATCCCACCGTCGATCAACATCTGTATAAAATTACGACTGTTCATAGGTCCTTGAATAAGTTTGTGCTGATGAAGTAGATCTTTAGCAAAGTCGACGAGAACTTTACAAGCTTTTTGGGTATCTGTATAATTCTTTGAATATTTATGGACGATATTAGGAATCAAGTAAATAGTAAAGAGTCTATCCATGGCTAACTGAAAGAATTTCTCTCTGGCGTATCCGTAATCATCAATCCTCGTCTTGTCCAAACAAATAGAGGATGCGGATATTGTCTCTGGAAATAGCGTAATCACTAATTTATTACTCCCTACAATGGTTACGGATACCTAGTATTACATTTAATAATATGTTGTGCATATGCTTCTGTATATCCACAGGTTTATTTAGGAATTCTTTCTTTATATTGTCGCATAGTTTCGAAACATAGAAATCAGTTTTGGATAAAATCACATTGTGAAAATCTTGACCCATTGCACGATTTAGTAATTTTCTATCAATTTTCCATTCTTCCACTAAAATTTAACTATGTACTATGAAAAATAATAAATAAAATAAAAAAAGTGATTAATTAATTACCCGATCGGATAGTTTCTAATCCCTGTCCAAGATATGGTTCTAAAACCTGATGAAAATCCGGTTTTTCGAAATGATCTTTAGACAACAGAATCTGTTCAACATATTCCGTCTTTAAAGTGACTATAAATGGCTTAAAGGGCTTTATATGAATTTTGAATATAGGACCAAGTACTTCATGAAGGTTCATTAACTTTGTCGATGCATCTACAACAATGATATCGTGCTTAAATACTTTACTGGATTCCACAAAAAACTTACCGACGAATGATTTCGAATTCATAAAAATATTTTTCAATTGTAATATAGATGGCGAGGGTATCGCTTTCAGTCCTTTGTCTTCATTTTGGCCAAAATATAACAAACACAACGTCAAAACTATGGAAACCAGAAGTACTTCAATAATCATAGCTGTGGCGGCAACACTCAAGAAGTGAATGCGAAAAGCTTTGTGAATAACATATATCGTATTACCTATGTATCTATAAATTCACTACCCAATTATCATAAGTAAGGTCAGATATACAAGGTTATCATTTATTATATTAACATAGCGGCAATGGAAAAGACAGGTTTGGCAATATTTAATCTCTAGAGAGAAGATTCTAACCACTTTGCTAATGTTGCTTTATTGTAAGCGGCTTAAAATCCTTTTATTTTTGCGGCCATTCAGACGAGTGTGAAAATACCGGTGAAACACTGAAAGAAAATACAAGTTTATTCACTTCTTTTAAGTTGAAGATAAGTCTTACCTGCTACGTGAATTAACAAATTTCCCGAATTAGTAATTGGAAGTATGAAAATAAAAATGTTAGCATTGTTCAGAGTATTTTATATATTACATATCATTAAGTTTTATAAAAAAATGTTTGCTATGCTTTGCTTAGGAGTTTATTTAGAGTGTGTGCTAGTCTATATTAAGTTAAGCAAATTCGAATATTTCAATACAACTAAGCCGACTACAATTTCTAATTTCTACATTCATATTTATCTACGTATATTTATGTCATGCATGTTATGGTATCGAACAAAATCAAGAATTCAAATTATTTTTAATCTTTATTGGAAAGGAATATCTTGACCCATTGCACGATTTCGTAATTTTCTATCAATTTTCCACTTTGAATTCCATTATCAATTTTGAATATAGTACTACATGAAGGTGCATTTTATTGGCGGTGCATTTTATTGTTGTGGTATTTTCGAACCGAAAATTAACAATGTTGTTAAAAATATTGTGCAGGAAATAAGTGTTGTACTTATTTCCTGCAGTATTTAATAGATGCCGCTAACAGAACGGCAGGTCCTCTTAATTTTAATTGAAATTAATGGAGTGAATGTTTAGAAATGTAAGATGAAGGCCTGGACGAGCCTTGGCTAAAACAAGCAGACAAATCTACGGATTTAGGTCCGTTGTGCTTAGATTAATATACGAGTCTACTGGGAACACGCAAAAATTGTCAATTTGCGTCGGAATAAAGATACGATACAAAGTTACTAAGAAAGGTGATTTAGAATTAAAAACAAAAATACCATACCCATTCAGACGGAACGTCATTAAAATGTTCAAATGTTTATTTACTCTCACAATAGATAATTTGCAATGTTTGGTAATTTGATTTGTTATAGATATACGACAAAAAGTTACTAACAAAAGCTGTTTAGAATAAAAAATCTGGCCAGGCACAACCTATGTGAAGTTAGCCCCCAGCCCCCTCTTATGGGAATTTACGTGTATAGAAAAATTCTAATTACTCGAGTACCCTTAGAGATACCGCAACGAAACTAACACTGTTCGAACGACTGTTCTTCGGCCAATCTAAAAGTGGAAAAGTCCGATCCGAAATATGTAAATTGGTGGCCGTAATTAATTAATAACTGATTGGGTGACACGGAATATTTGCAAAAATCGGGATATTCCATGGGCTGTAGCTCGTTAAGCCTTTGTTCAATCTTAATAAAACCAACACCATTCGATTCCCCTCTCCTTCGACTATAGAAATGTCAAAAAGTCCGATCGCAATTACCTAGGTTTGAGGTAGTATGCGTGGGCGAAGGTTGGTGTGTTTTGCGACAGCTTGCGTTGTTAACGTGGACGGCCCGGCCGGCTTCCAGCCCCCTCATATGGGAATTTACGTGTATAGAAAAACTCTAATTACTCGAGTACCCTTAGAGATACCGCAACGAAGCTAACACTGTTCGAACGAGTATTCTTCGGCGAATCTAAAAGTGGAAAAGTCCGATCCGAAATATGTAAATTAGTGGCCGTAATTAATTAATAACTGATTAGGTGACACGGAATATTTGCAAAAATCGGGATATTCAATGGGCTGTATCTCGTTAAGCCTTTGTTCAATCTTAGTAAAACCAACACCATTCGATTCCCCACTTCTTAAACTATATATGTATTGTCAAAAAGTCCGATCACAAATAGTAGAGTTTGAGCTAGAATGCGTGGGCAAAGGTCGGCGTGTTATTGCAGTCCAGGTTTCCGCTAATTAGTGGTCTGAGAAAATTCCTGAACTTTGAATATTTTTATCCAGGGATGCGAGTATGGAAGCATACACCGTTTCAGCAGCACAATATGCATAACCCCTTTTTATCATCCGATTGTAACAACAAATACATAAAGGGAAAAAAGCAGCTTGTCTCTACTTATGGGAGTTATTGCAGGTCAGGTTTCCGATAAAAAGTGGTCTACAAAAATTAACTTTACTTATTTTTACTTCACACATACCTATGAATGTTTAACTTTTTAAGGCGTACAGCGATAGATAAATCAAGTTACATAAGTCATGTTTTCATCAATTCGTAACAAAATGTTCATAAGAACCCATATACGAGAATACGCTAATTATTGCATTAAAAAAATAACGACTTTGACCATTTTTACGGTCAGATGGACTGACTTATAAAGCAAATCATTAATTAGAAAAATGTAACTAAACTGAAATAAACTTAAATTACCGCGGAGAAGTTAGCCATAAAAGATAGCCATAACTTTTTTTTCGATTTTTGTTATGAAACATATATCAAATGATAGGGGTGATAACTTCTCCGCGGTCCCAGGAACGACATCAAAACTTCCGACTGCACTCAATAACTACCCGCAAGAACTTGACAAAAACGATATACCGGCACCCTTTGATATTAGCAAAGCAAAGCGCCAATGTCGGCACTCTCTTTGTGTCTTTGTCGGCATTCGTTGCCGGCGTCACTTGGTCGGCCGTTCGACTAAGGACCACTACGGCGCCAAAACAAGAGCGCCAATCAGTGTACAATAAGATTTGAATTATATTTTTTTAATTAAATATATTAATATTAAATTATTAATATTAATATTATTAATATTAATAATATTTATTATATCTTTAATTATATTTAATTATCAAAAATAACAAATACTGTTAAAATTCACTGAAATCATTAAATCAGTTGTTAAAATTGACTTGTTCGCGAATTGCATATTCGCATTTTACAAAATGTATGACGAGCTTCGATCTAATTTGGCGTAAATATCTACATGTGCCAGGAATACAAATAAAATAGTTTGTGATCGGTATACCATGTATGATCGTTTCTGGTTTGGCGTATATCCGAAGGTAAAAATGATCAAACATTGTTAATCTTTTTACATCACTAATTAACGTAATTTCGAGTTGCCATAACAACCGTAGGTAGGGGCAGCCTTCCTCTACCGTTTGATGTACATATTGTCACAATCGGATGAAAAGAAATGACTTATGCAGCATTTTTTATGAAGCCCTGTTCTGCTTAGACGCTCATCCGATTGTAAAAACGTTAAGAGTTCGTTAATTTTTTTACATCACTAATTAGTATAATCTTAAGTTGCCATAACTATGGGAGTTAAAGCGACGTCTGGGCTTTCGATTGCTGCAACTACTGATATAATTCGTCAACTATTTGCGGAGTTATGAGGTTTGACAAATGTGAAAATTTATGAAAAAAAATACTATCTTTTCAATTTTTGAGGTAGTAATTATGATTTGATCCTGTTGCCATAACTACTGTAGACTCAGCACGTTGTGAGCTTTCCAAAAATGTATCGTTTATTGAAATCGGTTGAAAAAAAGTTTTATGGATAACTTTCCCCCGGTGAGACAAGCTGCTTTTTTCCCTTTATGTATTTGTTGTTACAATCGGATGATAAAAAGGGGTTATGCATATTGTTCTGCTGAAACGGTGTATGCTTCCATACTCGCATCCCTAAAAATAGTCAAAGTTCAGGAATTTCTTTAGACCACTAATTAGCGGAAACCTGGACTGCAATAACACGCCGACCTTTGCCCACGCATTCTAGCTCAAACTCTACTATTTGTGACTACTATAGGGACTTTTTGACACTACTATAGTTTAAGAAGAGGGGAATCGAATGGTGTTGGTTTTACTAAGATTGAACAAATGGTCAACGAGATACAGCCCATTAAATATCCCGATTTTTGCAAATATTCCGTGTCACCTAATCAGTTAAAATTAATTACGGCCACTAATTTACATATTTCGGATCGGACTTTTCCACTTTTAGATTCGCCGAAGAATACTCGTTCGAACAGTGTTAGCTTCGTTGCGGTATCTCTAAGGGTACTCGAGTAATTAGAGTTTTTCTATACACGTAAATTCCCATATGAGGGGGCTGGAAGCCGGCCGGGCCGTCCAGGTTAACAACGCAAGCTGTCGCAAAACACGCCGACCTTCGCCCACGCATACTACCTCAAACCTAGGTAATTGCGATCGGACTTTTTGACACTTCTATCGTCGAGGAAGAGGGGAATCGAATGGTGTTGGTTTTATTAAGATTGAACAAAGGCTTAACGAGATACAGCCCATTGAATATCCCGATTTTTGCAAATATTCCGTGTCACCTAGTCAGTTATTAATTAATTACGGCCACTAATTTACATATTTCGGATCGGACTTTTCCACTTTTAGATTGGCCGAAGAATACTCGTTCGAACAGTGTTAGTTTCGTTGCGGTATCTCTAAGGGTACTCGAGTAATTAGAGTTTTTCTATACATGTAAATTCCCATAAGAGGGGGCTGGGGGCTAACTTCACATAGGTCCAGGCACATGACTTTATCATACTATATATAAAATTAATAGTTTAGCTGCAAGAGATTCTATTTGATCGAGATCGGCCATGTCTGCATTAAAATAAAACTAGTAGAACTGTATATGGCGATTAAAGCTGCGTTCGGATATTGTACTCCGTTGACACCGGGTACACCGTCCAAATGACACTTATGTGTTATTGGGTGTAAAAAGTGTAATGCAATATCCGAACGCAGCTTATATTGACAGAAGTTATTGTCAAAACACTAGCGTTTGACACTACGTACTGTCATTAGAATCAAAGAATCTGACAAATCCTGGCTACCTACTTGTTTTAATGCAGTACGACCGATCTCGATGAAAAAGAATTTGCTCATACAGCTAAACTATTGATTGTACCAAAAAATGTCATAGTCATAAATTATTCAGAATTTCCGCATCTTTAATTTATTATTTAACTATGTCGACGAAATTCCAGGAATGGCGGCTTATTTGCAAAATCTTTCAAAAATGCTAAGACTAAACCTCCAGTTCCTTTGGACCCTTTTCAACAGAAAGCCTTTCAGCTCTAAGTTTGGTTATTAAAGTTCTAAATATGAATTTTCGTCCTGATACCTTTAGTAGTTTCTCCGAAATCGTCGCCACAAAAAACGGGTACACACACACACATACACACACACACAGACATTTTTTTGTACCTTGGTCAAAAATGTGCAGGGGGCCCAAAAAGACATATTTCCGCTAAAATCTCAATTTTTTTTTTGGCACGATTACAATACTTTACATACTGCGTATGAAAAAGTAAAAATTACCCTTACATACCAATAGTCACAAGAATGTTCCAAAGACATACAATGGCAATGAATTTTGTTATAATAGTATATTGTTTGACGAGCACATAATTAAGGATATATAATAAATCGAGTGCATGAAGTTTAGATGCGAGCCGTAGGCGAATTACTGTCATCATAATCATCAGTGTGTATGGTAGGGATTATACATATATAGTATAGTCATAGATGCGTATGCAATGAACTTATTATATGTGTCGTAGATAAAATCAGTTTAATTATGCTTTCTTTGTGCAATTTTAGCTTATAAACAACGATAGCGCGTCGCTAACCACCACTGACTGCGACAAGTGCCAAGGGCAACGCACAGCACAACAAGGATTTCAGACAGAACTGAAATCTGGCAAACGCGTTTCAGCTCACCACTGACTCATGAATAATTCCGTTTACAGTGGTTGTTCGTGAAAATACCGATGAAACGCTGAATGAAACACAATTGACGGTCGCTCCGTATGCTGGACAAAATTCTTAAACTCGTTCTCCTGTCGCATGACGTCACGTGAGTGTCGATCCAAATGAGGGCGGTAATGCATCAAAAAGTAAAAACGTCACTTGAGTGCAAGTGGTGGGCCAGTATACTGCGCTCTAACATACCGTGTTTGGGTTTACCGTGGTTTAAACCACAAACCGAGTTCCGGTCTCAACGACTTTGTATATCTGAAGTCACCTACAGGTTTAATCTGGCATTAAAAAAACTAATTTACTACGTCCTAGTCGACCAGCTAAAAAACACAAATCATAGAAATCCGTTTCAGCATGTTTTTTGTCTTATTAACAATGATTCCCAACATTTTGCTGGATGGCCGTTCCGTAAGCAAGATAATTCAGGCATTATTCTACCGTGCAGCTGGACACAAAATGTGCAGTGGGAATTCTAAATTGTGCAGTCGGAGTCTTATATTTCTTAGTGCTTACATTTCTTAGTGCTCGCCTAAAGTATAAAATTCAGAAGGTGCAGAATTCCTACTTGCGTACCATATATGGAATGAGACGCCGGGATCATATCAGCTATAAACTCAGCGAAATTAGTTGGCTAGATATGAGCACTCGCAGGCTTCTGCACTCGGCTTGGTGTTTTTATGCAATTGTTGTCGCCGGAAAGCCACCGTACCTCTATGACCGGATACGTTTCAGATCGGACGTGCACACCCTGAATGTCAGGTTCAAAGGTTTATTGACTCTTCCTATGCACTGCACTGAATTTTTCAAAAAGGGATTTTTATATCCTCATATTCTAATATATAAAATTTATAACGGGATTATTAGTGCTGGACTAGGGGAGTGCGCGTCAGTGAATTCTTTTAAGAGCGCGTATCGTGATTGTTCCGGGAGCAGTGTTCGTGGATCTGACGGATTGTTGCATTAGACAAGTGTTTTGGGCTCGTCACAAGTGTAATTACGCGTGATATAGTTATAGAATTGTATATTTAGTTGTCTTTCTCGTTTATCGCATATTTTGTCTTGTTTTATTTTCATTGCGGTATAGTGTAAGAGTAACCATGGGTTAACCTATGCCGTATGATTGTTCTCATTATTGATTATTTTTTTTTCTTTGTTAAGATGAAAGCATGTATAAATGTGTGTGTGTAGAATGATTGTGAACAATAAACGTATTATTATTATTATTATTATTATATTTATGCAGTACCTAATTAATTGTTCGATTTTTATAAGTATTAAGGACTGGTCCATAAACAACGCTATGCATAAAAAGTTTATCATTCCGTACGATTGCATTTTATAAATGCACAATCAAGACGTCCGGTTCTTGAAAAAAAAAACTAATTTGAAATGCAAAAAAACCATTTTTAACCAAAATTTAGAGTGGATAAACCCAATGTCCCAGAAGTTTCAAAGAAAATCTTAAATTTCTTAAGCATTGTAAATTGTACTTCATATTAACTTACTTTCGATTTGTATTCAGCATGAAATTTAATCAAAACGCCGAGTCACTCCATTTACAAAATCCACGTTTCCCAGACATCAAAATTATTCTAATTTTTTATGACTTTTCATGACTTTTCCTTGACTGCGCTTTAATTCAACATGCTATGTTTTCGACAAAAAATCTATAGAAAATAACGAAAAAAAAAATTGCTGTTAAAAAAAACAAAAAAAGAAAAATTAATTTGCTATAAAAACTGTATTTTGATAAAATGTAAAATGGCTGTACGAGATATTTTTAAAATATTGGAGTCTAAATGTTTATGCATGTAGGTAATTATAAATTTGTACTTATTGAAAACTTGACCTTATTCAATTTTTTATTATTAATAAAACAAAAAAAAAATGTGCAAGTTAAATAGAATACAGCAAATATAACAAATATAAATTACTAATGGACAGAAGACTAAAGTTCTAAAAACATCGCAACTCCGAAACGAAATATTACATTTCGATGTTCTTTTTTGCTGGGAGTGGTCAGCCTGTCCCCCGCCAACGTCAATCCGTAGTCACAAGATATAGGCGATGTTTAAAGCTCCTGACGTCTGATGTCTACTCCGGGCTGCAGTAATATGGGGAAATAAATACATTTCTGGCAATTGCGCTTTATTATCGCAATTATAATGTTTGGGTTAAAATTGTACTTAAATAACAAATCTGTTTTTGTATCATAAGTTTTTGCTAGATGTTTTATATTTGAAAAGGCCAAAGATGTAGAAGTAAAATTAATTTTTAACTTTCCAAAAAATTATTTGTCATGCGGCCCAATTCGTTATTTATCTAAGAAGTTACACTGAAAATTTCATAAACTTTGAACAATAAATAACGCTTTTATTTAAAAACGTGTTTTAGGAGAGGTAGAACTGGCTCTTAAGCATGAATATAAAAAATAATGGAAAATAATAAAATAATGACAAGGCAAAATTGCGTGAATATGGATACGAGGATCACAAAACAGTAGACACATACGTGAAAGCAACAGTTTTATTGAATTCGTACTAAACTCTTCTTCTACTTCATTTTGAAATGTATTTAGTTCGAATGGTTGCTAATTCTCGCAGTTAATCATATTTCTCTTAGTCAAAATAACAAAGATACCATTATGACTTTTCCTTGAAGGTACAGGGTCAATGTCCATTTTGTGGTTATAAGGGTTAATCTCAAATGACTGCACTAGTTTTGCCACAATCAGCTTTAACTGTAGAATAGCGGTGGTTTTTGCTAAAACCATAAATTTACCAAACGTTTACTTCAAAATAGTTAAACTTTGTATACTTACCGGTGCAATTTCTAAATCCAACAGAAAATGCTACATAAGCATTGGGGTTTAATTTATTTGCATTTTTAGGTAGATATCTATCAGGGTCAAATTCTGCGGGATTATCGTAGTACTCCTTGGACATATGTATCGCATGAGACGAGTATAATATTGTACTTCCTTTTGGCAGTTCAATACCATCTAAAATATTAAAGCCGAATGTGTACCTCAAAACCTTGTTAGGTTTTTACTTTATCATACGCAGTATGTAAAGTATTGTAATCGTGCCAAAAAATTTTTTTTAGATTTTAGCGGAAATATGTCTTTTTGGGTCCCCTGAACATTTTTGACCAAGGTACAAAAAAATGTCTGTGTGTGTGTGTGTGTATGTGTGTGTGTACCCGTTTTTTGTGGCGACGATTCCGGAGAAACTACTAAAGGTATCAGGACGAAACTTCATATTTAGAAATTTCATAACCAAACTTAGAGCTGAAAAGCTTTCTGTTGCAAAGGGTCCAAAGGACGTGGAGGTTTAGTCTTAGCATTTTTGAAAGATTTTGCAAATAAGCCGCCATTTCTGGAATTTCGTCGAAATAGTTAAATAATAAATTAAAGATGAGGAAATTCTGAATAATTTATGAATATGAAATTTTTTGGTACAATCAATAGTTTAGCTGCATGAGCAAATTCTACTTCATCGAGGTCGGTCGTACTGCATTAAAACTAGTAGCCAGGATATGTCATAAATTTTGATTCTAATGACAGTAATGACACTAATGACAATGCTAATGTTTTGACAATAATTTCTGTCAATATAAGCTGCGTTCGGATATTGTATTACACTTTTTACACCCAATAACACGTAAGTGTCATTTGTATGGTGTACCCGGTGTCAACGGAGTACAATATCCGAACGCAGCTTTAATTGACATATCTGTCTAGTTCTACTAGTTTTATTTTAATGCAGACATGGCCGATCTCGATCAAAGAGAATCTCATGCAGCTAAACTATTAATTTTATATATAGTATGATAAAGTCATGTGCCTGGCCACATCAGATTTTTTTTATAGTGTTGGAAAAGTACATAAACAAACTAAGTGTCCCATAAACCAACTTCAATACTGAAAGGAATAAGCTCATAGCTCAAAAAAAGTAAAAATCTCATAGATTTAGAGTTATAAGAACTTTTTTCATTTGTGAAAATGTGTAATTACTTGGTATGTTTAGAATAGCAATATCTTTTTTCCAAAGTGAAATTAGGGTGGTGCACCATTTTAGCATCTAGACTAAATAAACATTTTACAGAAACATATGAGTTTCAGACATACTTATATTCACGGATTTTCCTAATTTCCTCCCTAGCAAATTAAAGATGGTATAAACTCTAAGGATTTCAGTTACAAAACAATCAACGTATTTCATTCCTTGAATATCTTTAAGCGTAATTTCTTTCTGCGGATCGCTGCCTAAAATCTCATTTGTTTCCTGAAGTATATTTTCTTGAACCAACTTATTCCTTGACAGTTCGTACAGCATCCATGAGGTTGTCGCAGCAGTTGTTTCATGGCCCTTAAAATAATTGTATGTAAATAACATTCAGCGGCCATAAAACGAATAGTTATTTCGTTTAGATCAGCGGTCCTCAACCGCCATCTGGTAGAATGTTAAGCTTGATCCATAATGGATCAGTGGATCAGTTACATCTGAATCACAGGAAAGTGGTTAGCAGAAGGAAAACATTGCATCGATACCTTTGATCTAGGGAATTTTCTCACCTTCAACCAGGCCGAAAGTGGATTCCGACGTCATTGACGTCACAGAAACGTCATAACTTTGCTTAATCTATACTTGTATATAATGTAAATAGAACAAATGTTCTAGTTAGTGACTGGTTTTGTCCATTCGGGCACTAACAAACTGAAGCTAAACAATCAAAATACGTAGTTAAATAGAATTTATTTCAACTAATAAAGGTAAACTTGCTAAAATAAACATTCTGATTAAAGGTCCAGAATTCTATAAAGTAATTACGTAAAATAGTCTGTTGGACAAAACATTATTGTTTTTTCTTTCAAGATATGCTTTGCATTAGAATAAAAGCGTTTTTGTTTCAAGCAACATAATATGACTCATCACTCAAAATTGTAAGTCGTAGTTTCAACCATGTGAAGAGGTTGTTGTAAGTCCATACAAGATTGTGTGCCACCAAATATAGCAGAAACATGAAGGCAGATTGTTTTTCACAAATGTGCCCCAACGAAAATATTTCGAAATAATTAAGTATGGAATATTGATGGCGACAAAGAATAATCGGGCGCATGTAAACTTTAAATTATATTAAAATAATAGTTACAACCACAAACTGGATTTGAACCAGATACTTTTGTATTGCCGATATATTCCGCCTTATTCCCCCATCAACAACCTTTCATATAAATTATTTACTTTTTACTTTATAATAATTTGAGTCTGAGCCTGAATAATCGAGTCTGAATAATTTAAGTCTACGACATTTTTTGGTAAAATTAATAGTTTAGCTGCATAAGCAAATTCTATTTGATCGAGATCGGTTGTATCTGCATTAATATAAAACTAGTTAGCCAGGATTTGACAGATATTATCATTCTAATGACAGTAGGTAGTGTCAAACGGTGATGTTTTGACAATACCTACTGTCAATAGTATCAAAATATAAATCAAATCCTGAATAACTAGTTTTATTTTAATGCAAACACGACCGATCTCGATCAAAAGGAATCTCGTGCAGCTAAACTATTATTTTTATATACCGGGTGGTCTTTTTAACTTGAAACTCCTAAATATCTCGAGAAATATGCATGGTACGACAAAAGTGTCTTAAATAAACCTGTAGGACTCAAAGGGGGAAATGAGATGACGATATCAGTTTCATTGCAGATGGCGCTGCAATCGGTGAAAATGAGGCTCTCATTTTTTTTAAATGGGAATATTTTATCAAATTATGATTTTACGCTAAATAAGAAGAATGTTTTGTCTGAAACTTTTTTCGTACGATGCATTTTTTTCGTGCGTAAACAAACCCTATGCGCATGACGGGGCAACGCGCGAGATACCAAAACGTGTCCCCGTAATGCGCATACCTTCCGACGTAGTACCATGAGTGTCTACTCAGTCGTCGCGTTGACTGCCAGACGGCGAGCGCATCCCATGCAGTGGCAGCGGTCGTAACTACCGCAGACGCCACAAACTTCCATCGTCAATAACTTTTGATAGATGCATCGTACGAAAAAAATGTTCAAACAAAAGATTGTTCTTATTTAGCGTAAAATCATAATTTTATAAAAACGTTGGGTATTCCCATTTAAAAAAATGAAGTTAACCTCATTTTCACCGATTGCAGCGCCATGTGCAATGAAACTGATATCGCCATCTCATTTCCCCCTTTGTGTCCTACAAATTTATTTAAGACACTTTTGTCGTACCATGCATATTTCTCGAGATATTTAGGAGTCTCAAAAAGAGGAGTCTTTAAAGGACCACCCGGTATTATGTTTATAAGTACGCACTGTAGACTTGCGAAAATAAATTTTCAGTTAAGAATAAAGAAGCACATTTACATTGTACATGTATTCAAAATTTAATAAGTGTAATTGTTGCAAACGAAAATTGGTAATTCTATTCTACTCTAAAACTAAAGATACACCAGTATTACCATTTTCTGAAAATCCACTTAAAAGATTTTTTTTCTCATTATTCTGTACATATCTATCTAAGAATTGCAAAAACTGGGGGTCATTTTTTGTGAACATATTTTTTTCTAAACAACTGATATCTAGACCCTTATTACAAAATAAAAAAGAACTTGCTTTACAATTTTCCAAAAATTGAATAAACGAGGGATGCTGGTATGGCGTGCTTAATGAATATTTATATTTACCGCCTCAACTGTGTGATACCGACGATGTTCGCAGCGCCACCTACTTTGCAAAAAGGGAAAATAATATATGAGCCTTTAAGTAGCCAAAAATCTGAAAAATGTACAATTTCAGTTAAACTTATCTGTATAAAGTTCAGACGTTGCCCTTTCAAGATATACTAATGATTTTGGCCACATTTTGTCTCATTGCTCATAGTGTTGCGAAGTATAGATTAATTACATTGTGTAATTGAGGCCTGGTCATCCAACCTGTCTGGACATACTTTTGCTCGATCAGAAATTCAGACGTCAGGCGTCTTGAAATCGGCACAAAAACATTATTTTGTGGCTCGAGTTCAAACCGTGCAAATCTAACATTAATAATAGAAGAAAAACCGTGGCGCAGCCAAACATCCTAAGGGCACGGACACACAATTAGCGACGCTCATAGCAGTGCTGATAGCTGCGCTGGTAGCGGAGCGTTTGAATACACAGGTGATTATGGCAATAAACATACAGGCCGCAGAATCAGCACCGCTAGCAGCAACGCTCGAAGCGCCCGCTCATGGCCATAAGCACCTGTGTATTCAAACGCTTCGCTACCAACGCCGCTATGCCCACTGCTAGAAGCACTGCTATGAGCGTCGCTAATTGTATGTCCGTGCCCTAACTCAGGATTTTTGTGGGCCCAAAACAGGTCATGACGTCTTGCCAAATTTAATATAAAAGCCACGGCATGGGATGGGAAGAGAATCAGTAGTTTGCGGCACCTGCGTATAGTATACGCACCAACTATCGCGTTTCAGGGACTCCAGTCAGCAGACATGTCGGAATTCTGTATGGTCAACAATACACGAACTATGTAGTAAACGTCAGTGCGACTTTCATTTACATATCCATCGTGACCTAGAGCCGTCCCCCATGAAGAGCTATACGTAACAATAGTACTTGTTCAATTACTTGGTCCGATAAAGCCTATACCTTGTCCCACGTATGGTATAGACATGGCTTTTCCAGATGGTCTGTAAACATTAAGATTTGTTCAACATGTTTCGCCTTTGAAATAAGTATAACTAGTTTAAATGGTTTAATATAAAGTTTAAATAATACACCGAATACTTCACGACAGTTACATCCTGTGCGTGAAGCGTCTAGGAGAAATGAAAAAAATTTTGAATAACCGCAACAGAGACGGGTCTGGTATTTCGGCCACTTTCTTTTTGCGATTTATTTTATACACCTCGTTGAAATAGTATTGATTAAAACTGTGACCTATCTCATATAATATGTAGATTATAAAAGAAAAATTATTTATTAAAAAAATAAACATAAATTATTTATCTACCAAAACCAAAAAAAAAAGCATGCGAAATATAATTGAATTATTGTAGATAATCAACTAAATATTCCTATTAGTAAACGTAACAAAAACTCCATTTCGGCTTGTCCTCATAGGCTGAGCCACCACATCCACTTCATGGCCGCATGAATTTATCTCAAATCTAAGCACCAACTTTGCCGTTATAATCTTCAATTGATGAACAGCGATTGTTTTGGCTAAAACATTTAAATATACGTTAACATTTAACCAAAGTATATCTCAATGAGTAATATGAGTATGTTGTACTACCTATACAGTTTCTACCTCCAGCAGAAAATGGTATGTAAGCATTGGGATTCAATTTATCTCTGTTTTCAGGTAAAAACCTATCAGGATCAAAGACTGTGGGGTTGGAATAGTATTCATCGGACATGTGCATAGCGTGGGTCAAGTAGGCTATGGTAGTACCCTGTGGTAATTCAACGTTGTCTAAAAACGTAATGTTGTAAATAAATATTTTTGGTATTTATTACTTTACTTTATTCTGTATAAAAACTTACTTATCTTTACAGTTTTTCCCGTTTTCCTCCACAACAAGTTAAAAGTAGTGTAATATCTCAGAATTTCGGTCACAAAACAGTCAACGTACTTCATTTCTTGAGTATCTTTTAATTTAATTTCTTTGTTTGGCTCGCTACCTAACAATTTATATATTTCACTGAAGATCTTTTCTTGAACTGGTTTATTTCGAGACAATTGGTATACAATCCATGATGCCGCCGATGCAGTAGTAACATGCCCCTTAAAATGTCAATTACGAGTTAGATGATTGAGCAATTTAAAACTGTCCTTGTAGGAATAGCGGAGTTTAAAGTTTTTCTAAATTTCTGGCCACGCAATAAATTTACTCCAACACTGATTATGAATAAATGTTAAACTGCCTTTTTGTCCAAGTTTTCGAAAAATCATAACAAATGTGTTTTATTGTGTTTTAGTTTTTAGTGTTTTAATTCACTTTATGGGATTAAGATGTTGACCTAATCATCTCGCCTGTCACATTAAAATAATTATGATGTAGTGGTAACGCCCGTCACAGCTTCATATTTAAAATACCTTTCATAAAATTTATCAAAATGTATCTATATTAATATTTATGGTTAACAGTTTGAAGAGATGAATCTTCTTTTTGTTATATTTATACATCAGAAAAGAATAAAAACCCCCATTGCTTATTTCTAGTCATCAAAGGGGCGTCACACGTCATCGCGGAATGACTCTTCACCACCTTGGATATATTGATGAAATTTAGTATAATTGTTGTCTTCGTTAGCTAGATACTGGTTGTATAAAACAAATTTGAACCAGAGCCTGATAAATATGTAAAATTTCGGCTAATGTCTTTATTCAGTGCAGATAAATTCTACTGTGAGAATCATTAGACAGACAGGCATAAGGACGTTAGACAAATAAAGCTATTATATCTTCGAAAAATTTCAAATTCAGCTGATTGTTGCATACACCTTTTCGTGCACATAACAAATAACGTGCAAGAATTCTTCGTAATCCTGACTGTGTCGCGAGCTATACACGATCAAAGATGGCCAAATTGAGGATTTTATATTTTGCTTTCAATTGATCGGCCGAGATTATATACAGGGTTAGCCAAAATTACCTAAAACACCTAAATATGCAGTATTATTTAGGAAATCGTATGAAATTTCAAAAAATTGTTCAAACAAAAGTTTTTTGGCTTTAAACACGCTATCCTTATAATATATTTTCAATATACAGGATGCTCATTTTATTATAGAACTTTAGTAACCTTTCCCTTTTTAAATAGAGCACCCTATATATTCTTACATTTTTTAATTCTAAGAATTTTTTATAGAAATAATTTTTTCATAAAATGCGTTATTTTTTAATTATAAGCTATTAACCGAAAATAGTCGAAATTAACGAGACACGCGCGTGCGCGCGTGCAATAATACTCCAACTGCAAAAAAAAACAATAAATTTTTCTAATAAAAGTATACAGGGTGTCTCACGGAACTGGTAAGAACATTAGAAGTTTCTTATGTTCTACTATTTCTGGAAACTTGAAATTTTGGAACTAGAATTTACTCGATCTAAGTTCTTCAGCTGAAATATTCTTAAGTTAACTGTCACGTCCGGTCACCGGAAGTCGATATCAAATTTGTTATTTTAAATGGAATGATATAATTTGTATCTTATTTTTGGTTTCTACGTATCAAAAAACATCATTTTTGATAATGTTTCCCTATACCTAAATATCACCATTTTTTAGTTTCTTTGATTTTACTAATTTTTTGGTGATTTTCGGGGTTACGTTAAAAATTGAATATCTCGGTTATTATTGAAACTAGAAGTTTCATGATTGGGGGTCCAAAACTAGAAACATAACCAAATAAGACGAGGTTTAGTTCATCATGATAACTTAATGATAACTTAAGGATGTTTAAAATTTACAACACAAAAATTTTCAAACGTAAGAAACTCATATTTTTCAAATGGAACAGCCTGTATACCGATAAGCCATTTAATAGGGAATCTTATTACCAATCAATCCATATTAGGGTTCCCTATATCTATACATTTGGAATGGTTAGTGAGATCGAAAAGACCGATATTCGATCAAGTAGCTCTTTTTATTGCAAAGATCGATCAACAAAAAATCGATCTGATCGATCAACAAACATTCGAGAAAAAAAAACAAACAATCAACAAACGATCAATCTAATCGATCACGAGCATCTGGTCGATAAAAAAAGCAGCAGTCCTATAAGTTTATCCGTTTAAATGTATCAAAATAAAACAAAAATAAAAAACAAAAAATAATATTCGTAGCGTAACAGCTCGTCTTCTGAAAGTTTCCAAAAAAAAATATTTTTTAAGGAGCAGAGCAAAGTCATTTTTTAATGGTACAGGCTGTGCCAGTGTGTATTGTTTTCCAACTTTTGACACTATTGAATTACATTTTGATATTGATCTGTGTAAAATTAAACATTTTTTCCGACTATCCATATCACTGAATTATATGTCCTTTATGCATATGCGAACAAATTCATCTTTCTCTCAACTCTTTTGAGTATCATTTTAATTTCATAGAAACTCGTGTAACTTACCCCTTCAATTATAGTATTGATGTTACTAATGATTTTATGATCATTCATCCCACCGTCGATCAATATCTGTATAAAACTACGTTTGTTCATAGGTTCTTGAATCAGTTTGTGCTGTTGAAATAGATATTTAGCAAAATCGGTAAGAACTTTACATGCTTCTTGGGTATCTATATAATTCTTAGAATATTTATGGATGATATCAGGAATCAAGTAAATGGTAAAGAGCCTATCCATAAATAACTCAAAAAATTTATTTCGGGCTTCTCCGTAATCATCTATTCTCTTCTGGTCTAAACTAATAGACGATGCTGATATTGTCTCTAGAAATAGTGTAATCATTAAGTTATTACTTCCCACAATGGTTACGAATACCCAGAATTCCTTTTAACAATATTTCGTGCATATATTTTTGTATATCCACAGGTTTATTTAGAAATTCGCTCTTTATACTGTCGCACAGTTTGGAAACGTTGCAATTAGTTCTGGATAACATCGTATTGTGAAAATCTTGACCCATTGCACGATTTACTATTTTTCTATCAATTTTCCATTCTTCCACTAAATTTATACTGCTACGAATACCTATTTATTTAAAACAATATCTGTATAATTACCCGATCGGACAGTTTCTAATCCTTCTCCAAGATATGGTTCTATAACCTGATGAAAATCCGGTCTTTCGAAATGATCTTTAGACAACAGAATATGTTCAACATATTCCGCCTTTAAAGTAAATATAAACGGCTTAAAGGGCTTTATATGTATTTTGAATATAGGACCAAGTACCTCATGAAGGTTCGTTAACTTTGTTGATGCATCTACAACAATGAAAGCGTGCTTAAATACTTGCTTAAAAACATGGTTACACAAAAAAACTTACCGACGAACGATTTTGAATTCATAAAAATATTTTTCAATTGTAGTAAAGATGGCGAGGGTATTGCTTCCAGTCCTTTGTCTTCATTTCGGCCAAAATATAACAAACACAACGTCAAAACTATGGAAACCAGAAGTACTTCAATTATCATAGCTGTGGCGGCAACACTCAAGAAGTGAATGCGAGACGCTTTGTGAATAATTTATATCGTATTACCTATGTATCTATAAATTCACTAGCCAAATATAATAAGTAAGGTCAGATGTACAAGGTTATCATTTATTATATTAACATAGCGGCAATGGAAAAGACAGGTTTAGCAATATTTAATCTCTAGAGAGAAGATTGTAAGCATTTTGCTTTTTGCTTATGTTGATTTATTGTGTCCTTTTATTTTTGTGGCTATTCAGACGAACGTGAAAATACCGGTGAAACACTGAAAGAAAAGACACGTTTATTCAATTCTTTTAGGTTAAAGATAAGTGTTACCTGCTACGTGGATTAAAAATTTTCCCGAATTAGTAATTGGAAGTATGAAAATAAAAATGTTACCATTGTTCACAGTATGTTACACATTACATAACAATAAGTTTTATAAAAAAAAAAATTTTTGCCATATTTTGCTTAGAAGTTTTTCTAGAGGGTGTGCTAGTCTATATTAAGTTAAGCAAATTCGCAAATTCGAATTCGATGATGACGTAAAATTACCAGTTCAGCTTGCAGAAGATTTTCAATACAACAAAGCCGATTGCGGTGAGAGCAAATAAGACTACAATTTCTCAATTTCTACATTAATATTTATCTATGTATATTTATGTCATCCATGTTATGGTGCCGAACAAAATCAAGGATTCAAAGTATTTTTAATCTTTATTGGAAAGGAATATCTTGACCCATTGCACGATTTAATAAATAGATTTACTAATTTTCTATCAATTTTCCAGTTTGAATTCCATTTTCAATTTTTAATATAAGACCAAGTACTTCATGAAGGTGAATTTTAATGGCGGTGCAATTTATTGTTGTAGGATTTTTGAAATGAAAATTAACAATGTTGTTAAAAACATTGTGCAGGAAATAGGTGTTGTACTTATTTCCTGCAGTATTTAATAGATGCCGCTAACAGAACGGCAGGCACTCCTAATTTTAATTGAAATTGATGGAGTGAATGTTTAGAAATGTAAGAAGAAGGCCTGGACTAGCCTGGCTAAAACAAGCAGACAAGTTTACGAAATTAAATTTTCAAACTTTTAGGTCCTATGTTGTGTGTGTACACAATTTTAGATTAATATACGGGTCTACTGGGATCACGCAAAAATAGGGGCTTCTACTTGTGACCCAAAACGCTAGACGGCATGCGCAGAAGACTTGCCGCCGCTGTCAAATCTGGTAACATAAAATACATAAAATCCCCAGATCTGTTTTGACTTTGAAAAAGGAAAACACGCGTTTCAAGTTAAATTACCAATTTCGGCTTTAATCATGAAGTGTTGTGTACCTACGTGTCCCAACTCAAGGAAGCTTGCCGCGGGTGTACGTTTTTTTATGTTTCTCAGAAACAAAAAAAAAATTAGGTGTGATATTTTGTGAATTTTGCCTGTGTGTTGCCAACTTAAGTTCGTCCTGGGGGGAAATGCGGGCGCACACCGTGACCATCAAACACCAGAAGTAGAAACGTCCATTGTCAATTTGCGTCGGAATAAAGATACGATACAAAGTTACTAAGAAAGATGATTTTGAATAAAAAACAAAAATAGCCTACCTATTCACGCCGAAAGTCATTAAAATATTCAAATGTTTTTTACTCTCACAATAGATAATTTGCAATGTTTGGTAATTTGTTTTGTTATTGTTAATTGGAAAAAATTAAAATATTCAGAAGAAGTTCAGCTAAAACATAAAAGTAACAAAAGTTACATATAAGTATTTTACGTTTTGTTGTCTCTTGGCACTCCCAGTACCTACGTTAGTAAGTATTATATTATATGTGTTCGATAATTTTTGCCAATTTTTGATGAAAGGTTTTGGATTGTGTGCTAATATCTAATTAACATAACTTTTATAAAATAGAATACACAGTATACAACATTTAATTAATGCGTTTTAGAACTTTTAAAACATAAGAGTAACAAAAGTTACATATAAGTATTTTACGTTTTGTTGTCTCTTGGCACTCTCGGTTTTTTAAGACATGTTTTGTTATATGTATTTCGTATTTTCATTTGTCAGTATTAGAATAAAAATGTTAGCATTGCTCCCAGTACCTACGTTAGTAAGTATTATATGTGTTCGATAATTTTTGCCAATTTTTGATGAAAGGTTTTGGATTGTGTGCTAATATCTAATTAACATAACTTTTATAAAATAGAATACACAGTATACAACATTTAATTAATGCGTTTTAGGGGCTCTTTTAATTTTGTTTGTGATTCTTTTCATCTTCTTGCTTATTTAAGCAGAGCTTATTGTCCAAAAATAAATATTTTAACTCCGCTGTCTAGTATCACAAATAAATAAGCACAGAAAGTAGAGAAATACATACCAACCTAATTGAAAATTTTAAATAAAAATGAAGTAGGGTGGAGGGGTTCTGGTCTGGCGTATTGGTTCAGCGATGGTTTCGATTTCCGGCTGGTTCAAGGTTACGTTTGAAAAAGCGATAGGCAACCAAATATACTTCATCTCTTTAAATTATACAGCTGATTGTCAGGTGTTTGCATTCAAAAGTTTACGTTTGCACGATTCAGTCGAGTCTACACGGCAGATTTTAAGAATATTTGTGACCTTATGACTACCCGTTTTCAAAGCCAGTTTAAACCACAAACCGAGTTCTGGTCTCAAGGACTTTGTATATGTATCTGAAGTCGACTAGTGGTTAATCTGGCATTAAAAAACTAATTTACTACTTAGGTCCTAGTCTACCAGCTAAAAAAACACAATATCATAGAAATTCGTTTCAGCATGTTTTTTGTATTATTAACAAAGATTCCAGCCTTGTGCTGGATGGCCGTTCCGTATGCAGGATAACTCAGGCATTATTCTAACGTGCAGCTAAATTGTGCAGTCGGAATCTCATATTTATGCAGTACCTAATTAATTGTCTGAATTTTAAGGATTTGAAGTATTAAGGAATTTCTTGGTCCATAAACAACGCAATGCATAAAATGTTTATCATTCCGTACGATTGTTTTTTTTTATAAATGCACAATCAGGACCTCAGGTTCGTGACAAAAAAAATGAAATGCAAAAAAAACTATGTTTAACAGAATTTAGAGCGGATAAACCGAATATCCCAGAAAGAAAATCTTAAATTTCCTAAGCATTGTAAATTGTACTTCATATTAACTTACTACCGATTTGTATTCAGCACGAAATCAAGCAAAACACCGAGTCACTCCATTTACAAAATCCACGTTTCCCAGAGTTATCAAAATGAATCAAATTTTCATATGACTTGTCCTTGAATGGGCTTTCATTCAACGTGGCATGTTTTCAACAAAAAATCTATAGGAACTAGTGAAATAGAAAATTGCTGTTAAAGATTGAAAATAAAGGAACAATGAATTTGGTATAAAAATGGTCTTTTGATAAAATGTAGAATGCCTGTTGGATACCTTTTAAAATATTGAGATCTGAATATTTTTTGCATAATTAATTAATTGAGTAGGTAATTATAAATTTCTAATTATTGGACACTTTATTTAAATTTTGTATTATTAATAAAATAAAAAAAAACATGTACAAGCGGGAAAAAAATCCTTAGAATAATGCCTCAAAGGCATACATAGAGGGGAATTTTGCGCGGTATTGTTCGATCTCTAAAGCCAAGTCTAAAGTATATTTCAAATGCAAAAACTTCAAATGCAGAACATTTTGGTGTAACAGGTGGTTGAAAATTATTGTACATTTTCTCTTTAGACGCTACTCTGGCAGTTCTGTTTTTGTGTTTTCGACAGGAATAAATGAAAATAAAACCCTGCACGTTTTTGTTCCTTTTGCAAATAGCAAGTCCATCAGTAATCTGGTTATATATTTTACAACTTGTAAGTCTGAAGAGCTTGCAAGTAGAAAACAAATTAGCGTTCCTTGACATTTTGTCTGAGTGGACTTGCCCGGTTATTGCTTGTGGCTCCTCAATTAGTAAATCGCATTGGTCAAAAAATGATTGAGTTTTTAATAAAAGCTTTGATGTAGTTGTTTTCGGAATAAGCGGAAATTTTGGTACCTAATACCATCTTTCCAATTTTTTAATTCGCTTTCAATTTCACCTACGTTCTTACTGAATTACCGCTATTCCAGACGATAATTTACATACGCGAATTATTCACTATTCTCAACTACCCAAGTTTGCCGAATCTAGCGACTAAGTAGGTAACTTATTTCCCAAAAGAATTATCTCCAAAACTTAAAATGTAAAATTTCCAAGTCATTTGCCGCCATTTATGACAAGCAAAAACAATGCAATTAGAGACCTGATTTATACGTTTTCTTTTTTTGAAAGCGCTGCTATACTGTGCTAATTAGAAACTGACAAAATTTGCGAATAGAGCGGTCTGATGTCATGGCAAGACCAGGCCGGCGGAGAGACGGAAGAAGTAAGAAAAAAACTAATCTATATTCGGCCGATTTACTTTCATTCGTCGTCGGACGTGGAAAAAATACGATACGTAGAGTTCAGTGTTCTCAACTGGTTCCTTAACAAGGTCAAGATGAACACCATGCGCGGCTCCTCTCTGCAAGGTGTGGTTTCGACAACTCACAATAATTAAACAAGATGAGACATGAAAAAAAAAACATCGAACATGAAGTGAAAGTTCTGTTGTCTGCTGGGCAGCTAGACCAGCCGTCGGCGTCGGTGGTCGAGATGTTCTTGTGATAATAACAGTCAATCGAAGTGGAAGGTATACCTTTTAGATATTATTCAATGCTTATGCGATAATGGTGGCTTTCGAAAGCGTGGCGTATAATAATTCTCTTATAAATGTTCATCTATGAAAGAATGGTAACTCAGTGGTGCAGTGTGATACCCTGAATATAAATGTCTGTCAATAGCAAATGTCACGCTAAAATTATGAGAAAATTGCATAAGAATGCAAATTATATGTCGAGGTCTTGATGAATTCGTATCAGCTTTCGCTATTTTTTTAAATAATATATTACGTATTTTGTAATCTAGAAACGAATTTTAATGAAACAAAATTGCTGTTGAAAAAAAAAATGGGGTTAAACAATGATTTAAACCATGTCAATCCGACCATAGGGAGTCAATTCCGAAAAAAGAAAGTACGGTTGTCACGGTATAGTTTCGGAAACAGAGAGGAAATGAGTTACTGACAAGCTTTTTAGAAAAATCTGGATGACAACACAAAATAGAAAAAAAAACAAACAAACTATTTTTAGATCTTTGAGAAGAACCCTTTCACCCATGGTTTCATATTACCGAATTCAAAGATTCAGCTTAATACCTTTCTTTACTCAGTCCAGAGAAATTAGACATTTAATGTGTGACATCAGACAGGCACATACAATCGCAGTGATCCGATTTTTTTTTAACCTGAAAACATGTAAGCAATTATTAAAACATATTTTATCTAGTCTTGACTCACATATGCATAATAAGTTCATTGCATACGTATCTATGACTATATGCAGTGAAAGCTCTCCTTGCGGACAGCTCCAATAATTCAGCCATACGATTATGTATGTATTAAAACGCCCTCCGATAAGCGGACGCTCATATTACCGGACAGGATCTCTAATAAACGGACAAACATATACACTAAAAGCTATAAAGCGTAATTGAATACTGTGTTTCAATTCAATGTGTTGCATTCTCTTAGTAAAACAAAACAACCTAAAACATTCGTGAGCGTCTAAGGTCTAAAGTATGGAACAAATTACCCTATTTTTGGGCATACGGGTCAATCTATCGGAAGAAGTCCAGAGGTGGTTGCTTGACCATTTTTGAAAAAAAATCATGTTTTTTTAATGAATGGGATTGCAAAACCATTTTTGTTTTTGCTTTTATTTTACTCGGTTCAGAAATGGCGGCCAGTTTTTTGTCGGCGAACCCAACTTTTTTGACATTGGTATGTTTGCGTTAAACGAAATCACTTTGTTTGGGTTTGTCACAGAGTTGAAATAAAAATGTCACTTTAAAATTATGAGAAAATTGCAGAAGAATGCAAATTATATGTCGAGGTCTTGATGAATACGTATCAGCTTTCGCTATTTTTTGTATAATATATCACGTATTTTGTAATCTAGAAACGAATTTTAATGAAACACGATTGCGGTTGAAAAAAGTGGGGTTAAACAATGATTTAGAACATGTCACTCCGAACATAGGGAGTCAACTCCGAAAAAAGAAGTACGGTTGTCACAGAGTTGAAATAAAAATCACACTATTTAGCACATTCAAAGCTATCTCTAAGGTATAAAATACATAGAGTTTACGCCTATTTTATATTTAAAAAAATTGCT
Source organism: Aphodius sticticus (assembly GCA_963966075.1). Classification (NCBI taxonomy): domain Eukaryota; kingdom Metazoa; phylum Arthropoda; class Insecta; order Coleoptera; family Scarabaeidae; genus Aphodius; species Aphodius sticticus. The sequence continues at coordinate 85,677,441 of OZ014506.1, read as the reverse complement.
TACAGTTTACTTGTGATAGTCCGTTAAGAACCCTTTTCCTGATCTTTTTTGACCTGAAGGGATACTTAATTTGTCTATTCAATATTTTTTATTTAAAACCTTGTATGCAAAGGGCCTGTAATACAAAAATTGGCTTTCTTACTCCTTCCCCATATTGATAACAAGCTATTGAAATTCGAAAATTTCTTATTTTCACGATATTCAATGTCTGAAAGCTGTCTGAAAAATCTGAAACTTTTTCCGTTCTTCCAAAAAATCTTCTGATCTAGCGGGATCGTCTAAGAAATTGAATATGAATTAAATATCTCGACGAGGGCAACTTGGATGACAAGCCCACGTAATTTCGACTACCCGGGTGCTTACTAGAGCCTGTAAATTTGATTGTAGTTATTTTTTACTTTTCTGTAAACTGACGGTACAGAATTTTAAAATGAAATGATAATACATATAGCGTTAATTGCCCAAATCCAAAAGGACAGGCACTGGCAATCACCTAGTACAATTCGGCTGGACCTATAGTTTCACGTGTATTCCGAACCACTGGAAAATACACGTTTTGACAATTACAGATTCCGTGCAGTAACTGTTCTTAAGGGGCTTAACTTAAGGGGCAGTAGTTTGATAGCCAGACCATTACTGCATCATTCATAATCATTTTAGCAGCAACGACCACCTCTGCCTTAGCAAATAAAGCATGACTAATGCCGTCTCTTTCCGTATTATAAAAATTATTTTTAATTTAAGCGAAATCCGGATTGTTGGCAGAAAACCGAGATATAATAGGAGTTCCAAAATGTCATATGTAAATGATATAATCTGCTCGCAGGCCATTAATCTGCACTAATAACATTTCGGGCCATAAACATATACAAGAGTCTACTAAAAAGAGGTAATCTTCTAATTAACATACATGTATTTCCCGAAAACTATTTTTACAATATACCTACGTTACCGTGATAAATGAGGAATTTGTCATAATTTGTTAAAAATAGTGAAAGTTCAAGGTCGACTTGTGGTTTACGTTAAATTGAGAAGTTTATTATGTCCACCTGGCGGACCTATTTCAACAAATTAGGAAATTTTGATAAAGGACCAGACGGCAAACAGTGTTTCCCCAGTTTTATAATAAAAAAAACATACAACCAGTCAATTGTACTGTTCTCTAACATTCCAAAAGTCGTCAAAACAAGTATTTTAAACTTTTCTTACTAACTTATTTGTGTTTAATTAAAGATAAGACAATTAATTTTCAATAAACATACTTTTAAACTTGCTCTGCTGTTCTGAAACCTTTATTGTCCTTATTGCACAGTACAAGTATTAAAAAATCCCTCAATGCCATCTCATTGACTACGAAAAACGACGTGTTGCTTGCGAAATGGTGCGTGACAAAGTGATCCTCTTCAGTACAGCGAGGGTCTTCACTTAAGTAGCGAGGTCAAGTTCAGTTGATGGTATTTTAGTTTCGGGTTTACGTTTACGGCTTGTTTGCATAACAAATTATACACAGAAATTATAGTTTGCGGACAGGTTACACAAACATCCTTCGTGATTAGACATCAACGTGCATCATGCGACTATTCTTACTTCTACTTTGCAGATGTAGTAGAAAAAATGCGAGGTTAAAAATATTAGAATTATGCAGGAAGTAACAATGGAATCCTTCTTCGGCTCAATTCACACGGCGTAAGTTTGGATTAAATAAGTAAATAAATGTGTATTAACAAAAGAATGCTAAAAACTAGACAAAGCCGGTACTATGCCTACCCACTCTAAATAAACATAATATGTACAAACATGTGATAATTCAGGGGATCATAACCAATACAATTAAAAGATATATGAATTCCACAAACCTGCATATGTAAGTTTTTTGCTTATTTTTTGGTTGTCACTTATAATAACATTTTCAGCGATCTATTATTTTATCAGATTTTTCATTGCATTGCCTTGACAATTATTTTTTTGTCATGTCGCTAGTTTGTTAGTATATTGGCACAACTCAGTCAAAAGTCGCTATATTTAACAGGAGAAATATTTGAAGAAAATGTGCAAAATAGCTCATTAAGTATGACATAATACATATTTTAATATTAGAATCTGTTTCCATACAAAAAAATGCATATTATATACAGGGTCTCCCACGAGCTGCCATTAGAAGTATAAGATATTAATTTTTTTCATTAAAAAAATGATAGCTGCACGGTTACTTTCAATTACTTATAACTTATCCCCTGTGACCGTTGGAAAAAAGTTGTTCGGCAAAATTGTTGTGAAGGTAACATATTATCGCCACATCGATAGGATTCTTCTAAAAGTTATACAGGGTGTTGAAATTATAAGATCAAAGTAGAATTCGAGAAAAGTTAGTAAACGTCGATTTTTTTTTCAAATGGCAACATATGAATACATTTCTCAATTTTATGGAAAATTTTAGATCAACTTTATGTACAATGTCCTATACCTAAAATGTACTTGTAGCTACTGAAATCGATTTTTAAACATCACAGTAGGAATTGCAAACATTGCCAAATCTAGATTGCGTTTGAAAACAACTGAACAATTTGGAATAAACTTAAACAAGTTTCGTTAGGTCATTTTTCATTATAATTAATTTAGTATTTATAAAATTATAAGCCTACAATAAAACACAATATTAAAAATAAAACAAAACCAAACTCAACTAATTAAATTTAAAAAAAATTGGCAATGTTTGCAATTTCTACTGTGAAGTTCAAAAATCGATTTTAAAAATCGAAGTTTATCTAAAATATTCGATAGAATTCAAAAATGCATTCATATGTTAGGGTTGCCATTTGAAAAAATCGACTTTTAGTACTTTTCTTGAATTCAATTTTGATCTTATAATTTGAACAGTATAACTTTTTGAAGTTACCGAAGGTACCGATGTGTCGATAATATATTACCTTCACAACAATTTTGCCGGACAACTTTTTTCCAACGGTCACAGGGGATAATTTATAAATAAATGAAACCAACCGTGCAGCTGTCATTTTTTAATGGAAAAATTGAATATCACAAAAATGACGCATGTTAGGTATAGGGAACGTAACATAAAATTGATCTAAAGTTTAAAGAAGATTTTAAAAATGCTATAAAATACAGGATGTTCCATTTGAATTATAAAAATTGACAGCATTTCCGGTGTAATCGGAAGTAACCTAAAACTCAAAATATTTTTGTTGAGACGATCGTGTCCAACAATATAAGTCCACAAACTTTCAATGTCACATTTCATTTGGTTCTCCATATACTTCTAATGGCAGCTCGAGTTGAGAGACCCTGTATAGTACACATATAGTCTGTTCTAATATATCCAGATCAACAGTTCAAATATTCTAGGACACACAATAAGTTGTCGGTTTGCTTAATATACAGGGTGAGTTATTAGTATCCCGGCGGTCGATAGACATCAAATCGTTTGAGAAAGAAAAAAATGTTTTATATAAGAGTTGCTTGACTCACTAGTTTCTATAACATAAAATTATTTTCATTTATACAGGGTGTTGCATTTAGGCGTGACGGAAAGTCAGAACATTTTTTTAAATGGAACGCCCTATATACCATACCATATTATGAATACTAAGGAAGTTGTCTTTCCAACTGTATACGTTGTACCTGTGTAAAGTAAACAGTTTCTGAGAAATTCTATTGTTTGTTAAAAAATTGGCAATTGCAGGTCTTTCTTAAAAACTACGTAATTACTACATTGTTGCAGATATTGTCCTAAACATTTTGTCACATAATAACTAAACCCATAACTAGATGCTGATGTCATGAAAAATTAGATGCGCTATACAGAGTGATCGTAGCATGCACTAGTTTTTACACATTTTTAAATGGCTTTTACTTGAGATTTTTAAATGGAACACCCTGTATATTATTTGTTAATTGAAATGTCCCTTAAGGTCCTTGTAATTTGTATTCACTATATCGTATGTCTATTTTTATTAGTTTTTGTGATATTTGGCATTTAAAGTGTAGTATGCTATTTAGTATCTTAATATTGCTCTGTATACAGTGTGCTCGGTAGCATGATGTAAAATATTTACAGGATTATAGAAGAAGCCAGTTAGAACCTATTTAACTAGATTTATTCATATAAAAAGTATTACGGTTATCAAGGTATTACACAATTTTATAAGTATGTTGTGCAATTTTTACAAACGTACAGCGAGCGAACCTGAAGACCTAGTAACTTCAGTTGGGCTCCGAAGTAAACCAGAAACAGTGTAATTTTAGGGGGACTGACGTGAAAAATTGTTCACTTGTGTGAAAATTGTGCGGAGACGTTTCACTGTAACAAACAGATCCGCTAAAACCTGTCTTGATGAGCTACGTTTGAGAACGGATTAGTATTCAGTAGAAAAAACAACCAACAATATCTACTTACTAATGTTAATAGGTTATTTTTCTGGAGAGACACTTCAAAATTGGGATAATATGAATGATAGTATGAAAATATTGATAATGTGAATGGAAAGTCGGTTATTTGGCAGTGTTTTAATAGATTTCTTGCAATGAATTAAAATCTGTATCTAACGATGTCTATCAGCTTGCTTTTGTTGCATATTTGGTTTTTGTGTGTGAGCACATCAATCACATCAACGAAAATCTGATTTTCAACACTCAAAAGTCAACAAATTTTCACGATAGTTAACCTAAAAGTACAGGGTTTAGGGTTTACTTTAGCAGTAATTTGAAATTTTTAAATCGCGTGTTCGGTTGCCTTACGATAGACGGCAAAATATACTTACAAAAGTTCATATAAAATTCTTAATATGTTGATAACGGTAATACTTTGTAAAAGGATCAAGCTGGTTAAATCGTTACTAAATTATCTCTTCTATCACCACTTGAGGACTTCACATCAAACTACCAAATACCTTATTCATACCAATATTAAAATTTACAATTGCCTTCCATTTTCGTTAAATTGCAAATATCACAAAAAATAGTAACATTTGCTGTATGACATACTAGATGTAAATTGGAGCGAAATAAAGGGTGATTACAGCCAACACATATTATACAGGGTTTTCCATTTAAAAAACTCGAGAAAAAGCCATTTAAAAAACATCAAAATTTACTAAGTTCAATGAACACCCTGTATAGTGTATCTAATATCTTTGGATACTATCATCTACCTACTGGCTTTGGCTATTGTTTCACATAGTTTAAAGGCAAAATCGGCAAAAGTGTCGCTTTTACATAGTTTTTAAAAAGACCCTGCAACGGGCATATTTTGGAAAAACAGATGAATATCTCTGGAACTATTAACGCTGTGACCTAGCAACATACACGGTTGGATAAACAAATTGAGTAGTATTCATAATATAATAAAATATACGGGACGTTCCATTTAAAAAAATGTACATACTTTCCGTCACACCTAAATACAACACCATGTATAAATGAAAATAATTTTACGTTATAGAAAATGGCGAGTCAAACAACTTTTGTATAAAATATTTTTTTCTTTCTCAAACGATTTATTAACTATGGACCGCCGGGATACTAATAACTCACCCTGTATAATATTAATTCAACCACCATCGTAATGATTTTAATCAATTACTTCATTATTTTAATTAATAAAGTTCATTAATTCCAGTATAACATTTAAAAACCGGTTTTCGAATGCCATACTGCCAAAACTAGACAGGACACATCGAAAATAAACGAAAGCAACCAAAGTTTGATTGATAGAAGACTTGAAGAAATAAGGAGTATGTGTAAGGTTGCCATCTCAAAAAAAGGAGTAACTGGAGATGTTTTGCTTTTGGGAAAAAACTAAGAGGTTAAAACTCATATTCTTAATTAAAAAAAAATCCCGTTTATCTTCTCAAAATGTACTGGACTACGCAGTACTGCTGTTCTTTCTTTATTTCAATAATTGAATATAAAAAAAACACGTTATAAATCCCTCTCCCCTATATATACAGGGTTATTATAAATGATTGTAGTTAAAATAGGCCATGCCCATGTTAATAACTTTTTGCCGCTGTTCACAAACAACTGTCAAACTTGAAATAGGTTATGCAACCAATTTAACTTTGTCGTGGAAAACAGTGGCATTCAATTCAAATAGAGCGGCACCCAGAAGTATTACATTTGATATCATGGCCTACTTCGGCTACTATCATTTATAATGAGACCCTTTATAATTACCAATTAGGGAGCATTCAGTGGTTTGCACCTTCAACCAGATACCGGACAATACATTCCAACACCGTACTGTTCGGTTTAAAACCGGGCGGTTGGCAACCCTAAGTATGTGCAATGTTTAGTATGTGGCCCGATGGACGCAAACACGAAGACGAGAATGTCTTATCAATTCTGGCTTCCCAGAATTGATAAGATCATCGGATAACTTAACATCCTCCTCAAAAAGCAACCGAGCCAATAAGGAAATTGTCTCTTACAGTTAGAGAAATACTGGTCAACAAAAACAGGACAAAAATAAAAATTTTAGGAGAAAAGAAGTATCGGGATGTGGTTACCCGAAGGAGATAGAAAATACTTCTGAACCATCTTAAGAGAGCATCTATTTCAACCAGCGAAGGAGCTGCCTTTGGAGCAAACTTTCCTGGAACATTATCGACAGAAGTTTGCTGTCTAGATCCGCATAGTCATCATTAGAGAGGATATACGGTTGTATTAACGTAACTAGTTAAATCAAATATCATACAAGTGAGTGTAATCAATAGTCCAATGTGGGCGATGTGTTCATATCCAAGATGCAAGATCTATATATCACGGAATTGAATTAGAATCTTGCTCCGATTCAGTACACCGTAAGCAGCGTAGCAACGACGGTAGCGCTATCGCTGGCAAAGTTGAGCACAGCAGGACCAAAAAGTATAATTTTCCGATAAATTAAACCCGCAGTCCTTTCTGTCGGAGGCAGTTGCTGATTTTTAGAATTATAGCGCAAGTTGCACGACTAATTCGACACCAACGCGGTCTGATAAATACTATAAATAATTTTCTTAAATATTCATTTTTTACTGGGTTATAAATTTATTGATGTAACCTTTATCGAGCATAATTAAGAAAGAATTTTATATTAAAATAAAAAAAAACTTACATATACGAAGGCTCTACTATGTCCAAAATTCAGCTTACCTGAAACAATAAAAATACAAGTAAGTTTTGCAAGAAATACGTGCTTAAGAAGATGTTTCACTGAAAATATCGAACAATAACAACAAACAACAGTTAGAAATATTGGTAATGATTAAAAATGTTACAATGTTGACGTAATCTATTCAGAAAAAGTTTCTAAATTTGGTATATCGAAAAATCAATATTTGAACAATGAATTAGATAATTGCTTATAAGAAACGGCTTTTTAGTCACCTTAACATTAAAAGACTAACCTTCATTATGAATTAATGAGACATGGACATCAAATAAATTTATTATTTTTATAATTTATTGCAATACCTTTTGTGAGTATGTTATGTATGTATGTAATTCCATTTTATCTCACGTTTTAAAAAAAAAACAGGCTTACATTTACTGACTGACGTCCAGTCATTGTATATTATTATTTTCTTTTACCTAAATACAACATTAGTAACTGGATTTAAAGCAATTTATAGACATCTAAGGACCAAGTTTGGAACTTTTGGCCGGCGGAGAGTGGGAGGGAGTAGATCGTTTGAATGGAATTTTGCAGTGGGGATAAAAAGAAAAAGTCCCAAGAAGAGTTACTCGGATTGGCCGCAGCGTAAGCTTCAACTCTAAACGTGTATTCAGCCAACAAAATGCACCAAACTATTTTGAGAATTGTTTTTTACTGCATTAGAGAATGCACCTTATTTTTATTTCCTAAGGTAATATTTGCTTGTAAGCAAGATATTTACATCAAAGTAAATTATAATAGGAATTGGATAATCCATGAAAAAAATGCCTCGGTCTG